>JAMXBD010000315.1:0-600000 GCA_024138025.1 Combretum micranthum
TTCAAACACTTCAGATAGTAGTGTACAACACTTTATTACAAAAAATGAAGTTTCGATTACTTAACATTCTTTCAACATATTATCATACAATCTCCATTTGATTTTTGCCTAAATTCTAGTGCAACTAATTTTTACAAGCAATCAAGTGTATGAGAAAAATAACGGGAAATAAACTCACTCAGCCATGATGAACCATTTCTTGAGATGGATGAGTCGTTCGGGATTTCCACTTAATCGTAGTAATCTTCGGGATACGAACAATCCTTCTCGAGATTATCTAATCAAGAAGAATACCCAAAATAAGTATTTCATGAAATTCTCTTCTTGAAGATTCTAATTTTTCTAAAATCGCGTTAAAAATCGTATAAGACGAAATTCCAACTTAAAATGGCCATAACTTGCTCATTTTAACTCGGAATTTTACGTACAATATACTGCTTTCTACCTACTCGAAAAGATCTACACGTTTCTAAGTTTATTTTCATAAAACTAGGTCGTTTGGGTTCCGAAAAGACAGCGACCAGATTTGCTACGAATTTGCAAAAACTTGTTTTCCTTCTTGTAAGCAAAGCTCAAATGAAAATAAATATTTCAAGTATTTTATAAAATTTTTGAAAGATGTATACATATATGTAATGACTCATAACAAATGGATGAAGTAAATGAAGTTGTCTCAACTTATAAAAAGTAAGGTTTTAAAAAAAAAACTTGGAACTTGAGATCCTATTAAAATATTCATTTTATTTTTGAAAGATCTTGAGTTTTGGAGATGAATATTCTTTTTCTAAATCTAATCTCTTGTAATTACTTTAATTTCTAAAGTGTGGTTTTATTTTCTAAATTTGGATTCAAAAGTAATAAAATGACATTTTTGTTTCTTGTAATGATTCCAAAAGAAATTCTATTTCTTGATGAAAGATAAGTTTTCATAAACCTTTTGTCTATGTAAGAAAAACCATTTCCAAGCATGTTCATGAGTTTTAGAAAATCTATTTCCTATTTTTATCTAATAAGAACCTTTAGTTTATGATAACACTTCCCCATTTATTTTTATTGAGACAAAAACATTATGTTCATGCATGAATATGAATCATAAACTATAGAAATATAGAGAAACATAATAACTTGAAAGATTAAGCAAAGAAGAAAGTAAATCAAGTATTGGGACCTTAGCTTCATCAAGATACCCGGGACTAAGAAAAGACTAGTCCGAAAGGAAAAGGAAAAAAAAAAGAAATTGTTTTGACTTGATGAGGACAAGTCTAAGACTCGAATGACTAGTCTTAAAAACAACTTGAAATAAATAAATTGCATGAAAGATAAATAAATTGTAAGACATTGAGCTTATATGCTCTAAATAATATATATAGCTATATAGATATTTAGATAGTTATGAAATAGAGAAACATAAAGAAAACATAAAAGGAATTGTGATTATGAACAAAAACAAAGTATGAACCTATTGTTGCTTTTTTAACCTTCACGGTTTTAGAAAACCACACTAGTTCTATTAAGTAGATGAACATAGGAATTTCTTGAAGAAAGTTTACCTAAAGAGAAACTAAAGAGAGCTTTCTTGTAGACTTCTTGGAGAGAATTCTTGAGAGATTTTGAGAAGTAGTAACTTTAGTAAAGAAGTGGTGTGAAAGAAGTGAAGGTTTGAGGAGGTATTTATAGGAAAATGTGGGAGATAACAAAATTGAGGCATCATTGGGGGGGGGGGGGGGGGGGGGGGGGGGGGGAGGGCGCTACCGGCGCTACTTTATGCATAGAAGAGGGGAAATTTTATTTTTTTGTTAATCAAAAGTAAGAAATGAAAGATGTGAAGTTGTATTGAAAATGAAAATGTGTAAAAATAGGTGTATAGTTTGTAAGAGTAGGTTGTAAGAAAAAGTAGAGATAGGTGAATAGTGTAGAATAGTAGAAAATAGTGTAATGTAAAAGTAGACATGACAATATAATGCCGGTAGTAAGAGAATACGCGTATAAAAGCGATATCTGATATTTTTAGCTACCGAAAAATTACGAAATTGATATTTTTGAAAATATTATATTTTTACGAGTCTAATGGTATATTCGGAATATTTTTCCTATTTTGAGCTCCGGACACGTTTTTCAAGAGTCGTGTCCGATCGGGTTCAAAGGACACTGAATTTTGAAAAACAGATTTTTTATAAAACCTATAGCTATTACGAACTATTATAGCTAATTTTTCCAACTTTTTTTTCTAGGGCTTGAGAAAATGGCAATGCCGGACTTAAGCGGTTACGGTAAACTAGGGTTTGGTTGACTCTAGAAATCTAGTTGACTTCCGATTAGGTTTTAAACTATAATTCAAATCCAAAAATTTCGAGGATTTACATGAGTAACAATGTAAAGAATATACAATTTACTATACTGCAGATACAAATCACTATACTTCATAATACAAATCATTAAACTTCAATTACATTCATCCAAAGACTTCCCTACATAAACTATTACAAGGCAATTCATAAAACCTAGCTGATAACTTCAAACATTCTTATTCTTTGCCGAAATGTCGAAGTCATTCTCAACTCCAACCATTTCGGTCCCCACTTTGCATTCTTGAGATAACCTGTTCATTTAAACAACTATTGGGATATAAGCTACACTAGCTTAGTGAGAATTCCCTTAATTCCATACCATAACAAACAAGTTATAACCAACCATATGCTATGCATGAACAAACACATGAGCAAACAATTATGTATGGGTATTTGGGACCCACACACAGAACGGATTTACGCCCTCGTATCTTAAGTTAGGAATGGTATTGAAGTCTACACGACCGTTGTTAGTCCCCAAGCCCTCGGCTCATAACACTCGACTCGGCTAGGCTCATTCATGAAATGCATCCACATGCGCCTTAGTACCCATGAATGAGCTTTAGCACCAGTCTTGTTATCCAAACGAGTCATCACGGACCATACCGATCGACCTGCGTAGGAGTAGCATGCTACCAAATGCAATATGTCCGATGCGATGCATGACCAATTTAATTTTTGCTTAGGCCAAAATATTCATACATTCTTTAGAGTGACCAACCAATATCACACACATAACAGAAATAATATGAACAGTATAGTTTTGTAAATGTTTGTAATGTCAATTTCCGAAAAATATTTGGGCCACGAAATGTTCTGATCAGTTCTAATCAGTAGCAATGTCAATTTCCAAAAAATAGTTTTGTAAATGTTTGTAATGTTCCTACTTGACAAATCAATTATACATGCAATATGAATGATTTTCTGTCATGATTGGCGTGTTATGAGCTTGATGCATGCATGCTTTTGACAATATTTACTAAAAGGAATTTTAGAAACTTTTTATTTGTAAAACTTCATAGCTATTTACTTTCAAGAAAAACTAATTTCTTAACTTTGGTCATCTCCATTTGTTTTGGATTTATTTCTCAAGAAAATATAATTATCCTTATTAAAATTGAGTCTTCATTATATCTATTACTTATTACCTTCATTTCTACATAAAAATTCCCATTTTATACTTTGTAAACATGCTTTTAAAATTGGCTCATCCAAAAATCCGAATTTTGAAAAACATGTTTTTGTGGTAATTTCTTTATGCAAAAATCATTAGGTACTTAGAAAATTAAGGCTCAATCATGCCTTACCAATAAGGACTTCATTTATTTAATAAAAATTTCATTTTGAGTTTGGAAAGTATGTGTTTTCATGACCTCACTCCAAAATTATGAATTTCCTAAGTTGACTAGCAACTCAAATTTTTTTCCTACTACATTTCCACTCCTTGTTCCACATATTTTTCTTAGCAAATCCCATCTTAATTTATCAAAATTATTACTTGATGATACCTACGATATAAACTCTTCATGTTTCATATAAAACACAAGTTTTGGAGTTGATAAATGGGTTTCTAAGGCATGGTTTTAAAATCATCCGAATTTACAAATTTTAGATAAACTCAATTTTCATACCTTATTTCTACAATGCATCATGCATATATGTATTACCTACAAGCTATTATTATGAAGGTTATGAGATGATCTACCTATATGTATACATATAATACCAAGAATTCTTTTTGAAAACTTTTACTTTGCAAAACTTTGAACTATACTAGACTTAAGAAAAATAGTTTTTCTTCTTGTAAAATCATACTTTCTTTTATCAAAACTCAACCTTGATGATCTATATAACCATCACCTTCATTATTTCAACAAAAACCTTCATTTTTGGGTTAGAAAATAGGTGTTTACATAGTTGGTTTGCCTAAGTACGAATTTTACAAAATTTTAAAGAATGAAAACATTGTTTAACCTATTCTTGGAAACCACTTGTTATTCTAAGATTATATTTTGATAAATTTCTTTTACCCTTATCAAAACTTGATCTTTGTTATATATATTCCCTAGGACTTCCATTTCCCTATAAAAATTATCATTTTGGCATTTGGAAATAGGTGTTTGAATTGTGGCTATTTTCAAATCCGAATTTTGAAAAATTCATTTGAGCTTGTTTTCTTTGAAAAACTCATTTAGTCTTTCAAAAACCATTTCCTAATCAAACCTATCCCTTAAGGCTTCCATTTCTTTACTAAAAGTCTTGTTTTGAAGTTGAAAAATAAGTTTTCAAAATTGGTCTTGGTTGGGATCCGAATTTACAAAATTTATTTTTGAACATATCTTTTGATAAAATCTAGCTAAACTTATGAAAATCCATTCCTTACATATCCTATCCTAAGAGCCCTTCATATCTTGAATAAAAACTTCATTTTTGAGTTGGAAAACATGTTTTAAAAATATGTCTTGGCCAAAATCCGAAAATGAGATTTTTATTTTGAAAATAACTTTTGAAAATCACATTTGATTCTTGTAAAAAGAAATCTTGATGATATACATATATTAAGCTTACATTATTTCAAGTAAAAACTTCATTTTGACATTTGGAAGGTGGTTTTTAAATAGGGGTCTTTCCAAAATACGAATTTCACTATCTTTGTTTAAGTTCAAAATCAAGATCTATACTTAATATGAACATAAATCTAAAAGAAACCCATCGTAGTAAACTATAAACTCATAGATCTAAATTTTACTCATCAAAATCACTCATTTATGTTATCTATACCCTAAGCCCTTCATTTTCAATGAAAAATACACATTTTGAAGTTGAAAAACAACTTTTCTAAATATGACTCCATTTTCATCTGAATTTTCAAAAATGATTTTTGTTGAAAATAAAATAGATCTTGAATTTTCTAAAACATTTCTACTATCATCATGCTACTACAAGTTATCCATGAACATAAAACAAAGTCTAATGCATTTTATGAACTCAAAACACTAGATCTATTTACTATACTAGTTATAAATGCATGAATACATATGAATGAGGAATATATGCATAAATCATAAGCAATAACAAAAATAATAACTTCAAATAACAAGATCTAAGGCATAAACAAAAATCAAAGTTACAAAAAGTTAGATCTATAAAATATAACTACTTTAAACAAGAAAGTAAGAATGATACAAGAGAAAAATCATAGAGAAATGGAGTGTTTCATTTTGGCATCATTATCCTTAGCTTTTAAGCTTATGGAATGTCATTTGATGCATAAAACTCTCATTATACTTTACCTATATCACCTATGGAAGCTTTGAGAAGAAGATTTGCTTAAAAATCTTCAAGAAATATGGGTTGGAGCTAATGAAAGAATTGGGGGCAGCTTGTTCTTGCAAGAACAAGAGCAAGAATGAAGAAGAAAAGAGAGGAAAAAGAGAGAGAAAAAGTTAAGGAATGAAAAAGAAAAGAAGGATTAAATGAAGGGGAGAGAGGGTTTGTTTGAAATTTGACTTGAAAATGAATTGTGTAATTAATGTTTAATGTAACTTTTTGAAGAAGGTTTGAAATATATTTATTTTTAGTCAAAATAAGAGTAAATTAAAGGACAATGGCAGCCATAAAGAAGGAAAAATCTGCCATAAAGTGATATAATAAAGTGTAAAAAGAATAAAGTGAAAAAGAAGCTATATGCGAAAAATGTACTTGAAAGTATGGGTTGTAAGAGTACTTTCTTAATAAAATAAAATAAAATTGGAAAATTTATTCCAAATATTTGTAGCAGATTTTTCATAATTAAAATTAAATAATTATTTGAATTATTTTAGTATTTTAACAAATATGTTACCGGTATGATCAAAATACGCAAATATGGGCTATAAATGATATTTTATAACCGAAAAATTCTAAGAAATTATTTTATGAAAATAAAAATATTTTTAAAATATTTATAATTATTAAATTAATTTATTTTATTTTTAGTATCGGGTCTTAAAGAAAATCTGATCCCATAAAAGCCCGAACTAACTATATTTTAGAAAAATAAAATTTTCTATAATATATAAAATATTTATCTAAAAATATAAGGCTTTATAAGAATAATAAAATTGTGTAATTAAATAAAAGTGAATAGTGCAAAAGACTAATTAATTGCCGGGTAGTAATGAAAATACGATAAAAAGGTTATAACTGTAACTTTTATAATCAGAAAAATTTTATAACTGATATATTTGAAAATCTTATGAAATTACGAGTATAACGGTACTAATGGTATATTTTTTACATCTTGAGCCCTGGGACACCCTTTTCGAAGTCTGTATCCGAACGGGTTCGAAATAGGTCAAAAATTTACCAATCTGATATTTTTAAGCAACTTATATTACTACGAGCTATTTTATACTTTTAAACTACACCTCGGCCTCTAGGGTTAAGGGCGCTAGATTGCCGGACTTAAGCTATTGTATTCCGGTTAAGGTTTCCAAGTGATTTTCCGGTTTAGATCTTTGCCAATTTGGAAACTGATATTTTATGTTTATACAACATATTTGATTTGAGAATTTTATCTTAAATTTAATTTTTATAAGTATTTAATATCTTTTAACATTTTCGGAATTTTTGAATTGGGTTTCATTTCCGAAAGTTAATCGTTATTTACTTTTTAATAATTTATTTTTGGGATCTCTATTACCCGATTTTATAAGTCAGAGTTACGTATGGAATTTGTCATATGTAGTGGTTTTGGAATTGAAGTATGTTGAGTTCTTATTTTATTTTTAAGGATTCTTATTTTCCTCAGATTGAGAGATTCTGGATTCGCTCGTGTTTTTGGATTAATTGAAATTCAGTTTTAATTTGGAGTGATTTTTAGGGTTTATTTTCGAAGTTCATCTTGTAATTATTTACCGAAATTTTTCGAGGCTTACAGGGGCATTTATAGGAAAATGTGGAGTGATTTTTGAGTGATTTAAATAAAGATAAAATAAAACAAATTGAGAGGGCATGAGGGGGAGGGGGCGCTGACCAAACAGAGTAGAGGAGGGAGGAGAGAGTTTATTTTGTATTTTGTGCATTAAATGAAGTAATAAGTAAGGTAGATGTGAAATAAAGTTATAGGAAAGGTAAAAAGTAAAGGTTATAGGTTATAGTGTTTGTAAGAGTAGGTGCAAAAAAGTAGAGATAAAAGAATAGTGTAGAATAGTAGTGAATAGTGTAATGTAAAGTAGATATGACTAATAAAGTACCGATAGTAAGAAAATACATGTATAATTACGATATCTGTTATTTTTACTTGCCATAAAATTATAAAACTGATTTTTTGAAAACCTTATATTTTTAGGAGTCTAACGGTATACTTAGAATATTTTTATTATTCTGAGCCTCGGGACACGTTCTTCAAGAACCGTGTCTAATCTGGTTCAAGACGATTTGCGATTTTACTAATCTGATCTTTTTAAGTTCCTCAGGTAATTACACACTATTCTACATTCTAAACTCTTACTTACTTTCACCGAGTTGCTTATTTGGGATTGCCGGACTTGAGTTATTACGTTTAACTAGGGTTTTGTTGACTTTAGAGTTTCAGTTGACTTCCAAATTAGGGTTTTAGACTAAACCGATTCCAAAAATTTGGGGATTTACAGTCATCAAGGATATTGTTTAAAGCATTTGAAGATTTGAAGATTTATATTTGTAATCAACGGAATTAGTGATCTCTGATTCACCTTTTGCATGCATTTCTGTTTTTTACTAATATTGACTATGAATTCTTTTGTTGATTCTTCTATGCTTTGCAATTGTCTTTATTCCTTAATGGCTTTCTAAATTGTCTTTGCGGGAAATTGATGAAACCCTGGATTTGGTAAAATGATTATTGTAATTGTTATAGGATTATTATATTTATGGAAAATTCGTATTGTAATTCCTAATAAATCTTCTTTCAAGAATGAGATTTGGTTTATATGAATTCTGATGATTTGGAAAAGAAACTAGGGTTCTTCAAGGAATTCATAAATCTAGGTTAATTGCAATTGCGGAAGCGGCAGAATTTAATCTGATTTAGAGATTATCTATTGGGATTCATGCAATGTTTTTAAATTAGTTTCTCACTAAGGGATTAGGAGAGATTGATTTAGGACATTAGTCAATCATAGAATTGGAAGATTCATGATTGTGAATTTGAGTCCACTGTTAATTTGTGTAGTGAAAGCTAATAGGTTAATTGGTGGTTTTAAAGATTTTAAATCTTGAAAGAGGTTTTAGATCTTTGATAATTTCATATGAATATCCATAAAGCTAATGATTATTGTTGGTTTCTCTTAATGATGATTTTGATGATAACAAAAAGTGTTAAGTGTGTACTAACAAAATACATTAAGTGTGCAGTAATCAAGTAAGATTTTATGTCAATGTTTACAAAAGGACACAACTCAGGAAGTGTTTCAGAGAATGATTAACAATGGTTTCACATACAAATAAGTTTTTTGAGAGTGTTTCAGAAGAAAAATCAATGTTTTACAAAGGGTTATATATCGATCAGAAAGTGTTTTAGAAAGTAATTATAATGACTACGAAGGGTTGAATACCAATCAGAAGCTATTTCAGAAGGCAATTTACAAAGTTTTGAGATATGTAAAAATCACGATTATGAAGGACAAATGATTTTCTAAGCAATATAAATTGAAGACCCAACACCAAAGTGAATGTATTTGGGTAATGCATTCAATTATGTTCCACAAGATGGTACAATTATCCAAAGGAGATTTAAATTATATAGATTAAGGATTATTTATTGAAGAATTTATGTCTCAACAAAGATTGGAAGATCACGACAAGAAGTTCACATATAATCTCATGACAGTATATAATAAGAAGAGAATCTGACTAGCTTGTTATAAAAAACAAATCTACTCAAGATCAGAAGAATTCAAACTCGAAATGGATCAATATCAAGATGGATAAAGTGTTATTTTCATGGGATATTTTAACGGAAACAAAGTAATCAATCTTTCAAAGATATCTACAGCAAAGATAATTCAAAACTGAACATTTGAATAGAGCCGCATTATTAGATGAAGATGACCAGCAACATTAATGGAATTGAAGTCTATCCAAGCTATAGATGAAAAATGACCAGCAAGTCTTATCCGAAGTCAAAGCAAAAAATTAGGAACAAGTTTATCCATCTCTTATAGCCATTGGAGACAACAAGAATAAAATATATTCATTCAAGTCAGATAAAAATATATGAGAATATCATTTCACGAGAGAAAGTGACTTCAAAACAGAAGAACAAATACCCATCCCAGTTTCATTGAACTAAATTCAATCTCTTTCAATTGTTCTCACTTGTTCGAAATTTGTTAGGAATTTTATTCTTTTCCTATGAATTTGTTTTACACAATTAGTGTGAATTTGATAGTTGCAAGAAGACTTAACAGTTTGATTGAAGCTTTGAGTAAGCTAGGAAGATCAAGCTGAGTGCATTTGTAGCCAAGTGTTTGGCAAAAGACAACTTGTAACTTGCTGATTTGTTGGATAGTGAACATACCAATATAGAATATCGGTCCCGCTTAGTGTTGGAAGAGAGTATTGACGCTTAAAGCAGAACCTCTATAAATAGCGTTGCAATCTTCTCTACCTTATCTCTTTTAATTTTTATACATTTTAAGTGTTTATTTGTTTGCGGATTATTTCATAAACAAATTCAAAGAGTAACAGGAAGTGCAATTTATAAGCAGATACTAAATTAGAGACCAGCTGGAGCATTTTTACTAATCAGAAATTAATTCAAAGACTAAGCTCTGGGAATTCATTTTTTGTTTTAAGCTAAACTTTTTGTATCTGTTCTTATCCGAATTTCATCTAAAAATATGTTTATTAAAGTTGTTGTTTTCAAGTAAGGTTAAGAAGCCATTTAATTTGATTAACTAAGTTTGTGAATGTAAGCCCCGAATTTTTCGATAATGGTTTTGGAATACCAAATCGAAACCCTAAAGTCTCACCCAAGTTGAAACCAAACCTTGAACAATTTTGATCACGGAATTTCATAAGAGAATTTTCAAAAACAAAAAAATAGAAAGTTCAATAATCGATCAATTCAAAAATTTGAACATGAAAAGATTCGCTTATCCATCCTTGAGTTAAACCTCTCAATTCCTATGGTAAAGATGGATTAAACCCTAAACCTAGTCAAACCGAAGTTCAAAAGTCAACAAAGACTAAGACAATCAAGCAATTTCAACTCCAGCAATCCTGCGTTCTCAAACCCTAAAAAACGAAATTTAGTTAGTGGCTTAAAATATTTCGTAATAATTAGGGTAACATAAAAATATCAGATTCGCGAATTTCAAGTGTCCTTCGGACTCGAACGAGATCAGTTCTCGAAAAGCTTGTCCCGGAGCTGGAATATTAAAAATATTCCGATAACACCAAAAGACTCTAATTAAACAAGGATTTCAAAAATATCAGTTTTAAATTTTTCGGTAACTAAAAATAACAGATATAGCTCGTTTACACGTATTTTTATTACTATCGGTATTTTATTGTCTATTCTACTATTCATAGTACTATTCCTACTATTCATTACTATTTCACTATTCTACTTTTTCTTACACCTATTTCTTACTACCTACATACCTATTTTCTTACTTTTTACATTACCAATACAACTTTATTTCACATCTACCTTACACATTATTTCTTTTCTTTACAAAAATCACACATCAAACAAAAATCCTCTCTCTCCCCATCACATGCGCCGGCCCTCCCTCTTTCTTCACTATATTATTTTCTTTTCAATTTATTTTATTACATCCAAAATTCACTCCAAAAATTCTATAAATACACCCTTCCTCCTCCATTCTTTCACACACTCATTTTACATAACAAAACTCTACCAAAATACTCTCTCAAAACCCTCTCCAAATCTCTCACAAAATACTCTCTACCAATTCCTACAACTTCAAGAAGAAAAATATCAAACATAAAACCCATTCATCTCTTTCAAACCTTCCATTAGACCTTAGGTAAAATCTACTTAAATTTCTTCATCATGTTCATACAACTTAGCATGAGCTTAGTGTATTTCTTAGTCTCGTATGAGTTAAAGAAGCAATAATATGTTCATGCTTTGTTTTGTTCATGTTCCTATTTTACATTATGTTATTATGTTGTTATTTTCATTATTGTTCTTTTTGCTCTAATCTAACTTATATAATATTATGTATACTATGTACATATATTTATTTAGAGCATATAACTCATTTGTTATTTATTTATTTCCAAGTCTTGCAATTTATTTATTTACTTGTTTTATGTAATTTATTAAGACTAGTCTTTCTAGTCTTAGACTTGTCCATATCAAGTCAAAACAAATTTCTTTTCTTTTGGGACTAGTCCATTCTTAGTTCCGGGTCACCTTGATGAAGCTAAGGCTCCCAATACATGATCGGGATACCTTGATGAAGCTAAGGTTCCCAATGCTTGATTATTTATTTATGTTTATTTACTTACAAGTATTTCTTTCTATCTTACTATGATTTATCTTTACTTTTACATGGCTACATAATCATATTCATGCATGATTAAGAATGTTGTTGTCTTAAATAAAAATAAAACAAAATAAAAATCGGTTCTTTCAAAAGTAAACTAGATTTCTTAACAAAAGGAATTTTCTCAAAAGATCTAAGCTTTGTTTTTCCAAAGGATAAGCTAATCATAATTTTTAGAAGAAGTAGTAAAGTAGATTTCTTCAAAAGAATAAAAAGAACTTATTTCTTTTCTAAATCAAAAACTAAATACCCCATAAAGGAAGAATTTTTAACCATAAAGGATTTTGACTCCACCATATCTTTTATACGACTTAATTATGTTCATTATAAACTTTGAGAATCGCATGCTAAGAAAGTTCTTTCATAACTTAAAATTTTGTATTATTCTCTTTTCAAAACTAAAATGAAGTTTTACTAAGTTCTAAAGTTAACAATTCTTTAAGAAAGCTTTTCTTATAAACTTGTCTAAAGGGGTTATTCTATATTAAGTATAAAACAAGCTTTTTTAAACCAAGATAAAATTAACTCTCTATTTTAAAGACCAACTTAGAAGAAAATAAAATGTGTCAAGAAAAATAAGTTTTAAAGGTATATCTATAAAAATATAAGGAAAATATATTTAATACAACTTTAAATATTTGAAGTTTAAAGAATATTTTGAAAAGCTTTATTTTAATCACTAGAAATGAAATTAGTAGATAACTTAAAAGACCACATTTTTGAAATAAAATTTGCTTTTGAAAAGTAAGAAAATGGAATCATAATAGAAAAACATTTGCTCATAACAACTCGAATATATTTTTGTTTTCCTTCTAACAATTCAAAAAGGAGAAATTTTCAAAAGTCTTATCTTTTAAATCCTTAAAGACAACTTATTTACAAAATATCAATATTAAGACAATACTATCAAAACCATGCATACATATAAGTATAAATATATTATCAAAGGATTTTTCAACTATATATATATATATATATTATATATTTTTCTTAAGAATTTTAGTAAAGTAAAAGTTTGGAAAAACCATATTTTGAAAACTATAAATTCGTAACTATTCTGTACCGTGTTATCTTGACCCAAATGGCTTTTTATGACAAAAATAACCTTAGAAATGGATAGATCGTTTCGAGTAGATAGAAACGATATATTATAAGCGCAATTACGAGTTAAAATGACCAAGTTATGGCCATTTTAAGTTGGAATTACCTTCTACGCGAATTTTAACGATCCTATGATATAGTTTTTGATAAGTACATAGAGTCAATAAGAAATACTCATTATGGGTATTCTTCTTGATTAGGTGAACTCGAGGAGGAATATTCATACCCGGAGGATTATTTTGATTAGTGGATTTACCGATCGACTCATCCGTAAGAAAGATAGATCCTCATGGCCAAGTGAGTTTATTTCCTACCTTTCTCATACTTGGTTGTGCTTGTAGCTAGAAACACTAGAAGTAGGAAAAGATGAAATGAATTATGTATGATAATATTGGTTGAAAGAATGTTAAGCATACCGAGGCATGAATCGTTGTTAATTAACTTATGTTTTGTTATTATTCTGCTGGAGTGTGTGCAAAATTCTATGATCACCTTTAAATTACTTTAAACATATACTATGAATTATAATAATTGATTCATGCATATCACGTAGTTAATTTCATTGCATGAGCTGCTAATCTCGATGGGACAAGAGCTTAGTGGCCGGGTGTGCAGTAGCCAGAAATCTGCAAGATGGGTGATAGGTGCCTGAAAGAACTATTTTGTGATGGCTAGTAGGAGCCTGAAATAAACTACATGAGTTGGATTTTGAGTTGGGTTTTAAAGAGCCTGGAACACCTAACCCTGAATGGAGGGGTAAATCCATTCAAACATATGATTTCCGGTAGATCATATATTGCTTGATCAGTTGCTTGATGCATTCATATGCTTGATAAATAACTTGCTTGAAATTATTTATACAAGTACGTTGATTTAGGAATATTCTCACTAAGCTAGTTATGCTTATACTCCGATAGACCTTTATTGTAACAGGACAATCTTTTATGCTCGATGACTTCATATACTCAAGTGGGATGATGTCCTAGTAAAGCTTATGGAAATCTTTTGAAGATCATAGGTTAATTATCCTGTAATATCTTTTGGTGTTAGTATTATTTGGTTGTGGGAAAGATTAAGCTGTTATTATGATTGTTTGGAGAATTATAAGGGAAAAATCCCCTAAGATGATGTAAAGATTATATTATATTAATGATAAATTTGATGTTTATTTAGATTCTTGTATTGCTTTATTTACTATCTCAAATATACATCCCACCGGTATCTCCTATTGTTGTGATAGACGCCTTACATATGGTGTTTAAAACTTTCGCATGACTTTGGGAAGTCATTCTTAAGTTTTAATACCGTATGTGGCGGACTGCCACGTTTAGGGTACCCTCGGGGCGTGATAGTGAATTTGGTTAAGTTTTTGAATAGATTAAATTTTCATTTTGAAAAACCAATTCATTCCAAAATTAATTACAGACTATCTGGAAGCGTTTTTACTAATTAGAAATTAATTCAGAGACTAAAATCTGGAATTCATTTTTTGTTTTAAGTTAAACTTTTTGTATCTGTTCTTATCCGAATTTCATCTTAAAATATTGTTTATTAAAGTTGTTGTTTTCAAGTAAGGTTAAAAAGCCATTTAATTTGATTAACTAAGTTTGTGAATTTGGTTTAAGTTTTTTAATAGCTTAAATTTTCATTTTGGAAAACCAATTCACTCCACCTCCCCTCCCTTCCCCCTCTTGGTTATTCTTTTGGGACCAATGATTGGTATTAGAGTAGTTCTCATTTAATTAAAATTGAGTGATCTTATTGAAAAATGGCAGATAACAATATTGCAATCAACAAAGCTCCTTTCTTTGATGGATCAAATTTTTTATATTGGAAAATGCGAATGTCAACATATATCAAAGCTAATGATTTTGACTCTTGGCAGGTTATCTACTATGGTGACCATGGAGTAACATTATCTGAAGGAGAAGTGGTGACTCCAATTGAAAAGAGACTCATAGAAAAGAACAACAAGGCTAAGAATCTCTTACTCACTACTATAGCTCCTTCCGAATTCTATTTAATCTCTTCTTGTGAAATGGCAAAAGAAATTTGGGATATTCTATCTACAACTTATGAAGGAACTAATACAATTAAGGAGACAAAGATTAATGCTTTACTGCAACATTATGAATTGTTCAAAATTAAATCAGATGAGAAAATCAAAGGCGCTTTCAATCGCTTTACTTCTATCACGAATGAATTAACGTCTCTTAGTAAGAAATTGGATGATGCAGATCTTGTTAGAAAGATGTTAAGCATATTGCCAAAGTCATGGGATGTTAAGAAGACAGCAATCGAGGAAGCCAAGACTTGAAAAGTTGTCATTTAGTCAATTGAGGGAGAAATTAATGGCATACGAATCTCACCTCGATACCACAGAGGAACCTGGAAGTAGTACAAAGGCCATTTCATTTAAAGCAAAGAAAATTATTGAAGAGATTGATTCGGATGAGGAAAACTGAAGAGAACATCGTATATGCTGGCACAAAACTCAACAATCTGATAAAAAAGGTAAGAAATTTAAAAGTTACAATGAGTATAACAAGTTTGATGTAGGAAGAAACTATAATGAAAAAGAAGAAAAGAATGAGAAGAAGGAGATCGTGTGTTACGAACATAAGAAGCCAGGGCATATTAAGTACGAATGTCCAGTCTTAAAGAAGAAGAAAAGAAATTTAAGAAGAAAAGTCGTGCTATCATGGCTACTTGGGATGATCTAGACGAATCAGAAGCTACCAGTGAGGATGATGGAGAAGCAAACTTATGCTTGATGGCTACGTCCAAGGTAAACTCCGAATCCGAAACTGATATAATTGATAATGAAATGTACATTGAAATGAAAAAACTTCTAAAGCACTTAAGAAAGCTGATTTGAAGATTTCAAAACTAGATATAGAAAAAGGCGTTGAAAAATGAGAAAGATGTTCTAAAACAAACCAATAGGTTGCTTATAGATGAGGATGATATGTTGAAAAAATGAAAATGAGAAATTGTATGTTAAATCTGAAGCTTTGAAGAAATAAAATGGCGTTTTGAAAAATGAGATCAAAGATTTAAAAGGAAGAGTAGAAGTTTTATCACAAGAAATTAAAAATACTTTTAATAAGTTTAATGAAAGTGAAGAAAAACTAAAAATGTTAATAAGTAGTCAAAGACCCGCTTTTATTAAACATGGACTTGGGTATGGTGATGATAGATCAGCAAATATAAAGAAAACTGTGTTTATTAAGGCAAAAGATCCTATGATTGAAAAATCTGTTAACCCGCATGTTAAAAAGGATATGAAAAATGAAAGCAAAGATTCTTTCAAAAGGTATTCTGAACAAAAAATCTCAAGCAGAGGGTATAACAGAACCTATAGGTATGGATATAATAATGGATATCTAAGGAGAAATTACAATCACCAGGTAAATAATAGATATCACACACATTCTTATGCATGTTTCTTTTGCAACAAAATAGGTCATATTGAAAAGTATTGTTTTTACAAAAGAAACAAGCTCAATACATATCAAGTTAAGAAACAAGATAAAATGAGCTTGACTTATCAAGGACCCAAGTTTGCTTGGGTTCTTAAAAAGGTTTTATCACCTTTTTGTGCGTAATTGCAGGAACAAGGGACAAAAATAAAAGGAACATGGTACTTGGATAGTGGATGTTCAGGTCACATGACAGGTGACCTTCTTGTTTAGTACATAATATGGAAAGAAAAAGGCTATGTGAGGTTTGGAGATGACAGCCGCGTAAGATAATTGGAACAGGTACCATAGGTCATCCTCCTTACTTAATTGAAAATGTTTCACTAGTAAAAGGATTAAAACATAAATCTTTGAGTATAAGCCAATTATGTGACAAAGGTTTACGAGATGACTTTTGAGAAAGATAAATGCTTTGCATATAATTCTAAAGGTGTGAAATTATTTGAAGGTTTTAGAAAAAGGAACATATATTTAATCACACCATCTGATATGAATGTTGAATGTTGCTTTTTGACTATGAATGACAATATACATTTATGGCATAAAAAGTTGGTCATGTGAACTTTAATCAATTAGAAAAACTTTCTAAAAAGAATTTAGTTGTTTGGTTTGCCTAAAATTAATATAAAGCATGATGTAAGTTGTTCAACTTGTTTAAAGAATAAAATGGTTTCAATTTTACATAAAAGCAAAAATTTTGATTTCTACAAAAAGACTCTTGAACTTTTACATCTTGATTTATTTGGACCTACAAGAACTTTAAGCTTAGGTAAAAATAAATATGGTCTTGTAATTGTTGACGACTTTTCAAGATTTACATGGGTCCTTTTTGAAGCACAAATCTGATACATTTGACATGTTTCAAAAGTTTGCTAAACAAATTCAAAATGAAAAAGGTTTTTCCATTGTTGCTTTGAGAACTGATCATGGAAAAGAGTTTGATAATTCTATTTTTATATCCTTTTGTGAAGAACATGGAATAAATCATAATTTTTCAGCACCTTATACACCTCAACAAAACGGAGTAGTTGAAAGAAAAAATAGAACAATTCAAGAGATGACTCGTTCTATGTTGAATGAAAGTAAAATAGCTAATATTTTTGGGCTGAGGCTGTTGCAACTGCTTGTTACATAATGAATAGAGTTTATATTCGACCAAGTACAACAAAAACTTCTTATGAATTGTTTCGTGGCAGAAGACCATCTATTTCATATTTTCATGTGTTTGGATGTACATGCTTTGTGAAAAAGAATGCAAATAATCTTGGAAAATTTGATGAAAGATCTGATGAAGCAATTTTTCTAGGATATTCACAAAATAGTAAAGCATATCATGTTTTTAATAAATCAATATGTGTTGAAGAATCTATTAATGTGCGTTTTCTCAATGAAATAAAGGATGATGATGAGATGATGATGTATTTGTGCCTACAAATGAATTTAGTAACCAATTCTGCTAAATCAGAAGGAAAATAGAAGCTAAATCGATAAAACCAATGAGGCAGAAGGTAAAGCATAAAGTAATTTGAATAAAAGTTAGAATCTGAACGATTCAGAAACTAATGCAGAAGGCAATATGGAATTAAGAAATGATAATCCTGAAAGTTCAAAAGCATGGAAATATAAATCATCACATCCTCCTAATTTAATTATTGGTGATTAGAATCTGGAACAAGAACTAGATCTAAGTTAAAAGATATTGAAAATCATTTTGCTATGTTGTCTGAAATAGAACAAATAATATTAATGGCATTGAATGATAATAATTGCATTGATGCAATGCAAGAAGAACTAAGTCAATTTCAAAGAAATAATGTTTGGAATCTAGTTCCTAAACACAAAATAAATCATAATAGGAACAAAATGGGTATTTAAAAATAAATTAATGAAAATGGAAAAATTGTGAGAAACAAAGCTAGGCTTGTAGCTAAAGGATACTCACAAGAGGAAGGCATAGATTATGATGAAACATATGCACTGTTGCTAGGCTTGAAGCTATACGTCTTTTACTTGCTTATGCTTGTTTTAAGGATTTCAAATTATTTCAAATGGATGTTAAGAGTGCATTTTTTAATGGTTACATTAAAGAAGAAGTATATGTTGAACAACCTCTGGATTTGAAGATCCTTCAAACCAGATTATGTTTTTAAATTAAGAAAAGCATTGTATGGATTGAAACAAGCACCAAGAGCTTGGTATGAGAGGTTGAGTGAATTTCTCATATCAAGTGGATATCAAAGAGATACGATTATACAACTTTGTTTATAAAGCATTATAAAGATGATTTTTTAGTTGTACAAATTTATGTTGATGATATTATATTTGGATCAACTAATGAACAATATTGTCAAGAATTTGCAAGATTTAAGCAGGCTGAATTTGAGATGTCCATGATGGGTGAATTGAATTTCTTTTTGGGATTACAAATCAAACAAACAAAAGAAGGAATATTCATTCACCAAGAGAAGTACACTAAGAAAATATTAAAGAAATTTGGATATGAAAATACAAAAGAAGTGGCTACACCAATGAGTACTTCTACCAGGTTAGATCTTGATGATCAAGGTAAAAAGGTTAATGAAAAACTTTATAGAAGTTTAATTGGTTCTCTTTTGTATCTAACTGCATCTAGATCAGATATTTTGTTTTTGTATGCATTTGTGCAAGATTTCAAAGCAATCCAACTGAAACACATTTAAAAGCTATGAAAAGAATTTTCAAGTACATTGCATGCACTGCAAAATTAGGAATTTGGTATCCCAAAAACCAAAATTTTGAATTAATTGGATACTCACATGCTGATTATGCAGGATGCAAAGTTGAATTGAAAAAGTACTTCTGGTACTTGTCAATTCTTAGGAGATAAACTGATTTCTTGGTCTTCAAAGAAACAGAATTCAGTAGCTTTATCAACAACTGAAGCTGAGTATGTTTCAATTGGAAACTGTTGCACAAATACTTTAGATAAAACAACAAATGCAAGATTATGGATTGAAATATAACAATGTGTGTATTAAATGTGATAACATATTGCAATTAATTTAACAAAGAATCCAGTGCATCATTCTAGATCAAAACACATAGAAATTAGACATCACTTTATTAGGGATCATGTGGCTAATGGAGACATTAATGTTGAATTTATTTCAACAGAAAATCAATATGCAGATATATTTACAAAACCATTAGACAAAAATAGATTTGAATTCTTAAGGAATGAAATAGGTATGTGTATTCCTTTTTAAAATTAATTCTTTTAATATAAATATTAAATTCTTTTTGGAACTTTTTTTTTATTATATACATTTATTTTTCCGCATGGCACTTGTTTTCTGAATTTCAATAATAATAATAATAATAATAATGAATTTAATAATAGCACTCTCTCCCGCGTCTTTTCATCTGCCTTCAACCGTATTACTTGTCAGAACTTATACATCTTCATTTCAAATCCTCTCAAGCATCAAAAAACCCTAAAATCACCATGGCTCCTCGCAAATCTTCCCATATTGCTTCAAAAGGGTTCAAAACTAAAAAAAACTTCCAAACCCATTATGATTCGTGATGAAACTTCGACTCAAAAGAAAATCCTCACACTACCATGCATAATGGAACCTCTAGAGAGATACGATCAAAATTGAAAAAAGATCAAACAAAGAAATCTGTTGAAGAGAAAAAGAAAGAACCCAGTAGCAAGAAGGAAAAAGGGAGAAAGACAGGTTCAGAAGGGATTCCAGAACCAAACCCTACTTCAGAGGCACATTCAGAAGCTCTAAAAGAAAGTTCTAAAAAGGTTTTAAAGAAGAAGTCAAAGAAAGAAAGTTTGAAAAAGGAGAAGAAAGAAAAATCTTTGAAGAGAAAGCGAATAGAGGAATCTTCGTCTGCTCCTCTCAAAAAGAAAAAGCTTATCAACAATAAGGTACTTGAATGCGCTTTTATAGATTTCAAGTTTTTTAAAGACAATGGATTTTATTGGAATCATTGGCTAGATAGGATAGGCTGTAGAAAACTATCTGGGGTAATGGATGTTGTTGAAGGAAGTGTAATTGCTGAGTTTTACGAGAATCTGGAACAATTAGAGGATTTATCTTTGAAATCAAATATTTTGGGAAAATCTGTCAAAATAACAAGAAAAAATTTGATACAATGTTTTAAGATGCTTGATGTCAAAGATGATGAATAGCTGATTAGTTTAGACCGACGTGTTGTTTATAAAGAATTGAATGGTAGGATAGGAGAATTTGTTGACAAGGATATCTTTTCAACAAATTTTGAGCTGTTGGTGAGATTGTTACACAAAATAGTTGTGGATTGTATTTTACCAAGAAAAAAAAATTACAGTACCACCACTATTTCAAAAGAAGCTCTTGTGGTGTTGGCTATCAAGGAAAAATTAAAAGTGGATATTCCAAGAATGATTTTGAAGCACATGTAGAGAACCCGTAGAAACAAACCCTATGGCAATCTTTTGATGCATTTTTTTAAATTCAAAAAGATTGATTTGCCCAAGAATTTTAAAATTCCAATAACCTTAAAGAAAATTAGAGAGATCAATCTCAAATACATGGGGATTTTAGTTTCTGATAAGTTTTGGTTCTCTATGGATGGCACTTAATATAGACACCCTAAGTTTAGAGGGAGAAGCAGAAGATGAAGAAGCTGAGAAGTTACCTAGTAAGCGAGCTGGAAAAGAAAAAATGTAAGGGAAATCAAAGAAAAGTTATAAGATTCAAACTGGTGGAAAATTTGAGATAAAAGAAGGAGAACGCAAAGAAGCAAAGAGTGAATCAAAGATTGAATCAGAGAGAGATTCAACTCCACTTAGGCCCCTGGAGAAAGTTCCAAATCTGGCCTTGAATCTGAATTGAGTCATATATTTGATAAGACTATTATTGGGTTTAAAAAGGATTTCACATAATCACATTTATCTATCTTTAACAAATATAAACAATCATTTCAAGATTCCCAAGCTTCACATGCAGAATTTGTTTTTGATGAAGGCATCCTTTCTCATCAATCACCTGTGCAACAAACAACTAATTCCCCTGTTGCTCCAACACAGAAGACACCCCTTGCTGCTACAACCAAGACAGAACCTATTGCTCCAACAAAGAAAGCACCAACTGCTGCTTCTAATGAGACCGATGTTGTTTCTGACGAACAGGTCACTAAGGAAAATCTGTTGATTGTTCCTTATGTTCAACCTACTGAATCAACTCCACCTCTCACCCCTGAACATATTCAAACCATTCTTTTGATTATGAATACTCTTCAACACCAACCAGTTATTTGTCCTCCTATTCGAACAACTTTTCTAGCCCGTCGCAAAATGAAAGCAAGAAAATCCGTTAAATCCATATATTATAAGAAAGACTAATTTTATGATCATATGTTATTTTTCCTTTATGAACTATTTCTTCATATTTCTGATGTTTTGAACTACTGATATTTAGTTTTAATGATCTATTGATGTATCAACTGCTAATGTTTTTCATATTTGTTATATCTAATGTTAACAAAAAGGGGGAGAAGGGTAAACAAAATATCAAATTTTTCCAAATATATTTTGTTTTGATAAAATTAATTTATATGGGTTTTCTTATCATCAAAAAGGGAGAGAATGTTGGTTTCTCTCAATGATGATTTTGATGATAACAAAAAGTTTTAAGTGTGTAGTAATCAAGTAAGATTTTATGTAAATGTTTCAAAAGGACACAACTCAAGAAGTGTTTCAAAGAATAATTAACAATGTTTTCACATACAAATAAGTATTCCGAGAGTGCTTTAGAAGGAAAATCAATGTTTTACAAAGGGTTGTATATCGATCAGAAAGTAATTATAATGACTACGAAGGGTTGAATACCGATCAGAAGCTGTTTCAGAAAGCAATTATTTACAAAGTTTTTGAGATATGTAAAAATCACGATTATGAAGGACAAATGATTTTCTAAGCAATATAAATTGAAGACCCAGCACCAAAGTGAATGTATTTGGGTAATGCATTCAATTATGTTCCACAAGATTGTTTAATTATCCAAAGGCGATTTAAATTATATAGATTAAGGATTTTATTGAAGAATTTATGTCTCAACAAAGATTGGAAGATCACGACAAGAAGTTCACATATAATCTCATGACAGTATATAGTAAGAAGAGAATTTGACTTAGTTTTTTATAAAAAACAAATCTACTCAAGATCAGGAAGAATTCAAACTCGAAATGGATCAATATCAAGATTGATAAAGTGCTATTTTCGTGGGATATTTTAACGGAAACAGAGTAATCAATCTTTCAAGGATATCTACAACAAAGATAATTCAAAACTGAACATTTGAATAGAGCCGCATTATCAGATGAAGATGACCAACAACATTAATGGAATTGAAGTCTATCCAAGCTATAGATGAAAAATGACCAGCAAGGCTTATCCGAAGTCAAAGTAAAAAATCAAGAACAAGTTTATCCATCTCTTATAGCAGTTGGAGACAACAAGAATAAAAGATGTTCATTCAAGTCAGATAAAAATATATGAGAATATCATTTCACGAAAGAAAGTGACTTCAAAACAAAAGAACAAATACCCATCCTAGTTTCATTGCGCTAAATTAAATCTCTTTCAATTGTTCAAAATTTGTTGGGAAATTTATTCTTTTCCTACGAATTTGTTTTGCACAATTAGTGTGAATTTGATAGTTTCAAGAAGACTCAGTAGTTTGATTGTAGCTTTGAGGAAGCTAGGAAGATTAAGCTGAGTGCATTTGTAGCCAAGTGTTTGGCAAAAAACTACTTGTAACTTGTTGATTTGTTGGATAGTGGAACATACCAGTGTGGAATACCAAGTCCCCGGCTTGGTGCTGGAAGAGAGGATTGACGCTCAAGGCGAAAGCTCTATAAATAGCTTTGCAATCTTCTCTACCCTATCTCTTTCAATTTTTATAATTTTAAGTGTTTATTTTTTTGCGGATTAATTTCAGAAACAAATTCAAAGAGTAACAGAAAGTGCAATATAAGCAGAGACTAAATCAAAGACTATCTGGAAGCGTTTTTACTAATTAGAAATTAATTAAGAGACTAAAATCTAGAAGTTCATTTTTTGTTTTAAGCTAAACTTTTTGTATCTATTCGTATCCGAATTTTATCTAAAAATATTGTTTATTAAAGTTGTTCTTTTCAAGTAAGGTTAAGAAGTCATTTAATTTGATTAACTAAGTTTGTGAATTTGGTTAAGTTATAAATTAAATTTTCATTTTGGAAAACCAATTCACCCCCCTCTTTATTATTCTTTTGGGACCAACAATTTTTATAACATGATAGCAATTTGATTAGCAAGACTAGGGTGGATTATGTTTTCCCACTTTTCATTTATATATATATAATATATCTCAAACACTCTCTTTGATTATCTTGATAGCCTCGGTTGATTTAGTTTATTATATAAATTATTTGCCTAAATATCAGTAAAGTCTAATACTGGTTTAGTAGTTAAGTAATTCTCATGGGAACGATACTCTACTCACATCTATATTACTTGATCAGGCCCAGTATACTTGCTGGAAGAATTCACTCTTATTTTATATATACATTTTTAGCGCATTAAGAACGGGACATCACCAGCTTGTCCACACTTCATGCAACCGTAGATCCTTCACTTCGGGTGCCAAGTCAGCTACTAGATGGAGATTTGCCCTAACAAGAAGGATTCGATGGACCCTACTCTAGCTAATGAATGATTTATTGATAGATTAGTTGAGACAAACCTGTGGACTAACTTAAATATCTAAATGGCCACGTCGAGCAACCCCCAGATGCAACCCTGACCTCTTTTTTGCATTTGCAGGGAGTTAAACTCTACCGGTGTAATCAACTCATGCAACAGTTCTAAAGTGGTCTTATTGCTTTAGTTTGCACTCTTAACTAAGTAAGTGTTACATGATAAGTAGGCCTTTAACATTCTATCGTATACAATGTAGTCGGAATTTGACATGTTTAGTAACAAAATAATCCAATAAATTACTCAACAAAAGATTTAGATCAATTTTTACATACTAAATTTTTCATGGTTGCCATAAAATGGTCGTTGTTTTTCTTTTCTATATGTATGTACTTATTCGATATTATGCAAAAATTATCAAAATCATCATAATATTTTCGCACATACTGGTACTACTAATGAAAAGAAAAGACTTCACTCATTTTCATACAAAATTTCTAGGTGATAAATTAATATTGTAATTTTATGTATAAATGATTCGTTGTATTAAGACTAGATTAAAGACTCTTAACTTCATTCCTAAATCACATCATCATATTATTTATTTTCAAAAACGCTTTTTTTTTTTTTTCTGAATGAGACACGCATGTCAAAAGGAGTCTTATAGTATAGTTTTTTTATTTGATGAAAAATTGAATGCAGAAGCCCTATTTACTTAAATATAGGCATTTATGACGCTCAAAAGCTTTAACATAAATTCTTAAAAAGAAGAGTATAAACCGTGAATACAAAAGATGATCAGATCATATTTTTTGAAGCTCTAATCCTTCTTTATCTCATTGATGTGTGCTTGAAGATTTCAATTGAAAGTTGTTGCGTGTGACATGGAAAAAAAGGAAAAAAAATTAATTATCCATTTGATATTGAAATCTTAGGATTTAAAATATTAGAAAAGTCATTACCGTTAAGACTATAAAGATGACATAAAAATTGAATGGTGATCATAATAGGCCTTACGGGTGTGTGGAAGGTTTAATAATAAGAAATGTTGATTTATGATTAATGATGAAGGATTGTTAAGAAAGTGAATAGAACTAGTGCTAGAGAGAATAGTGGGCAATGGAAGTAATGGCTATATTACATCAAAAGATATCATTGTTTAAAGATAATTTCATTTAATGTATCGATATATCTAATAATTAAAAAGAAGAATCAATATCTAAAGGTAATTTCATATAATGTATCAATGTATCTAATAATTAAATAAAGGAATAAATGTTTAAAAATAGATTTATTCAAGGATCAACGTTTCAAGTGATTAAAAAGAGAAATTAATATTTTATAAAGGAAAATTAATGAAAACTAATCTAAATGTTGTTACCTTAAATAAATTTTGTAAAATGTTGATATCTTATTTGATTTAATTTTACAAAATGTTGATTTTTTTTTAACCACTTAAAATGTTGATACTTTTATTGAAATTACCCTTAAAGGTTGATACCATCAAGTATAATTTACCCTCGAAATATTAGGATGTTGGGATTGTATTTGTATTTGTATTTGTATTTTGGTTACATGATTCTTAAATAAAGTGTAAAGTGGTAATAAGGATGTGTTTGCAGCAAGAGTTAGTTTAGAATATGATGGCCAGGTTGAGTATTAGAAAGGAAATAAGGTAGTATATTAATGAAATGAACTTATACTTCTGATAACTTTAGTTGGTTCCCAAAGACTACTTCCTCTCCGCATATGTCACCATCCAATAAATTACAATTCTTAGTTTTGTAAGGTTCAATCAAGTTAAGTTTAATAATGCTTAAAACTTTAGGCACAATAACTAGTCATATGTCTATTATGAATATAGATACAATAAGGCCCAAAGCTTACTAAAAATCCACAATCTATAATCATAACAACTAAACTCACATAAAAGGTATCCATAAGATATCCACAACCACAAGCAGTCAACTCCATAAGGTTATAACACAACATGTGGCTTAGAGAGTCCATGGAAATATCCTATAACACCAATATAGCATAAACGATAAACGTATAATACTATACTAGGGCCCATGCCCATAGCACATATGTAATTCTAAAGAGAGAATCGTACTGGAGGTCTATGATCCTCTACATGATACATAATAATTACACTTTAATAATCACCATACAAATAATCCATACCGGCATCCTTCCAATTATAATTGGGAAGAGAATATTTAAGCTATAGCAAACCTAGATGGATGGGAAGAAGGATATATAGTTAAAAAGATAGGTGCATTAACCCATGCTACTTATTCAACCATCAACACTTGTCTTAAGCCAATCAACCTTAGACAATTGCTCCCCTTGTTGAATACTCATTCACCATTGTAAGCATTATGTTATCTTTAAGGAACTATGAAAAGTCAATCATTAAATGCAAGTTTGTCAACCTATTATATAACTTAGACATTTAATAATCATGGTATTTGCTTCTGCCAATTTGATTAGAGTAATGGCGTAAAACGAGCACAACCTGACAACATGACTAACCTTTTTTTGTTGGATGTGTACATTAGGTAAGAAAATTAATGAACTTAAGTCGATAAAGATCTTAAATAATTATTAATTGTGATTTGTCAAGGTGAATGATCTAAGGCTTTAGCGTTTAGTTGGTGCTTAGAACAAGTAACGTTTATTGCCACAAATGGATCAGTGTTTTGAAATGATGTTGCGTATTAGGACTGATGTGACCGTGCACATGTAATCAGTGTATTATTGATTGGGAAGTTATTGAGATACAATAAGTAATGCTAGAAGAAAGTTATGCTCAAACTATATTAACAATATGGGATGCCTTTATGAATACTTGCATTAAAACATTAATACTAATGGTCAATCTGGTGGTGGTTTTAAGATGTGAGATGACTATGGTTTTTACATGCTAAGGAGTGATGGACTACTTCAAATCTTAGAACACCAAGACTACACTGTTTGTTGCTTTATTATTACAGCAATATAAAAAAGTATTGTACTTTTGGTGAGTATACACTCAGGTCCAGCTCATCCTTTCTAAGACTTTATTTATCAACTACAAAGACAAAATAAAATATTTGTCTCTAGCTAAATCAAATATAAGAATGAGACCGATGCTAATACACCTAAACAATTTCATAAATAGGTTGACTTAGTATGATTTTGCACAATTCAATTTCCTCAATTGTATTACACATATAAAGTTAAAAATTATCAATTTGCAATTAAGTCTTGCCATTACTATGATAGATGATATGCAGTCAACTGTTCACATTCTTGCATTTCGGAGTGTGATAAATCATTACAATTCCTTCATCATTATAAAAGCCCAATTATCTAAATTTAAGCTTGTTTAGCGTTCCATGTTCAGATCCCTTGTTTAAACAGCCATGCATTGTTCCAAGTAGTTGATTGAGCTAAATTTAAGCTCCACATGTGATGGCTTAACTAGCTAATGAACTTAACCAAGTAATTGATGTTAAGCATATGTCCAGCTTTACAAACCCCAAATTTATCCAATTAAAGGCAGTTTTTTTTTTGTATTTTTCTTAAATAATCGAGTTTAAACAAGCTAAATTAAGTTAAAATCAAACTCACCGATAACATTCAAGCAGAATTTAATCTTTTAATTTTTGCATTATTTGAATTGTTTCAACTTGATTAGATTGGCTTATAACTCTGATAAAAAGAGCACGGCCCGACATTTGGAAAACTTACATGCATTAGATGAGGAAAAAAACAACGAGAGAGAGAGAGATGCATTGACAAAGCCTAAATCGGCGCATTATTGTCAGAGGACCATCAATTGAGAAGCCCCATGCAAGGGAAATGATAACGAAACGGTGGATCGTACACAGAATATGCCACGGAAAATGATGAGCATGTTTAAAATTACAAACTCAATTCTCGCTGTCGATCCACTTGCTAGACATCGTCCCTGGCCCACATATATATTATTGTTATTATTACTACTAACAAAAACTTAAGGTTGGATTGTGTCAAATTATATACCTCGTTTCAAGTATTTATTAAATTGAAGAGATGATGATTAGCTGTGAATGCCGAGGCAATGACACTTCAAGCAATGTAAAAGACAAAGGTCGACGAACCAACTGAAAATGCTGCGTCAGAAACACGTCTCTCTCCTTCCACTTTTTGTCTTTTAATATAGGACATGAAGAAAGCTGCTGTCCTTTCAACGTGCTGGCGCTTCGTAGATATTAATAATTGAACAACGCAGCCGTCAGCTTGTAGTGCTTCTTTTGATGAAGTTTGAAAGCATAATGGAAATCATGATATCATGGACAAAGTTTATTACAGTGTTATTAACTTTAATTAGGGTTTGCAATATTCCATCCCATTAATAGGTGATACTAGGAAAACATTTAATGTGTACATGTATGCATGCATGTTAGATAATTACTATTATACTTTAACGTATTGATAGGTAATTTTTAAAATATCTATTTCCATATTATAAAGAGTAAGTAATAATATGTATCATCTTGTGTAACACGATTATATAAGCTGGTATAAACAAAAGTTGATAAGAGTAATAATATTGACCTGCTTAAATATGTTTAGATATGTTTGATTTTAAAATTTAACAACTCAATCTACTTACAAACCTATTTAACGAGCTAGTTGTGCAAATATATTTGGATGTGACTTTTAAGCCCATTTAAGATTAGTATTTTTATAGGATTTATAGTTTAATTTTATACCATACCATCTACACCTTACTCAAGCTCAAATTTTAACAAAACCACTTGATATGATAATTAAGAATCTAATAGGCTTTGTGATTCAGCTCTTATTTATATTAATCACAATATGCTATACATCAACCTCCTTGAATTACCATACTGTGATATATATATATATATATATATTAATTATCTTATTTTATTTGAACTATTTTACATAATGAAGCAGGAGAGAAGAAGAATCGAACCTGATCTAAAACAATAGGAGATTAGTATTCATAACACCAAAACCTAATACTTTTAGTCCATAAATTTTTATTGAATTATTCATGCAGTACACAGAGATTGAATAAATGATTGAATATATATTTAATTATTACGTTTATATTAGATCTGTCCATATAGTTTAAAATATAGAAAGTCGTCTCTGCAAATATGTTTGTAACTTTTAATGTAGTTTATATGACAAGCATTAAGTATTGAAGAGAACTACAGAATCCAATAAAAAACTTAATAATTGTAAACTATTTTCTATTGAACTTTTTTAATTGATAAAAGATTTCATCCCAAATTTGAAACTTAGAGACAGGTTTTCAAACACGAACAAATCATGTTAAGAATCGAGTTTTTGAAACACGGATTGCGGTTTAGGTTTTCAAACATGAACAGATCACGTTAATAATTGAGTTTTTGAAACACGGATTGCGGTTTAGACTTAAAAACTACACAAAAGACAACTAATTAGCAAGAATTGCTAACCTTCTTGGACCAAGAATAATACTATTAGGCGAGCATATCACACAACATTCTTTTAGAATATTATTCAATTTCATGTTTAACACATGGGAGATTAACAAACAAAATGAAAAGTGTGGTAAGTATGCTTTTTATAAAAGCTTTATTGAATGCCTCATTAACTTTTTTAAACTATTTTTCTATCTTGTTAATGCCGTTTATTCTATTTGTTAATTAAGATGATATAGATTAGTGCAAGTATTAAAAATTTATGATAGATTGTCTCTCTCAAGTCAACAAATAGAGAAAAGGATATAAGAAAATATAATAAAAATTGTTAAAAAAAGTTTAATTGAGGATTAAATTAACTAGTTTCAAAGTTTAGATACGGAATTTTCATGTAAACTTTCGATATCAAATTTTACATTTATCCTAAATAAAATCTAAACAATATGGCATGGCATATTTAACTGAGGATGAGTAGGTAATCCGTCGTACAGGTACCACCTAGACCCTTCAGGGTACCCACTCTGACTCTGCTCAATTAGAAGGGTCCAAGTGGGTATTAAGGATTATAAGGTAGGGTAAGTTACAAGTACAAATTCATTGGATCCTACTCTCATGGGATAGGTATGGGTACGAAGTTTTTCTTACCACATACCCATTCTGGAACCTATACTCTGATATATGGAGGATACATGTTCCAGGTTATTATGTATTATATCCTATTTAATATTATATAATTATGTTAATATGTAATATATAAATAACAATTCTCCATTTTTTTCATTTTTGTTATTACTTTTGTTCAAGATTATTAGTTAAACACTAACTTATGGAAATATCTATTTTTGAAGAAGTTGTACTATTTTATTTTTGAAGAACTTATTAATTTTATTTTAAAAGAACTATGATTGTATATATGTACTTGAACTTTTAAATTATATAAATACATTATTTATCTTTTAAAATTGTTTAATATAAAACCAATACTGAAAATTTTTAGTCTTGGAATTTGCTATAAGTTCTATAATTTTCTTTAATAGCACATAAATAAATTTTACATGAATCTTTTATAGGTTTCAAATTTTACAATAAACAAATTATGTATATTGGACAACTTGAGCTATTAACAAATTAGTTTCAAAATTCAGTTCCATATGTTATTTATAGCGATTGCATGAAAATAATGTAGTTTATTTATTACATTAAACTATACCTAATACTATAAACTTAAATTTTTTATGAATGAAAGAAAAAAAATATAGAAATTTCGTGCAAAAAAACTACAAGTTTCACAAAGTATCCTATACCCTGTAAGTTTTACAATGCATAGGATAGGTACAATGTGTCACAGATAGGTTTTTGGTATAAATTTCAATACCGTATACCTTACAGAGAAGAGCATGGGTAATACTTCATTTCTTATCCATCCTGTGTCTGCTCAATCCTAGGTTTAATAAGCCCAAAAAAAAAAAAAATCAATGTGAAAATCACATATAAAACTTCAAAAAGAACTACTCTTATTATAAGATGACACAAGGTTTCATGCTTTCGATAAAGGAAAACTCTCCCAACTGAGTCTTCTGGAAAAATTATTAATTTTATTCCATTTATAGTCTATAATATTGAAATTACATAGGTCTATATGATTTGAAAAACTAGCATAAGCTTTTAAAGCGACAATATCATGCTATATCTTAACACTACAAAGCGTCTTGCAACTACTTGTGCACAGAAAATAATTGATGTTACTCTATTAAAATTCAATAAGTCCTTAGGTAATCTCCCCATACATATTTGATGTCTTTATAACCATTTTTTGACAATCTTAGTAGCGGATAAGATAAAAATGAATTGAACATAAAGCATGTAAGTATAGTGTGCTTTTCAGATTATCATATTAGAAAGAACTACATATATGTTATAACTTTGATGTAATGCACATTGAAAAGAATATATGAGACAATCTAGTTAAGACTATCTTCAGTTTGAAAAGCAAGTCTAAGGACACAAATAAGGGGAGACTCACTCTCTAGGAAATAGCTATTCAACCGGAGTTGTAACTGCAAGCATGTGACAACTAGACTTTCAAACCACCAACTGCATATAAACTATTTGCTTATCAAATGAGAGAGGTCTGCAACTTAATTAGAGATGTAAAGCTACCAAATGGATTTGCTTCCAACATATCGTCCTACCTAAGTGTAGATGAAGTAAGTTTGAGAGGTCTGAAGAGCCACAATTAATATATCTTGCTTCAACGCATCCTCCTGGTAGTCATTCATGGGTTTCTCGACATCTGAATCAACAACATGGTTTATGATATTTCTCATTTCTTCAAAGAGTTGGCAGCCAAAGAACTTCGTGTAAATTTTCTAGAGTCTTTAGAGAAAGACCATAATCCTAACACTTTGCAAGATAGATATGATATTTTCTCCTGCCTTTTTTGATATCATAGTCCACTTAGCTATGCATCTTCCAAGGGAAGTATGCATATATGGCCTTATCCAATATCATTGGATGTATCATGTTGAAAAGTTTTAAAACTACACGAACCCTCACTTTTTAAAAAAGTCAACACTTACCCCCTAAAGCAGTCATGGAGCCATATATTTATTAAATTACTACTTATATGTCTCTTATAATAAATAGGAATCTAGGAAATTTAAAGAAACAAATGTTATCTTGTATTTATTTGCTTACTAGGAAGATAATCTAAATTTTTAGGTTATTTATTTAAAACTATGCATTTAAAGATAATTAAAATTGGAAAATCTTTCCTTAATTATAGTAAAAAATGACTTTGTATTAATAATAATTTGTAAATTTGTAATTACCTTTTAGTGTTAACTTATTTATTGCCCGATTTAATCTATATTATATTAACTGGTGGAATATCGATTAATACAATAAAAAATCTCAAATCAAATGATAGATGTATCTAAGGAAAAGGAATTATAAGCATACATTTGTGTGAATAAATATATATTTATGTAAAAAAAAAGGACTTACTTTAGTATTAAATTATATGAGAAGTTTTCTAAGTGCCAACATCCTAATTTGTTTTGTCAAAAAAGAAAAAAAAAATTCTTACTTTTCATAAGGAATGTGATTTTTTTAAGGGGCTAGAATATAATGACAGTTAATCACCACATCTAATTCTTTTCTCTCTTAATAATTAGATGAAATTAATTTCTAAAAATTATACATTGCTTGGAAAGATATACAACAATATGATACAAGTTTAAACTACATAAAAATTATAAATTATTCAAAGGATTTATTTAATTTTTCTTAATAACAAATTGATTGGATTTAAAAGGTTAATACAACTTTTGAGTTTTTTTTCCTTTTTAAATGAGTTTTGATTAAAAAAAAATAAATATGAGGTGACATTTTTTTTTTAATTTTCTGATACCTATTTATTACAATAGACACATCAGTAATCATTTAACAATAGTATAAATTATATCAGAAGATTACAATATTTGAACTCTTCAGTTGAGATTAAAACATTTTGAATAGTTAAAAAAAGACCACAACATTTAGAGAAGTGGGTTAATTAAGGTTACTGTTAACATGTGCCAATAGGAGAAATATTTAAAATTTAAAATTTTTAAAATTTGACACATTGTGACATATATTAATGGTGACTTCAATTGACACACTTCTGTAAACGTTGTGACATCTTTTTAATAATTTGAAATGTTGTTACCTCAAATTAACTTATTTTTTAGACATTATGATATCCTTTTAATCACTCGAAATGTTGCAACCTCAAACGAACTTTTCATCAAATATTATGACTTTCTAGTATAATTCAACCTTTAATGATATATGTAGGCTCTACAACTCCTTTAGGGGGTAATTGCTAACTTTTTAAATAATTAAGGGTCCATATAATTTTAAAATTTTTCAAGAGGTGTCCATGTAATTTAACTAAAAAAAATTAGATTTAGGATTCAAGTAGAAAAATAGTAAAATATTAATGACTAAAAATTTATTTTTCCCTAAAATAAATATAGCAATAAATATGAGCTGTTAGACCTGTTTATTTTGGATTTTTTACAAAATAATAATAATGATGGTAGGGCTTAAAAATGGTATTTAGATGTTTCAAACAAAAAAATAAAATTAAATCACTGTTGTTTTTGCTGGGAAGTTTCTATAAAAAGAGATCTTTGAAATTTATATTTTAATCAATATATTCATTACGGACGAATTACTTCAATACTAAAATGGTACAGATCTGACGACTACGGATACCATAATCATTTATTTTGCTATTATTCACGCTTGGCCAGGGAGGACGCAAAGTAAAATATAAAGTTTGGATCAGAACTCAATCATACAATGAATGATGATGACTCAGTGCCACTCTGGATGGCCAAAGAAGAAAAAGTACCGCTCTGGAATAATCATGATACCCCTGAAAGCTCTAATGTTCACTATTTAAATGCACACACATATAAATACCTACATGCAGATTTTTTATACCACCTCTGCTTGTGTCGAGCCAAATACCATATAATTTTAGGAATAGGGTCTCTTGTGCTATATCTTTAAGACTCAGATCAACTGAAAAAATAAAGAGATTAATAAACGCTAGCAATAGCTTGTAAGCTTTATCGAAGAATTAAAAAGAAATAAAAAAATGGGTGGCGGCTTTGACAAGCACAAGCCTACACTAGCTATGTTTCTTTTGGAGTTTACTTATGCATGTGTTATTCTGTCAACAAGAGGTGCTCTTGTACAGGGAACGAGCCCCAGAGTTTTTGTCGTCTATAGACAAGCCATGGCTACTTTGTTTATTGCACCTATTGCCTTCTTAAAAAGGTGAGATTTATAATGTCTAGCATGGTTTATGGTGAGAGTAGAAAGCAACAATATGAACTAATGTTGTTTATTAAGGTTGTTTTTTATGGTGGTCGTGATCGGTTTAACAATTCTTTTTTTTTTTCTCCTTAAATTATCCATACTTGATGTTTGGACTTTGTTAATGATATAATCATCATTACAAGAAAATTGAAATTTAGAGATAAAATTTTTATCTTTAAATGTAAATTTTTATTGTAAAAATTATCGCTGCTGATTATATTTGTAGAGATGAAAATTTTTTATTAATTTTTTTTGTAGAATTTCTACCTGTAAAAATTAATTTTCTTATAGCAAATCTTTCTTTTTATGTTGCAGATATCGTTCCAAGGAGGCTTCTCCTATGGGGCTCAAGAGTTTCACTTATATATTCTTGGCATCTCTTATTGGGTAAAATTTTGTAGTGTTGTAGCTTGAAATTTCTGTTTTGAATACCAGGTTATCATTTTTACTTTCTTTCCCCCTCCATTTGTGTAAATGAAAATTTTTTATCCATTGCAGGGTATCTATAAATCAAAATGTTTATTATGAAGGGATTTATCTGGCCTCTTCATCCATGGCAAGTGCAATGGGTAATCTTATCCCCGCAATGACATTTGTAATGGCTTCATTTCTCGGGTATATACTCACAACTATGTCGTATTTTATGCTAACCAATGTGAAGCTCTTCCTCAACATGTCTAAATAATAAAACATAATCTAAATTTTATCTTTTCATTAACTTTTTTTTTTTTTGTCATCATGTTTAGTCAAACTTTAATTTATCAAATTTAGTACTTGTTTCATCTTTTCTAACAGCCATGGTCCTTTGACTAATAAGCATTTGCTACCATATCTTTCTACCATGATCCCTTAACTACTATATCCTAATGGCAGATGCATTTTTGTCGGGAGGAAAAGAATAAAATATAAAAATGAAAAAAGAGGACTGTTCTAAGCAAATCAAAGTTTTAGAATCCCTGATCTGTAACTCCGTTATTCTGAAGAACCATTTTTTCTTCTCTTTATTATTTGTGTAATTTTTATTTGCTTTAAAATTGCAGATTAGAGAAAGTGAATCCAAGCTTGAGAGGCCTTGCTAAGATCCTAGGAACAATTTTGTGTCGGAGGGGCGGTTGTTATGACCTTAGTCAGGGGACCAAAACTGTTAAATGCAATGGATCTACCATCAAAATCCTTACTTGGTTCATCAGAAGGTGAGAACTGGTTATTAGGTTGCCTTTTTCTCATTGGAAGCTGTTGTTGCTGGTCGATCTGGCTGATTCTACAGGTATGAATTGTATGAATTTCTTCTCCCTAATCACAATACGCCCATGCAAACCGGAAAATGATTCCATTTCAATGTCGTGTTTCAGGTTCCTATGTCAGCCAGTTACCCTGATCATATATCTCTATCAGCCTGGATGTGTTTCTTATCAACATTACAATCTGCAGCAATTACTTTGGTCCTGGAGCCAAACCCTGAAGTGTGGAAGCTGCATTCAAAGTTTGAACTAGCATCTTCTGTGTACTCGGTAAGTAACAAGTAATCTCAGCTATTGTTTCGTTAGCGTTACTTTGAGTGACTGAATTACTTCAAAAAGGGCACGCAATCTGTATTCCTTGTACTATGTTGTACTGGCTATCTCGTATTACAGAAATGCTATAAACTTTTTGCATCTTTTCAATTTGAATATATGATTTACAGGGAATTGTCGCGTCTGGGATTTCTTTCTTTGTTCAATCCTGGTGCATTTCCAAAAGAGGACCACTTTTCTCTGCAATGTTCAATCCTCTATGCACCGTCATAGTGACCATTTTAGCTGCCATTTTCTTACATGAGGAATTGCACATTGGAAGGTATATTTCAAGTTTCCTATAATCCAAAACTCGAAATAATCGCAAGAAGTAGTAATCTTTCACCAATTCTTGCTAGCAATAGTACTGAACTAAGATCTTCTGTGTGTTTTCTATAGCTTGGTAGGGGCTGCTGCTGTTGTGTTTGGTCTATATGTGGTCTTGTGGGGTAAAGCTGAGGACATTGCAGCTGTCAATGAAAATAAATACCCCTTTGAGGCGGTTAAAAGTTCTGATGACAACTCCTTGGAGAAGCCACATTGTATAATTGATTTAGAGGAACCTCTTTTATCTGATAGAACATTTGATAATGTTAAAGAGAGTGATAAAAATCCTGTTGAAGTGTAAAATTCCCAAAAATTTTGTACCAACGTTTTGACCACAAAAAGAGGATTTAGGTTGTTCTTTATTCCTCTTCACCCGCTTGTTAAGAGAGTCGAGAATCTCACTTGCTAATTACTACTTAACTCCAATTCCTATTATCCTACTGTAAAATCCAAAGATTCCTGTCAACCAAACACAATGTTAATAACATATCTATCTATCTATCTATCTATCTATCTCCCTCTCTCTCTCTCTAAAACACCCTAGCCTCCTTTCTAAACCTTTTCCCTTTCTTTATACACCATTAATCCACAAATCCATCATTGCTGATAACAATATTTTCAAATCAACCAATTTTATCTTAGAATCATTCAAATTGTTCATCATTGTCACCATCATCATTATAAAAATCGCGATTCATTCACTACAAGTCTACTCTCTATGGATAAGGTAGTATTGAAGATTGGAAGATCGGTTAATATTGTTTTGCAATAGTATTTTAGAATAAGTGGATTTAATGTATTTGTTGTTTTTCTTTTTTCTTTTGTTTTCCATCATTTGTATGGGATTATGTTATCCCTTTTATGAGATTTGCTTTTACTCACCCGTAGAATGGGTTTTGTTCTTCTAGGAAGGATTGTATCCTTTATGTGTGACATTTTGACGCTTGAAGAGATGTGCTCATTTAATTAGATAGGTCTTTATGTCCTAACTCTTCATTAGTCAATTATCTTACGTCGATCTGTTTGATTAATGTAATTTTATTCCATCGAATAAAATTCCATCTTTTCCAAAAGGGAAAACAATACTAAAAAAAACACCCAAAGTTATCCAGCAAACTCAAGCAACACATTGGATATATTCAAAAGATTCTGACACAAACATGCAGCGTGTGTCTCGCGTTACACATGGCCTCAAAGGAGTGACGTGGAAGCACACACAAGGAATAACTAAGAGTGAGATGGCGAAAATGAGGAGCAGATAATACCAGGGAGCTCAAATGCAATAATAACAAGTGGGAGAGGTATAAAGCATCAACCCTACTATTCTAGAGGAGAGGCTGTGTGTTCTTCATTCTAAGCTCCATTTGATCCTTTATAAGAGTATTCTAGTCCCGATGGTGTTTCTGTCTAATTCTCGATCCTCTAATGGCCTCTACTTCAAGTCTACCATGCCAAATCTCCCTTAGTCATCCCGATTTCATGGACTTAACTCTTAAGTCCCTATCACTCAGCCTAAAGAGTCAAAATTCAGATTTAGCTCTCTATATTTTACTGCTGACCAAAGTTCTTTAAATGAAGTTAAAGGGGTTTAGGCATAAAATATATCCTTTAATTAGCTATAGCGCTATCAAGCGCTTGTCCGCTCATACAATAGTTGCATAGTTGCCAAACACTATCATAGCTTAGTGTTTCGTTAGACACCAAAATACAATATACAAGCTTAGAGCCAACGCTGAATGATTTTTTTTTTTTTTTGAATACATAGCATAATTTGTTTGCGCATGTCGCTTTAGGCTAAAATATATAAATACATTTATATATTGCCCCTAGACAATACATTTTTTTTCTTTTTCTCTCTCTATATTTATATTAGCTTGTAGCAGGTTACTAAAGCATATATGTACGAATATATATATATTATATGCTCTATTATTTTTATTACCCCCATGCAAATATAAAATAAATCCTTTTCATCATCTTCTCTCTCTCTGCCTTCAACATGTCACTTCATGTACACTTGCCCCCTGACCAAAATTCTTCAAATGAAATTGAAGTGGTTTGGGCATAAAATATATATGATTAGCTATAGTGCTACTTGATGCTTATGCACTCATAAAATAGCTGCATAGTTGCCTAGTGCAACATTATAGCTTAACATGTAATGAGACATCATGCTAAAAGATGTCATAAGAAGGATCCATGTAATGGGATAATATCTCTTCCCTTTCCCTTATTCTTCTGTTTGCCACACTCCGTGTTAATAGATATTGATATCGAAATATAGATATCAATAGTTCTTCTAATTCTTTCTCCTTTCCCTTCTTATTTATTAAGTACCTTCCAAGTACACGTTAATATATTTAGAGAGTATCTTTTATTTTTGGCACTCATTGAGCAACTCAATAATGAGTATTACACATATTGCAAATACCCATATGAAAGTAGTAACAAGAAATTGGCATAATTCCTTTCTTAAGTTATCAATATCCCATTGCCATATATGTGTGAACCTCCTTCTCTGTAAATTGATAGATGATAGCATTGAGAAGAATAAGTTGGGCAATGGTAAATGAGTACCCATGATAGTTATCTAGTTATCGTTCCTACGGTGATTATCTAGCCAACACAAACGCTATGTGTAATAGTTGTCTAGCTATTACAGACAAATAGTAGTGATAGTTATCTAGCCATCATAAAAAGCATCAGTTGTCTAGCCACTCAAATCTACTCATTGCCATAGTCAAGCTTGATAATAGTATCATTGCCATTCATTGGTCACCACCATAGTAAATCCTAAAAGATTGTCACAACTTGCTCCTTATGTGGTGATTTTTTTTTTTTTTTACACCTTCATCTTATACTTAATTTTTTATCTCCATTTTTTTCCCTTAATTACAGGTACCAACAGTAGCAGGATTTGCTGCCACAGTGCCCAGTATTCTATGAAAGGTATCATCCTTTATCAAAGGTTTAGCGATGTTAGGAATGTAACCGGGTTGACTCTTATAGGGTTTCTGACCCATCCGATTCGTTAAAAATTATATAGGATTGAACCCTATAAAGTTATAAGGTCGGATTTAGATATATAGTAAAAACTCTATAGGGTTATAGGGTCGGGTTTGGATCATATAACAAACCCGATGGATATTCGATAACCCGATATTATAATTAAAAAAATAAATAAAAACATTACTAAAGAAGCAAAGAGAGAAAAGAAGACATGAAGGAGTTGCTATCTTTTTTGTCTCCTAATGATGTTTTTCTTTTATATTTACGGATTAGTTACAGATTTAAAACTTTTTATTAAATATTTTTTCAAGTCATGCTTACTATGGAAATTAATATTATTTGTTGTCCGTTATATTTTAGTCCCAATAGAAAATTTAATTTAACCATATTTTTAAAATATTATACAGTGACAAAAGTTATATATTAATGTGTTTAAATGTTATATAATGAATGTGATCTATAACATTTTTTATCAATTCTACATGTATCATTTTATTTTTGAATGTATAGGAAACTTATGTCAGAAGTATCGGCTTTTCTTAAATTTATTATTAAAATTTGAAAATAAGTTTTTTTTAAAGGATTTTAAGATTATAGGGTCGGATTCTGTTCTAAATCAAACCATGTGAGACGGGTTTGGGTATAGCATCAAAACCCTGTAGGGTTATAGGGTCAGGTTTGATATACCCTATAGGATAGCGGATCAGGTTTCGAATTCATATTACCCACCTAAAACCCAACCCGATTACATCCCTAAGCGATGTCTATTATTCTTCTTTCAAAAGCATATATGCCAAGCACACCAAAAATGGCAAGTTTGAAATTTCCATGTCCCGGACCGTTATTATCAAATGAAAATTTAGGCACAATATTGAAAAACCGAATGAAGTCCATCATTCCCTCCATTCATCATAGCGGATCTTAGGTTTCCATAACAAAGAATACCTCCTAAAATCTTATCATTTTATATATGACATGATAGAATTATCTTCCAGCTTCGAGACAAATCTAAGCTTTGGCCTGTACTTTCCGTTGTAAAGCATAAATGCTTGACATACTTAATTACACTTATTTGTGAAAGATGGTAGAAGACCCCCACCAACGCAGACAAAGCATCACTAAATGTGAATAGAACAGCTGCTAATTTATACTTGAACATACCCACTTGACCTTTCGTTAGGAGATCTGTTTGGATAATCTATTTTTCATTTATATATGTATCTTTTTTTAAATCGATATATGTAAATATGTCTTATTTATAATTTATATTTGATTTTTTGATGAGAACTATCAATTTTTTTATTTATATTTAATTTTTTATAAATAATTTGTTTAAAAAAATTTGAAAAAATATCTATATTTGTAATACACTAACAAAAAAACAGATCAACGTGAGAGGTGTGGAAGACCATGTGATGATGAATTTGGGTGGTTATTGCACAGTCGTCAAATAATCTGATTTGATGACCATAACTCTTTCGCCTTTTAATTTTATTTTCTTCTTAAACACACCTGGATTAAATCGCTTCAAGAACCATTCTTGATATGGCACGTTTCCTCGTCTTCTTCCCATTTAGATTTTCTAATATGTTTATGTTTGATACTCGTAATCTGTCGTAAGCATTTTAACAAATATCTTGCGTGCATTACTAACCCTCAAAATATTCACACATGCACCGGATCCGAGCCCATTCATTACCGGATTCTTCATCAAAACGACACCATGGATACAAGTAAATTATCGACATCCTTGATTCGAGTCACTAGTGATGGAACACCCTCCAATCTCATCTAATCACAAGTATCCTTGCATCTTCACTTGCATTGATTTTCAGATATGTTGTCATAATTACTTTAAACTGAAGCACCGATATGAGACTAGACTCAAGCCAAACATCCAACATCTCCAACCCATCTACTTTCTGTCAAACAACTTTCTCACCGGATAAAACTTAATCCTCCTCATGAGTGCAAAGGACTTCCTTTAGCCTGTAAAGGTATTGGATTTTCTTCAAAAGATAAGCTTGAGACGTATTGGTCTAGCGCGAGCTGGAAGTTGTAGAGCTTATCAACCCTAATTTTTGTTATTTTTTTTGTCTCTTCATCATCATGGAGCTTTGTCATCTCTTCCTTTATGTTCCTAATGCTTCTATCATTTCTTATTCAACGGTGCTTGGCATTATTGGGAAGTATTTGTGGTGAATTTCACCTATATTGTCACTAGAGAGCTTCCTCCATTTGCTTGTTCTAACATGATTGATGAATTTGAAGCTACAGAGGGTTATTTTAGTAATTGCGTTTTTAGCTCAATTTAATACTACAGGTCGGTCTTCCGAGCTAGTGATAGGGCCTGGATGATCAAATCTAATAAAGGATGTCGTAGGGAGATTTGGTTTGATAGGCTCGAAATAGGAATCGTTGGATCGACTCATTCTGCTCTCACTTAATTCGTTTTCTCATGTGCGAAAAAGTAGACTTTTAAAATATCGTTTCGGGTTAATTTGAGCTTTGTTTGAATAAAGGGCTTATGTGGACTAAAAATGGACATTTATTCTTTTTATATTGAGAATGAGCTTCTTTATATAATAAAAGTCATCTAGCCCATTTCCAGCCCAGCCAACTACTATAAGAAAAAGGCTTTAATATCAACCGTCTGATCATTATAAAATGATCAAATGGTCACCATTAACACTTGATCTCAACCATTCATATAAAAGTCATCCAACGGTTACCATCAGCCTTTAACATCTATAAATAAGAGGTATCTCCTTTCATTTGAAAGAGATTCGACAGATTGCTAAGATTGAGAGCAACGTAGATACACTACTAAAACATCTCAAGAAAGATCAAAGCACCTATTCTACCAAGAACGATCGAGTCTACTTGAGCCTTTTTGGATTGTTAGTTTTTTATCAGTATTGGTTCGGTATCGATTTAGTATCGGTTAGGTATCTGTTCAGTACTAGTTCAATTTTGTCAGTTTATGAGTAAAACTATCAGTTTTTCATCAATATCATATTAGTATCAATTCAATATCAGTTTAGTATCTATTTGGTATCAAAAAGATGCCAAAACAATACCGAAACAATGAACCAAAGACCATTGATTTGATCTTCTGTCACACTCATGTACTCAAAAAACTGGGTTTGCTTGTTTCTCCTCATATGCCTCTCTCTACAATATCCTACACATATCATCAATTTAAGACTTCTTCAGGTCAACTACCATACCTATCGCACACGATCGACCAATTATAGTAACCCCACTATACAAAGGCACACCTTCCTTATTTTTCATTTTGTCCTTTTCTCTATATTTGATATTTTTGTCATCTTTTAAAACTTATGCTTATTGGATTTCATGTCCTATTCTGTCCTAAAACTATGTTCTTAGGACCCTCTACCACTTCTATCCGAACTTCTAGGATCAAAGTTATATCCCTGCATCGAAGGAATGTCATGCATTGTTTCTTGGTACCTGTCCTCATCATGTAATAATGGCTCTAGAGTTAAGCGTCGCTCTTTGTGAGTTATCCTTTAGCTTTGTTGAGATGTCATTGCCACCAACCTTTGTCTTTCAGTTTCTTTCATATAACAAAATTCATGAAAAATTTTTTGTCATACATCACGATTAATAAAACCATAGCTTGTCACACAATAAGCACCTCCCTCACATTCAAAATTTTGATACAAAGTACTAAGAGCACTTTATAACGAAATGTTACTCTATAAAGGTCTCTTAATCATCTCATCATGTACTGATCTTCCAAAATTGACCAAGCCAACTATACTACAACATGGCAATATATTTGACAATGTGATAGTATTTCCCCGTATTCCATCGATTTCATTTGGTTTTGAATCTCTGTAACATAATAGACATCACTACTACCTACATAAGTTGGTGCTTGGTTTCTCACTATGTGGATTCATGTGGTGTATAAGGAAATGAAGGTACTCTGGTCATGAACTTGATGAATTTACATATGTGATTCTGCTCTAAGTCTATCTTAAATATGAATGGTGGAATCTGTGCGTGTTTCTACTAGAGTTGTTGTTTTTTGTCATGTTACAGGCTTGTTTTGTAGTACCTTCACTCAAGCTGATGTCAATTGCTTCATTTACATTGTCCAATTTGAATGGCATAAGATCTGTCTAGATCCATGTGTTACTATTGTAATAAAATTGAGTATAACAGCTATTGAAACTTTGAACAACCATATCTTGGTCTACAAGACTTCAATTGAGGTGATTTTTTTTTAATTTCATATATTCTTTTAAGACGAACAGAATGGTGAGGAGTCAAAGGTGCCTTGTCCACTCAATTTTTCCACAAATGCTTTTCCCCTTGAAAAAATCAAATTTTCTAAATTCATGCACTGCATTGACCACTATCTTCAGTATCATTCATCGATTTCTGATAGTGTATTGTTATTAAACTCATGCTTTTCTTTTTATCTTGCAGGTAAGACATCCAGGTGATCTCTTTCTCCTCACCCCAAGAAGTGGTGACAATACTCTTTGCTGTTACACATCACTTCTAAAGGCAATATTTTCACTATTGATTATAGTTGGAAACTCCCTTACAAGAAACATGGGTAAAGAACCCAAGAAGATTCGATCTCTCAATCTTTCGATACTAATGTTGCCAAGTAAAAGAACATAAGAGTTCATTCAGATGGTCTAACACCAATGGTACCCTCTCCTTGCAACATATAGCTGGACTTTACCATTACTAAAGATTACCCTTGGGCAAGTATAAAGAAGCATGATACATAGGAGTACCCTCCCATTAGGGTCTCTACATTTCATAGAACCAAAGCTCCGTCCTCAGTAGAGAATTCTGCTACGGGAAAAGCTAGTACTGCATTTTAGGAATGAGAGGAAGAAGCTTCCCCTCTCATATACCCAATTCTTCTATCCAGGGCAAAAGCTAGTTAGGTGGTCTAACTAGGTAAAATACATCATAAACAACCTGACATATGTTGAGAAATTACATAAGACAGGAGGCTATAATGTTGTAGTCATCATTTCTGAGCCACACTTCTTTCGTACGGACAACATGAAGCTTTGGTGAGCGATTCTTGCTAGATAGAGGGTTAGCAAAGAATCCCATGAGTGTAGTCCGTAGAGAATTAGAATATTCCACCTCCACATCCACCTCCCCTAGTTGCTAATGTGCCACAACAAGACATAACAAGAAGTTTTGACATAATGACAATGTCATCAGGGGGATTTATTGTGACGCCCTACCCCCAGCCTAGCCCCAATATGTGATTGATAATGATACCAAGGCACGAGCACGCCAATAATCAGGTATTGTTCTCCTTAGCATTATCACATCCTAGCTGTAGCCTATACGGATCGAAGCCATGACCAAGACCTTTTGTTTTCCTTAAAGGCAACACCTTTCACTAATTGAGCTGTGTCATGCCCCAAAAAAAGGGCTTAGAAGGATCAACCTAAAGTAATCATATCAAGTATACATCCAAGATATGAGAATCATTTTGCAAGTCAGAGATTGCAAAGCTCTACTTATTGGTTACTAAACACTTTTCAATTTCATAAAAACATTTTGATAGCTAAGGGAATACGGATTCCCACAGTCCTCAAGAACCATAGAGAATTGGTATCCCCCACCAAATGATCAAATAGAATGGATCATATACATTTTTGAAAAATATCAAACTATTTCATAAGGGCTTTACCTCTTTTTCTAAGCTTACATCATACATACACAGCTCAAACATAATACTAAACATTCAAATTACATTCTAAAATAATCCTTAAATCTTCAAGGACTTCTAATACGCTTATAGCTCTTATCTCAACATAGAAAGCCTTGAAGATCGATTTGCAAGTAAATAATAAAGGAATGGATATGAATGGCTCTATCAATGGATATTACATGCCACTAATAGCCCAAGCTACACTATTACCCTCTTGATATGACTCATAAGAAAGATCAAGTGGTTATTTGCCACAATCTAAAGTAGATTGATAAGAACGGGATGGATTTGCTCTTAAGGTGAAAGACAAACATAAGCAGTTCAAATATCAAGTGTAAGCTAGGGTTTCTATAACATAAGGGCTATGTATATACCCATACATAATGGCAAAGATGTAAATAAAGCAAAAGAGCAAACTTGTAAATAAAGAAAATTCGTATAAAACACAGGACACTTGCTACGCCTTTCATCACACCCGTAGGACAGGCCATGATTTTCTCTTATCAACATCTCATGCCTTGATGAAGTGCACAGAACGACTGTAGTTAGGATTACGGGAACCATTACGGCTGTAGTCTGGGCCGTAATATCCTCTATACAACATTCTTCAACAACGGCCTTGTTACGATCGTATCCATCAGGGGAATCTCCTTTCCCCATGAATAACGGCTGGCGTTACGGCTGTAGCTGATAGGGGGATCACGAGTCCTTCTTGTTCTCCTCTTAACTTCTTGAAAATTGATCCATGAACATTGGTATGATACATCCTATAATCATGTAAGAAGTTATGCTCATCTTCTTAAGGCTGATTCAATAAAATTCTTTGAGTCAATCTCTATAATCCTTTAGCTCTCGCTCGAGTGATCAGACCTATGGGAATCTGATCCCTATCATTTCCCCCAAGCTGTTGAAGATTTGACCTAAATCTTGAAAATTGGCATCCTCATCAGGTATATATGGCGTGAAATCTTCAACATTGAAAGTAGTGGAAACTCCATAGTCACCTAGTAATTCAAGTTTGTAAGCATTATCATTTATGCGTTCCAAAACCTTGAATGGTCCATCTGCTTGTAGAGATAATTTATGATTGTGCTTGTTAGGAAACCGCTCCTTTCTAGGGTGAATCCATACTAGATCTCCTGATTGAAAAATCTTAACTTCCTCCCACACTCGCTTTGTTCTTTCTATGTTGCCACCTATTTTTGTAAATGTTCATTGACTTACTAGAACGTTTTATGGATTTCCTTAGATCGCTAGACTCCACTTAAACTTTCATCTTTAGAAGTCGGTATAGATACCATATCAAGTGGAATGGTTGGATTGTATCCACATACAACCTCAAATGGTGTCTTTCTAGTAGAATTATGTACGGTCCTATTATAGGCAAATTCCATAATAGGAAGGCACAAATCCCAATCCCTTAGATTCTTGCCAACAGTGACTTCACGATCAGAAACAACACTATAAGGAACTCCGTGAAGTCATACAATCTCCTGCAAGAAAAGGTTAGCAATAAAAACAGCGTCATCGGTACGATGACAAGGCATAAAATGTACCATTTTACTGAATCTGTCCACAACCAACATAATAGAATCTTTCCCTCTCATTGTTTTCCATAGACCCAATACAAAATTCATTGACACATCTACCCAAGGTTTCCTAGGCATAGGCAAATGGCATATACATCCCAAAGGGCTCCTTCCTACATTTAGCCCGTTTGCAACTAGCATAACGTTCTACAATCAAATTCACATCACCTTTCATTCTTGGCCAATAAAAATGCTGCTTCAAGATCTCAAGCATCTTTTTTTTCTCTAAAATGGCCCGACAATCCTAGGGTGAGCTTCCCTCACTAACAGATCTCTCAATGAATACTTGGGTATACAAAGTTTACCATGCTTAAACAAATAGCCATCACGCATGAAATACCCATCTACAGATCTCCCATCAACACATTTAGCTACTATAGATGCAAAATCATCATCACTAGTATATAGCTCTGCAACAACTCTAAATCCTAATAATCTAGAGTGTAAAGAGGTAATCAAAGAATACCTGTGGGATAATGCATCAACCACAACATTAGAGTTTCCCTTCTTATATTTGATAACGTAATTGAATCGCTCTATAAATTCCATCCATCTAGCATGTCATTGAGACAACTTATTTTGACTCTTCAAGTGTTTCAAGGACTCATGATCTATGTAAATGATGAACTCTCGAGGCATCAGATAATGTTACCAAGTGGTAAAAGCTCTAATCAAGGAATAAAGTTCCTTATCATGAGCTGAATAATTCAATGTGGCCCCTCTCAATTTCTCATTGAAGTAAGCAACAAGATGTCGTTCCTACATCAACACGGCACCTATTCCCACTCCCGAAGTATCACACTCCAACTCAAAGACCTTCTCAAAATTAGGTTGTATCAGTACTTGAGCCATAGTAGGCTTCTTAATCTCCTCAAAACTTTTTTGAGCTTTTTCACTCCATCTAAATGCTTCTCCCTTCTTCATAAGCTCAGTAAGAGGTGTAACAATAGAATTGAAGTTCTGAATGAACTGCCTATAGAATGAAGCAAGGCCATAGAAACTTCTTACATCAGATATATCCTGTGGAGTAGGCCATTCGGTAATAGCTTTAATCTTCACTTCATCTACTCGAATCCCATCTTCAGACACAATAAACCCCAAAAATATGACTTCTGTCTTACAAAACACATACTTGGCTAAATTGCCATATAGTTTCTCCTTTCTCAACACTTCAAATACAACAGACAAGCGTTTCACATTCTCTTTCATGTTGATGTTATACACGAGTATGTCATCAAAATACACTACAACAAACTTACTAATGAACTCCCTCAAAAAATGATTCATCAATCACATAAAAAGTACTTGGAGCATTAGTAAATCCAAATGGCATCACAAGTTATTCATAAAGACCATGTTTAGTTTTAAAGGCAGTCTTCCATTCAACTCCTGGCCTCATTCTGATATGGTGATAACCACTCCTCAAATCTATCTTAGAAAAGATCCTAGCACCATGTAGCTCATCAAGCATGTCATCCACTCTAGGTATTGGGTATCGATACTTAATAGTGATCTGATTGATGGTACGGCTGTCAATACATAACCGCCATTGACTATCCTTCTTTAGTAATAGTAAAGCCAATATCGAACACGGGCTCATGCTCTCCCTAATGAAACCCTTCTCTACCAATTCATCTACCTGTCACTTCAATTCGTTCGCCTCTTCAGGATTCATATGATAAGTAAGCCTATTTGTTAAGGTATCCCCTATAAGGAGATCTATAGCATGCTCAATCCCTCGAATAGGAGGTAATCCCAGTGGTAACTCCTCAGGAAAAATATCAACAAAATGCTTTAAGACACATTGAATCACTTCAGGTAGAGTTGTTTAGTTGCCTACCTCTAATATATGTTTGAGATGTAATAAAAATACTGGTTCTCCTGAATCAACAGCTTGTCTCAACTCATCCTTAATCATCATCAAAGCTTCCATCTTAGGTAAATTGATTTCCACATATGTAATCCTAACTTCAACTGGACTCATTGGCTTTAGAAGAATCTTCTTGCCATCCTTCACAAAGGCATAGGTATTTTTGTAGCCATCATGAAGAACTCGTCAATCAAAAGGCCATTATTGGCCCAAGAGAATATGGGTAGCACTCATATGTAGAACATCACATAATATTTCATCTTCATATCTTTCAGGAATTGAAATCAGAACCTTTACCTATCGAGTCACCTGAACTGACCCTTTATCACACATCTGATGTAGCTTATATGGGTGTAGATGTGGGATAGTAAGCAACTTAAGCCTCTCAACCATGGAAGCAGTAGCAACATTTGTACAGCTATCTCCATCAATCATGACTGCACCAATTGCTTCCTTCACCTTACATTTGATATGAAATATGTTCTCCCTCTGTTCATCCTTAGTGATTTAGGCTGGCTGGCCTCACTACTAATGACATATTAGTAGCGGGACCTAGTACTCCTATGGTTCCATCTTCCTCTTCATCAAATCCTTCCAGCAAGTTCTGCTCCTCCGCTTTCTCATCTTCACTCACCACCTTTAAATCCGTATGTTTAGATGCAGCAACCATAACTCTTCGATTTGGACACTGAGCTACAATGTGCCCAAAACCTAAACATTTAAAGCATTTCACCTAGCTACACCTCTTACCAGCCATCTGTGTCTCAACATTGGCACCACTAGTTTTAACAACAACTTTACCTCTGTTGTCATCTCATATATCCAGCTTTCATGTATTCCCCTAGTCTTCTCTTCTAATTCTTCGATTAGGAAATGATTAACGAGAACTAGACCTTATTTTTCATTGCCTTTTGACCTTACAAGCTGTAAACCCCGGTTTTTCAAGTAGCTAAGATAACCATAGAACCAGAAACCAAAACCCTGAACCGGAATAGCTCAAGCCTGGAGTGAGAACTAGGAACCCTAATTCCGGCTTTTCCTCGGTTTCCAGTTAATAAACTTTTCTAAGAAATTTAATTTTGATTATAGTTCTTGAATATATTTCAAGCTAAGAAAATATCTGATTTAAGAAAATTTCAATTCCGGGTCATCCCGAGACCCATTATAGAAAAACGTGCCCCGGAACTAGAATTTCAAAAATATACTTATGAGTACTCATTTGAACCGAAATAAAATAAGGATTTCAAAAATATATTTTTCATAATTTTTCGGTTTATGAAAAATACAGTTATAGCCTTTTTATTCGTATTTCATTACTACCGGAAATTAAATTGTCTTGTCAACTATTCATTACTATTCATAAAGTACCACCTACACTACCTATTAGCCACCCTATAAGCCTAACCCTTACCATCAATCAAATCCCTCCCTTTCTTCCATAACTTTAGTCCCTTCACCTCTTACAAATTAAGACTAATGATGTAAGAATCACATCAAGCCAAATCAAGATGGAACAAACAAGCTTTTCCCCCCCTTTTTCCTTCCCAAAACCGGAGCCATCATGGCCCCCCTCCCATGCTTCTTTTTGCAACTTCCCTTCTTCATTTAACCTAAAACCACTTCTTATATAAACCACCTTTTCTCTCTCTTTCCTCATTCTTCACTTTCCAAATTTTTCTAAAGTGCAAAAGCTCTCTTTTCTCTCCTCATTCCTCCCCTTGGCCGAAAGTTTTGGAGACACACACACACACACACAACTTCTATTTTTCCCTTCTTATCTTCCATCCACTTCAAGTAAGTAAAGTCCACTACTTCCAACTCATGAAACTTTGTTATGGCTAAGTGATTTTTGGTTATCTCAACTCCATGTTCCCATGATCTTGTAGTAGGAACAATGAGATATCAACACAAAAATCCCGAACCATTACAAAGTAGATCTCTTTTTAAGGAGTTTCTATACCAAAAGCTTTACTTTTATCCATCAAAAAGTCTTTTAAACAAAGGATCTTTTATAAAAATATGGTTTTTATGCTTTAAAACTCATTTAAGCTTTTGATAAAGTAGATCCATCATCTTGATACTCATGATCATGTAGGCATTTATATTTCATTATTATTTTGTTCTTATGTGCATAAATAGTCTTAAATACTTTTGTCTTTAGTAAATGACTTCTTAGTATATAGATCTATAAATAGATGGGTCCATGAAGTCAAAAAGAAAAGTACTTTACAAGAAAAAGACTTTTGAAAATTCGGATGACTTCGAAAACCAAGGTCAAAAACACTTTTAACAACTTCTAAACATGTATTTCATAAGAGAAATGAAGCCTATGGGTAATATAATGTTTAGTAGTATTTTTCATGAGTCTAAAGGAGTTTTTACTAAAGAAAATGTTGGAAACAAGAAATGAAGTCCATAGGAGTTTTGAGTTAAAAGTTATGAAAACCAAATTCGTAATAATGGATGTAGGTTAGAAAACACTATTTTTCCAACTCCAAAAATGATATTTTCTTAAATAAATGAAGTCCTTAGGATATAGATATAATAGATACTTAAAGTTTCAAGTATAAAATATATTTTTCCTAAAGGAATCAACTTGAAAATGAACTTTTGTAAATTCGGATTTTGGAAACCCCATAGTAAAAGACCCACTTAGAAGTTTATAAATGTGAATTTTATTAAAGAAATAAAGGCCTTAGGATATAACTAATATAGGGGTCAAATATTCTTTAAACAAAATAGAGTTTTCCTAAAGAAAATCCATGTAAAATGTAGATGTGGGCAAGTGTAGTAAATTCACTTACTAAACATTGAGGAAATGGTTTCTAAGGAAATTTTGTTTTCTAAAAATCGTTAAATCTAAAAAGTTATAAGAACATAGACTCCTTAAGGTCACATCATGACATTCATGATAGGGAAAATCATTACCATTGCATTTAGTATCATTTTATACTTAGAAATCTCAAATGCATTCATCAAAACCGCATTTTTGGAATCAAGGAACCCGCTGTACAGATCTGATCCCTCAATTCCGAGGCTTAGATATTTTCAAAACTTGATTTAAACTTCATATTTGGAAAGCTCTTCCGAAGTAGATAGGAATCGGTATATAATTTGCGAAATTCCGACTTAAAACGACCAAGTTATGGCCATTTTAAAACGGAACTTCGGAAATGACGCGAATTCCGATTTCATTAAGTATTCTTAGAGTTTAGTGTCCTAAGTTGATAGAATACTTATTAGGGTAATTTCTTATATGAATAGGTGAACCCGTGGACGGTGACGAGTTACCTCCGGACTATTACTACTAGAAGACCGGAGTACCGATGGCGGAGTGAGTTTTTCTTCCCAATTCATTTATTGTATGTGCTTGTAAAGTAGTGCACTAGAATGTAGGTCAATTGAATGGAATATGAATAATGGGGATTTGGGAAATTATATGATTGATGATGATGTGAGAAAAAAAAGAATATCGAAACCGGGTGATAAACTTTGATTGTATAGTTAGCTATGATGGATTGTCTGATAAATTGATTGATCGCCTAAGTAAATTGGCTTAATCAACTACTTGAGTAAATGATAAATTGACATGTGCATATCACAAGGGGATGGAGCATGAGCATTTGTAGGTTAGTCGTGAACCATAAACGACATCGAATAATCGTAGGTTAGTCGTGAACCATAAACGACATCGAATAATCGTAGGTTAGTCGTGAACCATAAACGACATCGAATAATCGTAGGTTAGTCGTGAACCATAAACGACATCGAATAATCGTAGGTTAGTCGTGAACCATAAACGACATCGATAATCGTAGGTTAGCCGTGATCCATAAACGGGATATTGTAGTACCGCAGGATTCGTTAATCTGCTAACCCGGGATGGAGGGCGCAATTCCATCCACATATGATTTCCGGTTGGTCATATGTATGTTGAACTCATGTGTTTGATGCATACACTTGCTTGATTAATAACTTGGTTGAATTGTTGTGACATAAATGTTTTTGTGGGAGATTACACTCACTAAGCTAGTTAGCTTACGTCCCTACAGACCATTCCTTTTGCAGCTTACGCATTTATGGCTTAGGCGAAGAGACCCGGCTGAACAGGTACGAAGCTAGGAGTTTTCCCTAGAAGTTATAATTTTTGTATTAGACTTCCATAGAAAACTTCTAAGACTTGGATGACTGTAATGGACCGTTAAATATTCTTTTGCGGGGGAATGCCCCTTAGAATTTGTAATATTTATTTATGTTCATGAATTATATCCTATTGCCCATGCATGCCAAATTAAGCTTTTATCTCCATTCGGACTTGTACTCTATTGTGTAAAGGTACGCCTTACATCTATATGAGGGACTCTTGAAAGACTAAGGTGGTAATTCGGGAATCTTATATGGCATGTGGCGGACTGTTACGTTTAGGGTACCCTATGGGGCGTGACAGTTTAAGTGGTATCAGAGCACTAGGTTATTAGGCATGACAATAGAGTTAAAATCAACCTAGAACTAAGTAACTAGGATAAAATTGGAGTTAAAAGCTAGGCTAATTAATAGTTTTCTTGTTGTAGGTTTCCTTGGGTGAAACCCAGAAAAGCTAGGAACTTCACCAAAAGACTAGACTAAGAGACCATGGTGGAATACCGGCTTCGGTTAAGGTTTTATGTGAAGACTTTGCATTGGTCCAGCGACCTAGGACAATAAAAAGATGTATAAGCTATGGAAAGAGGGCCTTAGATACACAAGATGGATATCTGTGATAGATCAGTTAAGATATGATCCAATAAGGAGAAGAAGATGGACAATCATGGAGACTATTTATACCCTAGAGAGGGATGGTAGAATATGCGGAGAACCCATGTTAAGAGAAGCCACATTTATTCTTAAGAATGAAGGAAGTCCCACCCACCCAGACTTTGGGAATTGGCATGGTATAGGACCACTTTATGTCATGCCCGTGATGACCTGGATGATCATAGGGATTGGAATTGGCAGATATCAGAAATCATTTTGTGTGGCAAGCTAGATACCTCGATATTATCCATTCCTAGGAGGAGCTCCAGCTCCACAAGTAGGAAACGGGGGAGTACATGATTAATGCCCCAGTTGTTGAGGAAGATGAAGGGAATGAAGGAAACAATGAGGGAGAGAAAAATGTGGAAGAATCTGAGGAGGAGGAAGACCCAGAAGAGGACCCAAACTGGATGGAAGAAGATGCCTAGATCCCCTACCCCTCCAGTCATGCTCCAGAACCACCCAACCCCCACCAAACCAGTTGTATGGGATTTCAATAGGGATCTGGACATACCCGATAGTGGGAGGGTAGAACCAGAATTCGACCCCACCGTATGGAAAGATATATACCCAGTAGGCGAGCAGCCCCCTGAGGTTGAGGCATAGCCCCTGAACCGGTAGTCCAGAACCTGTGGAGAGAATGAATGAAGCTGACCCTTGGATAAGTGAATTCAGGGAAAGGTGGAGTAGGATGTGGGAAGAAGCTGGAAGAGAAGCAGAAAGAGAATGGGAATTAGGAATGAATCTAATGATAGAGTTGATAGGAGGAAACAAATCAAGTAGGAGATCAAGAAGTGAGAGAAGAAGAAGCAGAAGAAGAAGAGGAAGAGGAAGAAGAAGAGGAAGAGGAGGAACCAGAGCCTCTAGCCCGACCCGCTCAGAGAAGGAGGTTGACTGTTAGGGCCTATTTGAGTCAGTTCATCCGAAAGGATGATGGAGCATCTTCTAGTCGAGGACGACTCCCCAGCCCCTCACCAGACGACTCTGATTAGAATGAAGGATGTAGTATCCCATAAGTCCAATAGTTTCTTTTGAATAGTAGGCAATGCGGGATGCCAAATTGCCTTAGGATCTCTTTATGGTCTAGTATGTGTTTTCCTTGTCTTGTTTCCCTTTCCATGTCCTTAGATGTTATTAGATAGAAGTTGTTGGCTAGTATCGGAAGAATTGTTTTGTGTTGTCCAATTTTGCAAGCTTATTTGAAAACAACTTTTGTACGGCACAAACAAATCAATGAAGTTTATGTTGATTCCAAGAATGAAGTTTCACAAACATCATACTTTTGCATTAGCAGTAGGATACATTCATTATACTTAATTGCATGAACATATTCTCATTCATATCATCATTGATTCAGAAATTCCTTGTTATTATTTCTTGATTTGGAATTCCTTCGATTGCTATGATTTCTTTACACTAAGAGCCTTTTTGTGAACGACTTGGAGCTTTAAATTTTCTTTGAGCCTTTTTATGAATTCTATATTTCTCTAAATTATTCCTAGAATTTTCGAAAACTCTTTAGCCAAAGTTTTATAAACCGCAAAACTCTAAAGAAGAAATAAAACTTATTAAGACAATATGTAACAGACGAAACCGGAGGAACCGAAACCGGGAGCAAGAACCACTCCCAAGTGAGGCTAGTAGCGCGAACCAACCAGATCAACCCCAAGCTAGCATACCTGAAGCTGCTCAGCCTGACCCCCAGGCAGCTATGATGAATGCCATCGGGAATTTGACAAATATGTTTGCTGCATTCATCAGAACAAAACCAGAACCAACCCCAAAACCCGAACCAAGTCTAAGGGGTTCTGCATCTTTACCACCTCCACCACCCCCTCCATACAGGAGAATGCAAGAGGAGTTTCCCATGCCACCAGAGGAGCAATCATATAATGCTCGTTATCCACCCCCTCCACCACCAAGAGGTTACCAGAGGAGTTCCCTCCCTGATTTTATAAAGAGTAACCGCTACTTTGATGGGGCGTTTGGAAAGCCCGATGAGGCGAAGATTGGTTGGCTCAAATTGAGCGTTCTTTGCAGCATATGAGACCCCACCACACCTCCGTTGGAGTACGGCACATACATGTTAAGATAAATGCACGTGTATGGTGGGAATCTAAAACAGGAGTTTGGCAACCCCAGTTAGCTGGGAGACCTTTCGTAGAGAGTTCCTAGGGAACTATTTCCCCGCCAGTCTCGAGTAAGGTACAGGCAGATTTCCTGCATGTGAGACAAAGAGGCAGAACATTGAGCAGTATGAAACAGAATTCAATCACCTACTGCAGTATGCTCCTGAGTCATACAAGAAATAGTGAGGAGCTGCAGAAACAAGTATTCCTGGAAGGTCTCGATGAGGACCTAAGGATAAAGATACATGAATCTGGATTGTCGACCTACCTTGAGGTGATCGAAAAGGCCCGTTTGATTGAAGGGGCCAAGAAGAGAAAGTATGCTGAACCGGACAAAAGAGTGTTCGGAAAAAGGCACTTTGATGCCTCCAGCTCGAGCTACAGAGGAAAGAGATTCAAGCCCTACCACGGTATTAAGGATAATTCTGGTGGGAGGTTTAACCAAACCAAGTCCAATATTTCCTGCTGGAAGTGCAAGGGAGGCCACTACCCAAGGCAATGCCCCAGTGAAGGACAAGTGTTTCTTTTGTGGCGAAGCAGGTCATCTGGTTTATGCTTGCCCAAAGAAGATGACTATAACCTGCTACCTTTGCAAGGAAAAGGGCCATGTAACCTCCGAGTGCCCTCAGAGGAAAAGTGGAACTACCCGGCCTTACGGGAATCCAGGAAATGATAACACCCAAAGGTCCGGTAGCAGAAGTGGAAGCCGTGCAGCCTCGGCCATGCATGGTATGCGGCTGTATAATTTTGAAGGCCAATGGATGATCGAGGATGATGAGGAGGAAGGCATGGAGCTGGCCGCGCTGGACAAGACGGCGATGTGGATGGCGGCCTGGTGACAGGTTAGTAACAAGTTCCTTTTTAAGATAAAGTTCTTTGTTTCGTAGCAAGTTTTTAAAAGGAAATTTAAAACTGTGTAAGAGGAAAAGTGAAATATGGAAACCCTGGAATAGATAGCTTGTTGAGTGATTAGGACCAAGTAGTGATAAATGTTTATGGTAACAGGACGCATAGGAGTAAATGGGAATGAAGCTTATGTGTTGTTTGATACGGGAGCCACCCACTCCTTTATCACTACCAGCTTGGCTAAGCGGCTTGGTCTACCCATAGCCATGACAACCACAACCTTAAGGATTAAGACACCCACAGGTAGTGTTGTGTCGACTCGAGAGATAATAAAGGATTGTTTGCTAGAAATCCAAGGACACATCTCAGCAAGTGATTTGATAGTCTTGGAGATGAGTAAATATGAAGTTATCCTTGGGATGAATTGGCTAAGTAAGGTTAAAGCCATTGTGGACTGTCAAAGAAGATGATAAGTTTTGATGACCACAGGAAGGAGAGAGTAGACTTCCTTGGAGAGATCACGGTGCGAAGAGATTTGGTTAAGCTCCTTCGAGCTAATGATGGAAGATGAGGAAATTGTGCCAATAGAAGATGCCTGGATTAGAGAGGAAAGAGGAGAAAAGAGTGACATACCCGTGGTGAATGAGTTTGAGGATGTATTTCCTGAAGTCTTACCCGGTTTACCACCAAAAGAGAGATTGATTTTGAAATCACTCTAGCTCCAGGTACAGAGCCGATATCAAAGGCACCATACCGGATGGCTCCGGTGGAATTGAAGGAATTAAAGACCCAATTACAGGAGCTTTGGATCAAGGATTCGTAAGACCCAGCGTGTCGCCATGGGGCGCACCGGTGTTGTTTGTAAAGAAGAAGGACGGGTCTATGAGATTATGTATCGATTACGGGAGTTGAATAAAGTCACCATCAAAAATCGATACCCCCTTCCAAGAATCGACGACCTCTTTGATCAGCTCCAAGGGGCAAGTGTGTTCTCGCGCATTGATTTGCGCTCCGGTTATCACCAGTTGAGAATAAAGCCGGAAGATGTGCCTAAGACAGCCTTTCGCACACGGTACGGGCACTACGAGTTCTTAGTGATGCCGTTTGGATTAACTAATGCACCTGCTGCATTCATGGACCTCATGAACCGAGTATACAAACCGCTCTTGGATAAATGTGTAATTGTGTTCATAGACGACATCCTAATCTATTCAAAGACCAGAGAACAACATGAGGAGCATCTAAGAATGGCGTTACAAACCTTGAGAGAAAATAAGTTGTACGCCAAGCTATCCAAGTGTGATTTTTGGTTGGATAGAATATCTTTTCTTGGACATGTAGTGACGGGAGAAGGAATATCAGTAGACCCAGAAAAGATCAAGCTGTAGTGGATTGGAAACAGCCCGAAACGGTAACTGAGTGAGAAGCTTCTAGGTTTGGCTGGTTATTACCGCAAGTTTGTAAAGGATTTCTCCAAGATTGCCAAACCTTTGACTCAACTGACGCAAAAGAATGAGAAATTCGAATGGACAGATAAGAGGGAGCAAAGTTTCCAAGAGTTGAAACGGCGCTTAGTATCAGCTCCAATTTTGGTATTGCCCGATCCTGAAAAGCCGTACACAGTGCATAGCGACGCCTCTAGGAATGGCCTCGGTTGTGTACTGATGCAAGAAGGGAAAGTCATTGCCTATGCCTCCAGGCAATTAAGGCCTCATGAGCAGAACTATCCCACACATTTTGGAATTGGCCGCTGTGGTTTTTGCCTTGAAGTTATGGAGACATTATTTGTATGGGCAAAGATGTGAAGTGTACACAGATCACAAGAGTCTCAAGTATTTGTTCACACAAAAGGAGTTAAATATGAGGCAGAGACGGTGGTTGGAACTCATCAAGGACTATGATTTGGGAATAAATTATGCCCGGGAAAGGTAAATGCTGTGGCTGACGCCTTGAGCAGAAAGAATTATGGAGAAGTGGCAGCCTAATCACAGAACAAAAAGAGCTGATAAAGGAATTCGAAAGGTTAAGAATTGAATTCGTAGGGCAAGATGTCGAAGTGGAGATAGCAAATTTGGTTATGGAACCCACTTTGATCGACAGGATTAAGGAAGCCCAAAGATATGATGAGGCGATAAAGATCAAAGAAGAAGTGCTCAAAGGGAAGTATAGTGACTTTACCCTGGATGATGAAGAGTGGTTAGATGAAAGGAAGATTTGTGTACCGGAAGATGAAGAATTGAGAAAAGAGATCATGAGCGAAGCTCACAACTCCGGTTACACGGTGCATCCGGGAGGTACAAAATGTATCAGGACATAAAAAGCCACTATTGGTGGAATGGATTGAAGAGGGATGTGGCAGATTTGTTATGAAGTGCGCCGTGTGTCAGCAAGTCAAAGTGGAACATCAACGGCCAGGTGGATTATTAAAGCCACTACCTATCCCCGAATGGAAGTGGGATCAAATTTCAATGGACTTTGTGTGTGGATTCCCGAGGACATCCACTGGATGTGATGCGGTCTGGGTTATAGTGGATCGTTTGACAAAGTCAGCACACTTCCTACCAATTAATATGACCTATTCATTGGACAAATTGGCTAGGATTTACATCAAGGAGATTGTGCGACTTCACGGTATACCAGCAGGGATTATTTCAGACCGGGATCCATTTGTTTCAAAGTTCTGGATGAGCCTACAAAAGAGCCTAGGCACCAAGTTGCATTTCAGTACTGCCTACCATCCTCAGACAGATGGACAGTCTGAGCGAACCATTCAGACCTTAGAGGACATGTTAAGGGCTTGCATATTGGAATTCAAAGGAAGTTGGGATAATCATATACCCCTAATTGAGTTTGCCTATAACAATAGCTACCACTCAACCATTCAGATGCCACCATACGAAGCCCTATATGGACGGCGTTGTAGGTCCCCTCTGTTTTGGGATGATGTGGAAAAGCTAGCTATTGGTCCTGAATTGGTTCAAGAAGCAGCGATAAAGTCCGGGTTATTCAACAGAAAATGAAAGAGGCTCAAGACAGACAGAAGAGTTGGGCTGATCTGAAGAGAAGAGAGCTGGAATTTCAAGTAGGCGATCATGTCTATTTGAAATAAACCCAATCAAGAGCATAAAGAGAATGCGGGCTCAAGGGAAATTAAGCCCAAGGTATATTGGACCTTTTGAGATCTTGGAAAGAGTGGGAGATTTGGCCTATCGGCTAGCCTGCCGCCGAATTTGTCGGGAGTTCATAATATGTTCCACGTATCAGTGTTAAGGAAATATGTACCTGACCCTGAGCGGATAGTGGAGTTGGAACCAATTCGATTAAAGGAAAATCTCACCTATGAAGAGCACCCAGTGGAAATCTTGGATAAGAAGACTCAGAAGCTTCGGAACAAAGAGATTAGATATGTTAAAGTATTGTGGAGAAACCACACTTCTGAGGAAGCGACTTGGGAAGCCGAAGAGGAAATCCGAAGGAAATACCCCGAGTTGTTTGAGAATCAAGGTACGTCAGTTCAGTTTTGAGGACAAAACTCTTTTTAAGGTGGGTAGGTTGTAAACCCCGGTTTTTCAAGTAGCTAAGATAACCCTAGAACCGGAAACCAAAACCCTAAACCGGAATAGCTCAAGCCTGGAGTGAGAACTAGGAACCCTAATTCCGGCTTTTCCTCGGTTTCCAATTAATAAACTTTTCTAAGAAAATTTAATTTTGATTATAATTCTTGAATATATTTCAAACTAAGAAAATATCTGATTTTAAGAAAATTTCAATTCCGGGTCATCCCGAGACCCATTATAGAAAAACGTGCCCCGGAACTAGAATTTCAAAAATATACTTATGAGTACTCATTTGAACCGAAATAAAATAAGGATTTCAAAAATATATTTTTCATAATTTTCCGGTTTATGAAAAATACAGTTATAGCCTTTTTATTCGTATTTCATTACTACCGGAAATTAAATTGTCTTGTCAACTATTCATTACTATTCATAAAGTACACCTACACTACCTATTAGCCACCCTACAAGCTAACCTTACCATCAATCAAATCCTCCTTCTTCCATAACTTTTGTCCTTCACTCTTACAAATTAGACAATGATGTAAATCAAATCAAGCCAAATCAAGATGGAACAAACAAGCTTTTTCCCCCTTTTTCTTCCAAAACCGGCGCATATGGCCCCCCTCCCATTTTTTTTGCAACTTCTTCTTCATTTAACCTAAAACACTTCTTATATAAACTACCTTTTCTCTCTCTTTCCTCATTCTTCACTTTCCAAATTTTTCTAAAGTGCAAAAGCTCTCTTTCTCTCCTATTTCCTCCCCTTGGCCGAAACTTTGGAGCCCACACACACACACAACTTCATTTTTCTTCTATCTTCCATCCACTTCAAGTAAGTAAAGTCCACTACTTCCAACTCATAAACTTTGTTATGGCTAAGTGATTTTTGGTTATCTCAACTCCATGTTCCCATGATCTTGTAGTAGGAACAATGAGATATCAACACAAAAATCCCGAACCATTACAAAGTAGATCTATCTTTTAAAGGAGTTTCTATACCAAAAGCTTTACTTTATCCATCAAAAAGTCTTTTAAACAAAGGATCTTTTATAAAAATATGGTTTTTATGTTTTTTTAAAACTCATTTAAGCTTTTGATAAAGTAGATCCATCATCTTGATTACTCATGATCATGTAGGCATTTATAGTTTCATTATTATTTTGTTCTATGTGCATAAATAGTCTTTAAACTTTTGTCTTTAGTAAATGACTTTCTAGTATAGATCTATATAATAGATGGGTCCATGAAGTCAAAAAGAAAAGTACTTTACAAGAAAAAGACTTTTGAAAATTCGGATGACTTTGAAAACCAAGGTCAAAAACACTTTTAACAACTTCTAAACTTATTTTATAGAGAAATGAAGCCTATGGGTAATAGATAATGTTTAGTAGTATTTTTCATGAGTCTAAAGGAGTTTTTACTAAAGAAAATGTTGAAACAAGAAATGAAGTCCATAGGAGTTTTGAGTTAAAAGTTATGAAAACCAAATTCGTAATAATGGATGTAGGGTTAGAAAACACTATTTTTCCAACTTCAAAAATGATATTTTCTTAAATAAATGAAGTCCTTAGGATATAGGTATAATAGATACTTAAAGTTTCAAGTATAAAATATATTTTTCCTAAAGGAATCAACTTGAAAATGAACTTTTGTAAATTCGGATTTTTGGAAACCCCATAGTAAAAGACCCACTTAAAAGTTTATAAATGTGAATTTTATTAAAGAAATAAAGGCCTTAGGATATAACTAATATAGGGGTCAAATATTCTTTAAACAAAATAGAGTTTTCCTAAAGAAATCCATGTAAAATGTAGATGTGGCAAGTGTAGTAAATCACTTACTAAACATTGAGAGGAAATGGTTTCTAAGGAAAGTTTGTTTTCTAAAAATCGTTAAATCTAAAAAGTTATAAGAACATAGACTCCTTAAGGTCACATCATGACATTCATGATAGGGAAAATCATTACCATTGCATTTAGTATCATTTACACTTAGGAATCTCAAATGCATTCATCAAAACCGCATTTTTGGAATCAAGGAACCCGCTGTACAGATCTGATCCCTCAATTCCGAGGCTTAGATATTTTCAAAACTTGATTTAAACTTCATATTTGGAAAGCTCTTCCGAAGTAGATAGGAATCGGTATATAATTTGCGAAATTCCGACTTAAAACGACCAAGTTATGGCCATTTTAAAACGGAACTTCGGAAATGACGCGAATTCCGATTTCACTAAGTTTCTTAGAGTTTTAGTGTCCTAAGTTGATAGAATACTTATTAGGGTAATTTCTTATATGAATAGGTGAACCCGTGGACGGTGACGAGTTACCTCCGGACTATTACTACTAGAAGACCGGAGTACCATGGCGGAGTGAGTTTTTCTTCCCAATTCATTTATTGTATGTGCTTGTAAAGTAGTGCACTAGAATAGGTCAATTGAATGGAATATGAATAATGGGGATTATGGGAAATTATATGATTGTGATGATGTGAGAACAAATTAAGAATATCGAAACCGGGTGATAAACTTTGATTGTATAGTTAGCTATGATGGATTGTCTGATAAATTGATTGATCGCCTAAGTAAATTGGCTTAATCAACTACTTGAGTAATGATAAATTGACATGTGCATATCACAAGGGGATGGAGCATGAGCATTTGTAGGTTAGTCGTGAACCATAAACGACATCGAATAATCGTAGGTTAGTCGTGAACCATAAACGACATCGAATAATCGTAGGTTAGTCGTGAACCATAAACGACATCGAATAATCGTAGGTTAGTCGTGAACCATAAACGACATCGAATAATCGTAGGTTAGTCGTGAACCATAAACGACATCGAATAATCGTAGGTTAGCCGTGATCCATAAACGGGATATTGTTAGTACCGCAGGATTCGTTAATCTGCTAACCCGGGATGGAGGGCGCAATTCCATCCACATATGATTTCCGGTTGGTCATATGTATGTTGAACTCATGTGTTTGATGCATACACTTGCTTGATTAATAACTTGGTTGAATTGTTGTGATATAAATGTTTTTGTGGGAGATTACACTCACTAAGCTAGTTAGCTTACGTCCCTACAGACCATTCCTTTTGCAGCTTACACATTTATGGCTTAGGCGAAGAGACCCGAACAGGTACGAAGCTAGGAGTTTTCCCTAGAAGTTATAATTTTTGTATTAGACTTCCATAGAAAACTTCTAAGACTTGGATGACTGTAATGGACCGTTAAATATTCTTTTGCGGGGGAATGCCCCTTAGAATTTTGTAATATTTATTATGTTCATGAATTATATCCTATTGCCCATGCATGCCAAATTAAGCTTTTATCTCCATTCGGATTTGTACTCTATTGTGTAAAGGTACGCCTTACATCTATATGAGACTCGAAAGACTAAGGTGGTAATTCGGGAATCTTATATGGCATGTGGCGGACTGTTATGTTTAGGGTACCCTATGGGGCGCGACACAAGCCAAATTAATGCTTCTTCTAATGTATGGAGACTCTGGAGTTCAACAACACTAGCAATCTCAAACTTTAACATAGTTATGAAACGGGCTATAGTTTACTCCTGAGGCTCTTCAACACTGCACCTGATAGTCAACATTTCAAACTCTTTGACATAATCTTCCGCGTTCATTCCACCTTGTCACAATGACTACAACCTCAAGTATAGCTACCTGTAATAATCTAAAACAAAATGCCTATGTATAACCTGTTTCATCATTCTCCATGTGGTAATCTCTGCTTCTCTATTCCTTCTTCTACTAGTTAATACATTATGCCACCATAATGTAGCATACTTAGAGAATTCCAATGTGGCAGTCGAACCAACATTCAAAAACCTGCTCCATATGTTGTTCCAAATCAAGATAGTCATCAGGAGATTTTCCACCATTGAAAGGTAGGATTTTAATCTTTACTCTTTCATTTCCCATTGGGGTTGAACTTCTTGAGCTTCAAAGTTGTCACCCCCACCTTCAGCTAAGGGTTTTCTCCCTAAACGTCCTAGCATCCATTCCATTAAGGTAATCAACTAATCAAGGCGTTGATCAGTAGTCATGGTAGTAGTATCTGTAGGATTCTGCCCTTAATTACCTAGTTGTCCTCTATACACACTTTCGTTGGACATAATAGGTCTAAACATTAATGCAACTCCTCTCAAGAAATTTATCAAACACTTGGTGTGCAAGAATATCGCCTTCACTTCGAATCCAATCTCAATGTCACAACAATCCAAGATCCTCACAATACTTCAACAACACAATAATTAACACAACACAACTACAATGATTACTCAACTAACTCAATATCAAAATCAAATTTGGTTGAGACATTTCATCGAACACCTAGTGTTCATACTCCCTCACATATAAGCTAAACCCAAACACTACAAATACTCCACTACCATAGTAGCAATAACAACAAAAACACAAGATGCAACAAGTCGATCCATCAATATAAGAACAAGATTGAAGATTTTCAACAAGAAGCACAAAATGCCTAAGGTTTTCTACAACACTTACCCTTGTCGTAATCGAAGCTCTAATACTAAAAGATAAGTTCTTAGCTCCTATCTCAACGTAGTAAGCCTTGAAGATCAATTTACAAGTAAATAACAAAGAAATGGATATGAACGGCTCTATCAATGGATATTACACACCACTAATAGCCTGAGCTACACCATCAAGTGGTTGTTCGCCACAATCTAAAGTAGATTGATAAGAACGGGATGGATTTGGTAAGGTCAAAGACAAATACAAGGAGTTCAAATATCAAATGTAAGCTAGGGTTTCTAAAACATAAGGGGTATATATATACCCATACATAATGGCAAAGATGTAAATAAAGCAAAAGGGAAAACTTGTAAATAAAGAAAATTCATATAAAACACAAGACACTTGCTACGGCTTTCATCACGCCCATAGGACAGGCCGTAATCTTCTCTGATCAACATCTCATGCCTTGCTGAAGTGTACACAACGGCCGTAGTTGGGATTATGGGCACCATTACGGCCATAGTCTAGGCCGTAATATCTTCTGTACAAAATTTGCCAATGTTGAATCAAGCTTGGTTTCACTTGTGATTAACATAACGACCTTTGTCAACCGTATCCTAGGCCGTGATCTTCTCGGAGGAGAATTGCCAACATGGCTTCTAGCTTTGTTACAACCGTTATTGGATATAACGGTGTGGTTACAGAGTAAGGTCTCTCGTGATCTCTTCTCTCACTCATTCTTCAACAACGACCTTGTTACGGTCATATCCATAAGGGGAATCTCCTTTTCCATGAATAACAGTCGGTGTTACAGTTGTAGCTAACAGGGGATCTCGAGTCCTTCTTGTTCTCCTCTTAACTTCATGTAAATTGATCCATAGACATTGGTATGATACATCATGTAATCATGTAAGAAGTTATGCTCATCTTCTTAAGGCTGATTCAACAAAATTCTTTGAGTCAAACTCTATAATCCTTTAGCTCTAGCTCAAGTGATCGGACTTATGGGAATCTAATCCCTATCAACTTCACATTTCCTTAGCCAGTTCCCAACCAATGATATACTTGCATAATACTATAGGGGTGTGAGCTAATTCATAGCTTAATGAATAACATGACCAAATCATACCACAAAACAATTACCAAGCAATCTTTATTAACATACATATGCAATGTCACACTCAACCATATGATATGCGTCGTTTGGATGACTAAAATCCAAACCAATAGAGATTTATGCTCTCTATTAAGGGTTGAAGGACTAATTCAAGTCATTCACGCCAAGGAGAACTATGAACTAAAGAAGAGGGTACTTTCTCAACTTAGAGCATTCAACTCATTGCTTTCTCATCATGGTGCATTTAGCACATTAGTTTTAGCTCATAGCTTTCAGCTATTTCACTTTGAAACTCATTTATATTGAAACATAGTCTCAAACTTCCCCTTAGCAATAAATAAAGAGGGAAGATTTTATTTAAAACCTGTTTTATGAAAAATAACCTCTAACTTCCCCTTAGATATAACTAAGGAGGAAGGATTTCATTTGAAACACATTTTGTTGTAAAATAATATCTAAATTCTCTTCAGAAATAGCTAAGGAGGGAGGATTTCCATTGAAAATTATTTTGTTGAAAAATAACCTCTAACTACTCTTTAGATGTAACAAAGGAGAGAGGATTTCCTTTGAAACCCATTTTATTGAAACGTAGCCTCTAATTTCTCCTTAGAAAGAGCTAAAGAGGGAGGACTTCCCTTGAAATTCCTTTTGTTCTTGTAGAATATACATCTACTATCAACATAACCTCACTTCCTTTAACACCACATGACCTCTTTAAGTACTAATATTTCGCGACTAATACCCACACAAGAAACATTCTTCGATGCCTTTTTAGTTCCTTGGATACTGACAACCTTATGGTATCTAATTGGAGAAACAGATCTACTGACTTTGCTTAGGACTACCATAGAATCGACATATGAACACGTAACATGAATACTATGCTAATACAAGTATGATGTCGTGTAAGGCATGTTCATTTAATTAAATGACCATATAGTATTAAGTCCTCTTTTTAGGTGACCAACCATTTAACAAATGCTCATCAGTAACAATAATCCACCCATTACAAGCAATATGTTATCACTATCACTATTAATTTTTATCAAACAACACACTCATTAAATAGCACTCAATTACTCCATCCCTAAACATAGCCAATTATGTTTTATCTTGATATAGGTGCAATTAAGTTACAATCACAAACAAGGTGAAAAAGTCATTGTTACCTACCTCACATCCAAGTTAGGCCCTAGAAACCCTTCTAGAAAAAGACCAATTCCTCATCCCCATCAATCACCAAATCATCAACAACATCATCATCATTAGCATTGATTCATCATCATCCTTCATATAAGAAATCCAAACATAAATAGAATGTTGGCTAGAGCTAATACAAGAATAGAACTAAAGCAAACATCCATTCAAGGGATTAAATTCATTTTAAGATCCTATTTGATCAGACACTAAGTAGGAATCCCACTATGGCTATGAAGATTGCTCTGCCAAGATACCAACGGTTTTCCATTATCTCTCAAAGTATTTCTTTTCTCTTTGTTTATAATCATTTGTTACACGACAACATTAAAACATTCACATACAAAATAATCATTGCCCAAAAAAATATACAAATGAAGCAATATGTTCCTTTTCTAAACATGTCATAATTCATTATTAGAACACATCATCTCTAAGCCATTTACAAATTTTAATTCTATTAATTTAACTTAGTCAAAATAATTAAACTTAACCAATCTAATTCATTTTAGCTTAGTAAAGTTCATTAGGTCAAGTTGAGCTTAGTTATATTATTAACCCAATTCATTTATAAGAATCATATTAACTTGAGTCCATTAATTTGTCCACTTGATATACAAAAGTCATATTAAGTCTAGTTTAGTTATTAAATAAGATTAAGTCAAGTTAAACTTAGATTTGTTAACTAAGTTTTTTTTTTATGAGCTTAAGGTCCATGTTAACTTAATATTGGCCAAGTTAAATATACTTAATCAATCCAATTTATTTTAACTCATTCAAGTTCATTTAGTCAAGTTGAGCTTAGATTTATTAAATAAGTTCATTTTATACATAACGATACATATTTAACTAGTAAATACAAAATTTAGGCCCTGATACTTTTAGAATTTCTAAAAATGTAAAACATAAAAGTTATATATCTCTTTTTAAGCTTTTTGTAGCCTCTTAAATCAACTAAATCCGAGTTCGGATGAAAAACTTACGGTCAATTTACAAAAACATATTGTTGTAGGGGAATATACACGACCCGTGTACATCAGTAGTGTATATCCACGCGCCAAAGAATTTGGCCTACTGTGGATTCACGAGTAGATATACACGATCCATGTAGAGGGTAGTGTACAACCAGAACATCTCATTCAAAGCTTTTGATCAATCACGAGTCTACCTACACGACTTGTGTAGCCCATGTTTTCCCTTTTCACGAATTTCCTCCACTTCCTTTACATCATTTTATTGATTTTTATACATTTTACTTCCACCAAATCATCATATAAATATCATAAAAACTAGTTTTCATACTTCTAATGTAAACCCCGGTATTCTCAGTAGTTAAGAAAACCTCGGAAGTTGAAAAGCAAAACCCTAATCCGGTCCAGTTTAAGTCTAGTTAGAGAAGCTTAGAAACCCTAAATCCGGCTTTCCTTCGGTTTCATAATAAAAGAAGTTTTATAAAGTAAATAAATATGAATTATTGTTCTAAAGTATATTTTAGACCTTTGAAAGTTGTAAATTCGGGAAATTTTCAATTCCAGGCTTTTCCGAGCTTAATTACGGAAAGCGTGTCCTGGGACCACGAACTCAGAAAAATGTTCTGGAATATTCATTAGAACCATAATTTTATAAAGATGCCAAAAATATCAATTTTATAATTTTCCGGGCCATAAAAATTATAGTTATAGCCTTTTCCCGTGTTTTGTTACAACCAGTAAAGTAGATATCTTGTCTACTATTCACAAGTACAACCTACACTACACACTACCCATACCCTATTATTACATCCTTACGACTACTCATTACAATTTTCTTTTTCAAGAAATTTTGTTTCCTAAATAATTATTACATTTATTACATTTTAATTACATAAATTACAAATTATCAAATTTCAACACACACATAACCACACAACCAGCCCCCCCTCTCTCACACTCACACACACAACTCTTTTCCTCTTCATTTCATCTTCAAATCTTCTTTAGGTGATAATTCTAAACCTTATTCCTACATTATCTTGTAATGGCAAAGCTATTCTTATGTGTTTTTCACATTTAATCCCAATGAGCATATGCTAGGGACATGAAAACACTTATACAAGAATATCAAGCCATCACAAGAAGTGGATCTAGAGTTTAAAGAGTTTTTGATGAGATAATGTGATGTTCATGCATGTAAAGTAGGAATCTTGCATAGATATTTATGTTCATGCCATGAAATTCATGATTCATGCATTATATTTGGTAGATCTAGAGTTTAGACACTCATATCTTCATCTACATTTATGTTCATATGGTTATTTTGATTTTCATGCATTGATGATCATAAAAATGTAGCCTTGCCTATGTATAGATATGTTAGATAGTAGATCTTCATGTATAGAAGACAAGAAATTTGAAAAAGAAAGGATTTTGTTAGAAATGCTTAGTTGGAAATTCGGATGATTTTGGAACCCTACTTTAAAAACCCCCTAAACCACTTAAAACTCATATTTTTCATAAAAAAAAATGGAAGGTATATGTAATATATGCCCTTAAGGAATGATTTTCATAAGTTTAGATGAGTTTAGGCATGAGAAAAATGTAAAACAAGTAGTGGAGTTAGAATGAAAAATATTGAAATAGTGATTAGTAGTCAAATTCGTATTTTAGGATGATGCCTACGAAAACACTTAGTATCCAAGCTTAGATGGCATGTTTTATGAGTCAAATGGAGTCCTTAGACAATAGATATAATGAAGCTTCAATTTTTGATGCATTAAACAAGTTTACTCATAAAAAAAAATGCAAGAAAAGGAAATTTCCGAAATTCTGATTTTTGTGAAAAGCTTATTTAAAAACATATTTGCCAAATGAAAAATATGAATTTCTATGCATAAATGAAGGTCATGACTAGTATAGATATTGAGAACTCATTTTTATGTAGATAACAAATAAATTCCAAGAATAAAATCATAAAAACCCTAGGGAATGTAAAGTTGGAAAGAATAGCTTTTTATGAGTGACCATCATGGAGTTCTTAATAATTAGAAGTTCATAAGAGTTCATAATCAAAGATCATCAAAACCATGCATATATTGAGCTCATTACATGATATTCATATTAGGAATTCATTCATATGCTATCTATACACGAATCATCAACTAGGAACATTTTTATCAAATGCAAGACAATTTTTCGGATCGGAAAAGTTACAGAACAGATCTGATCCTACTGTTCCGTGACCTTAATGTTTTCAAAACTTGAAGATAATACTAGAAATAGATAGATCTTTCGAAGTAGATACAGATCGATATCAAAATTTGTGAAATTCCGAGTTAAAATGACTAAGTTATGGCCGTTTTAAGTCGGAGCTTCCGCAAATAGAGAATTCCGATTTCGTGTAGTTTAGATGCTTAGCTTGAATTAGTTTAGTGATGAGATTCTTATTAGATTGTTCTTATTTGGTAGGTGATCCCGAGCAAGACGATACATTACCCCTGACTACTATTACTAAAAGACCGGCGAACCATGGCCGAATGAGTACCACTTCCACTCTCAATTGTTGTTTGTGATTGTACTGATAGTAGCATTAGTTGTTTAGGCAAAGATAAAACTTGATATGCATGATGGGGTATATGGGAATTATATACTTGTCTGCTATTGATATGTGAAGTTGAGCTTAAGGAATATCGAAACCGGGTGTTAAGCTGCTGCTTGTTTAGTTAGAATTTATATTGATTGTCTGCAAATAATTGTTGGACACCTAAAAGAATTGGAATAATTCATATTTGACCTTAATTATAATTGGACTCATGCATATCACGATGGGATGGAGCATTAGTATTTGTTGATTTTTCGTGACCCATTAAACGAATATGTTGGTTAATCGTGATCCATAAAATGAAATTGTTCGTTAATCATGATCCATAAAATGAATTATTATTCAGTTGACTGTGAGCTTAACAGCGTCGTACTGCAGGATTCGTTAATCTGCTAACCCGGGATGGAGGGCGCAAGTCCATCCACATATGATTTCCGGCTGGTCATATGTTTACTGAACTCATTTGTCTGATGCATACCATTTGCTTGAATAATCACTTGTTTGAATGAATTGTCTTAATTGTGATATGGAAGTTCTTACTCACTAAGCTAGTTAGCTTACGCCCCCATAGTTTTTACTTGTTACAGCACGAGTTCATTTGGCTTAGGCCGAGGCAAGCCATAGCTCAGGTACCGGAGTAAGAGTTTCCCTTAGAAGTTTACTTTAATTTTGTTTAGACTTCCGATGGAAACTAAAGGACTCTGGATGACTGTAATGGACTTGATATTATTTTGCGGGGGAATGCCCCTTAGACTTTTGTAAAAGTATATATCTGTGTTTTGATTTATCATCTATGGCTAGTGAATGCCACATTAAACTTCATAACTCCATTGATTGAGTATTCTATTGTCGTAAAGGGACGCTTTACATCTATATAAGACTCTCAAAGGGCTCGAATAGGGATTTCGAGAGTCTTATATAGTATGTGGTGGGCTGTTATGTTTAGGATACCCTATGGGGCGTAACATCTAACACTTCTATACTCATCCAACAACATCAAACACCATCAAAATCTTCCATTAAACCCCATATCCACTATTCATCATCTTCCTCACACACACATCCCATATCAAACATTAAACCAACATATGCAAACATATACAACAAATAAAACAAAGGAAAAAGCAAAAATTATCTCTGTATAGTAACTCAACTTCTTGATTCTCTTTATCTCTACACTTCTCAAGCTTTTGAAGCTTTTATGTTCATGGATTCCATCTTTGATCTTGTTTCTTATTTCATTTTTTCCAAAACTTTGTTAAGATTAGAGATTTGGAATGGAATTTGAGGAGAAAAGAGGAGTAGAGAGAAAAGGAAGGAGGAAAGGAAGGGATAGGTGGAAAAAGAAAAATGAGAAGGAAAGAGAGAGAAGGAAGAAAAGTCAAAAAGGAAAAAGAGAATAAAAGGATAAGGATTAAGGATTATTATTAAATAAGGATTAGAGTTTAAATCTTTCAAATCATTATCTTAAGTTCCGAAAATAATTGGAAGATAATTTCAAAATTTATAATATATAAATCAATATCTTGAAATGAAAATCTAGTTTAAGAATTTAACTTTGTAAAAACTTGATATTTAGTCTGAGTCCGGGTTCAAAACTGATATTTTTAAATAAGCAGTTGAATTCAAAATTTAAAGGAATTAAGAAAATAGAATTCTAGGTTAAAATGGCTAATTTAAGACATTTTATAAACTTTGATAATGAATTTGAGGATTTTAGATGATTTTTAAATTAAAAGAAAAAGGATCTAGTCTAATGATTTTGAAGAATTGAATGAATTAGTTTATGAAATAAGCTAAAATTTGAAGTCTATAATTTTACTAAACATAGAAATTGACTTTTCCAAAAGTTTAGAGATTTAAGAATAAAAGAAAGGAAATTTAATTTAAATTTATAAAAGATAAAAGATTTGACTTGTTAAAAAGATAATTAAAGCAAATTGGCTAAATGAAGGGGTTATGTGAAATCTCAAATCCAATTCAATTTATTTATTATTTGATTTAGTCAAGCTATTTGATTTTTATCTTATTAATTATTTTACTTGACTTATTTAGATTATCAAAGTTCAATTTTTAACTTAAATTTTAATTTCAAGTTTTGCTATTATTTTTCGTCCGTTAATGAAATTTTGATTCCTTTATTAAACATTTATATTTATTAAGTTTATATACTACATGTAGTATAATTACGTTGTTTTGATCTTTTATCACATTTATTTGAATTTCTTACTGTTTTAATTTTCTATAAAACATTTCGATATTTAAATATTTCCTTAACTTTACATAACTAAATTTCTATGTAATAGAGCATATATAAGTAATAAGAATTAATTTAGTGATTTCAATCTCTACTTACTCGATTTTTGAAAAAGACTCTAACTCAATAGAAACAATAAATGATTGATGACTTGATTAAACTCGACTCGACTCGACTCTAGACCCAAGACAACACGTAACGACCCGACAAAAACTCACACAATACAACAAACTCAACAATTGAAGATTGTAAATTCGCTTTTTTATTCTTATCTATATAAATATATATATATAATGTGCATATAAAATATACAGTGTTTTTATTCTTTTTAATCATTAAAGGTATTATGTTTTATAATTTTCCTTAACGTGATCATCTTGACAAGTTTGAAGTCAAGATGTCTCATTTTCATTCTTTGCATAATTATCCAAATTACTATTACTTTTATTAAAATTGAAATTAGGTTATCTCATTATGTGATTGTATTATTATCAGTTATCGATTGTATAAAACTATGGAAAATTCATATATTAAAATTTTATTGTTTTTCATTCAAATTCCTAATCAATAATTAAATTTTTTGCATTGTAATATTTTTAAAACATGAAAAATTAGGAGAGATTTTTGTGATTTCTTTCAAAACATTTCCAAAACTTCACATTATTTACTTAATGATTTTTATATTTGAGTTGTACTATTTCAGGTTATTACATTTATCACTTTCCATGGTTACATTGTACCTTCCTCTCTTCTACACTCACTGGAGCAATTGCATGAGATAAAAGGTAACTTTTGGTCAGGTTCAGTTTGTTTTGGTACTAAAGTGACCAGTAATATTATGGCATTACTTAGCAGAGTTGCTAAGCTCTTAGATAAACATGGAATTCATTATCAACAACTGAATTGAAGTTCCTAGTAAGTAGCGCTACAACAAGGCGTGCCTTTAGATTCAAATTAAGTAAGATGGAGCTTATTGCCGCTGAAGCTTAGAAGGTATTAGATTGCCATGACATTGTTAAACGCTAAGATCAACTTAAAGCTGGCCTTAATGAAGTTGAGCTTGAGATTGAAAGAAAGCTTAGAAGCAGTGATCTCAACTCGATTGTAAAGTCGGTTATTAAGCCTTAAAGTTGTATTGCAATTCAATTTGTTTTTCCTTGTACACTTCATTTGATGATAATTTATACGTTTGAGAAGTACTTGACAAATGAAAATATCATCTCCTTTCTTATTCCACTTTTTTTAGTTTACTATTGTGAAGTATATTCCTAGTATTTATATAAAGTATTGTGTGCTTAGGGTACCCATCTAGCTGCACTTACATGACTTGTTAAGTCTTTAGTAGAATGTCATGCATCATAGTAATGCTCTCGCTTACAAGCAACTGTATGCATCACGTTATTTGAAACAAACTTTTTTCTTAGTTAAGCGGGTATTACCCACTACTTAATTGTTAAGCGCATGCATTCTTGTAAAGAGTGAACTATTTATTGATGTCTTTAAGGCTTATTTTGATGCGCCTAAGAGACTATGCTCGATCCAGTCTGCAATTTGTAAGCCTAGTAGTCATATCGCGCACTTAAGAGATAGATCTCATACCAAGCAACAACGATGTTGACAATATGTTCGGCATCGATACCACATATGTGTATTATGTGTACTAACATGATATTTATAAGGAACTGTTATCTATGAATGTTTTCCTTACAATATATCCATTGAGCATGCCTTCTACATATGAGGGTGATTATGATGTAAGTTCTTTGCACAGATGTCGACATTGATAAAAAAGATGACATTTTTATGGGCATGAGCCATTCTCTTCATAGGCTGCACCACATTGCATTCTGCATATTGACCACCCTACCTTGTTGTCAAACTTCAGGAGATCAAAGAAACTCCTAACGTTAGAAGACTTCAAAGAGCTGCCACAACCAATGAAAATTTAGGTTCTTCAACCCGAAATGACTTGCCTTTATCTTCTCGTACCTCAGAAGGAGACGCCACAATGATTTCTATTCTTAATGGTAGAATTCTCCATGGGCTCCCTGGCCCATGGAAGGCCTCATTAAGTGAATGAGCTCCTTAAGAAAGGTTGAGAGCAAATGAGTCTATCCGATCAACGGTCCCTACACCAAATCCACCATGTCAAATCTTCTTTAGTCATCCTAATTTCATAGACTTGACTTTCTAGGCCCTGTTACTTAACTCAAAGAGTCAAAATCCAGATTTGACCTTCTATAGGAATCAAAACGTCTTCTCGAAAGGAAATGAGATGACAAATGACAAGTGTATAAAACTTTTGATGAGATAATATAATAGGAAGGTAGATTGTATAAAATAACATGTTATTGAATAAACTAATGATTGATTTCATGCATCCCATCAAAATAATCAAAGTTTTCTATATAGTGTTATCATGTAAAGAACCTAAATATTGTGGCTTGCTACAATTTAAAATAAAATGATTAGAATTTAAGGAATAAAGGAAGAAAATATCTCAATGTTTATTAAAAAAATAAAAATAGAAAGTTTCAACAATAAGCATATATATAATAATCTTAAATCTCATGATATATGAAAACATGACCCTTTTTTTTTTGTCATCTACGAAATCATGACTTGAAAAAGTCTAACCTAACAAACCTTAAGAAGAGCATCTTAGGAATAAATTATAACAAAAAATAATCAAGGTTGTTAAATCTTATAGCAAACTTAATGTGAGAACATAAATTCTCTAAGAAAAACAATTTCATTCGTGCCTCTAAGTTTATTATTTATTCTATTAGTTTCATCAAACTAAATTATCAATCTTCTTCAAATTGATTATTTTCTCTAACTACACAGTTTTCCCAACAATCTTAGAGAATTTATAATTAAAATTGGTGAAAGGAATGCAATTGTAAATAAAGACTTTGAGAAGATTGGATTTGCTTTGATGGAACTAACTTCAAGTTAATGAAAGTGAGGCACCACAAGGATGGAAGAGTTCAACAAACTAATGGTGAGAAACATCTTCCATGTAACTCTTTGAATTAAATTTATGTGTGATATGTGAAACATTATCCACATTTTTCATTTATAAAATGTAATTTGATTTCAAGAAATCATTGGAGGTTGTAAGATTAAAAGTTAAGTGGTTGCATATATTCAATACATAAACATGTAATTTGAACAAACTTCAATATAAGATGCATTCAAAATGAATTGTTACCTATTAAATGTGTGTTTCTAAGAAATTACATATAAGAGTTGAAAATATGCTTCATAGTTTTGTAGTCTGACTTAATGTCATATGTTAAGAATGAATACAAGCATCTCTATGAAATCTAAATTTTATATTTTATTCATAAATAAAATGGAAAATTAAAAGAGACTGTCTTCATTTTGTATATTTCAAAAAGTAATGATATCAAATTGGGTATGAAGATGAGTAACTTATGCCTTATTTGATCTTATTAGCGGGTTGAAATTTCTTATTTGAAACTTAGGGTTGTTGTTATCTTTTGATCCTTGTATGATCAATGAGAAGAGGTGCAAGTATTCTCTTGATGGAGGAAATGATTTCTTGTTATTTTTCCAACGTAAAATCTTTGTTATCTTAAATTTTATTTATTGGAAAAATTAAGAAGTCATTGCGACTAAATATTTGATGCTTAAATGTAATGTTACTACAACATGAGAGTGAAACTTGTTTTCACAATACATCATGATTTATATTATAATTTGCAGTATGATTTTTTTTACAATTTAAATATGTGATAATATTGAATCGTATGTTGTGTAGGGATCATAAAGTAAATTGGGGAATTGTGCATTTTATAAAAAGGTAAATTATATCAAAACGTCCTAATGTTTAGGTAGTATATTCATTTAAGATTTTAACATTGCAAGTAGTTCAAAAAAGATCCTAACATTTGAAAAAGTTGGTTAATTCAAGTCCCTATTGACAGATGTCAACATGAAAAGGGTTTTCGGAGTTTTAATTAAATATTTCTTCTTTTGACACGTGTCAACAGAGACCTAAATTGACTCAGTTCTTCAAACATCGGGACCTCTTTTGAACTACTTAAAACATTAGGACCTCAAATGAACTTACCCCCAAATATTAAGGCCTTCTATGTAATTTACCTTTTATAAAATTACTTATGTGACATTAGTTAAATTTTATGGTTTGCACAAATTTGATATACAACTTTTGGGATCTATTAAGTTGGGTATGCATTATTGATGATATGTTGTCTTTATTTCAATAATCACGTATTAGAAAGTTAAGGTTTTTCCTAATGAAGTTCTATGATGGGAGAAAATGAGTTGAAGGAAAATCATAAAGTATATGGGTGGACTCAAGATTTAAAACATAAAGTAGTAATGGGTATGTATATATCGATACCCTTATACATATAAAATCCAGATGTGAGTGAAGGGAAAGATTTAATTAGAATATAGATTTGGTGTCTAGAATTAAATGTAACTTGGTATTAAGACTCCCACTAGTGAAAATAAGTTATCTGGTGTTAAATATCAGTGTAAAGTGTTTTTGCGATTTTGTAATAGTGCGAAATAGGATTAATGTACAATATGTGAACATTTTTGTACTTGTCAAGTTGTTATAAGATTTAATCCAAACATCAACGGGAAAATTTAACTTAGGTTATGGTGTAAAATATTTTAATAGAGAAAATCTATTAAAAAATAAATTTCAATTTGACTAATATTATGGAGTGATCATGTGTCATTATATTGACTAAAGACTAAATGTGTAGTAAACCACAATATATCTTATTTAAATTCAAGTTGGTGAATTTAAATGAAGAAGATACTAATTTAACGTTAAAAATGTAGAGGTATAGAGGGGGCGAAGTGATAAATCATTAAGTTCAATCTACACTACCAGTTAAGTTTATATTGAAATCATAAAGTAAAACTTGTTCAGCTGGAATGACTAAGAAAATTATTCATGAAAATAGATTTGTGGTCACATCTTTTTCTAGTCATTTCAATCTTTGCGATAGTAAAGTAACAATGTCTCGAAATTATAATGTTATAATAGAAATTGTAGACATATAAGGTTGAGACCTATATATATGTGTACATATAAGAGGATTAATCAAGGAAAGAGTTATAACCATCACTTATGTTAAGACCAAATGATAACTTAGCAAACCTTTGATGAAGGGATTATTTAGAGAAATTGTTTGGAATATTATTTCTAAAATATGTTTTAAACTCTAATAGTTGTAGTGATAAGAACCCTAACTTATTCTAGCACATCACTAATTTCAAGGTTCAAGAGTTAAAAATAAGTCACTATTAACTAGGGGGTACCATATGTACTATAAGCTAAAAGAGGAAGAGATATAGTGAATATCTCTTCATGGATATATTTGTATCTAAATCAATTAGTTTGATGGATTCTATCTATTTGAACATAAGAGTGGTGTTGCCTTAAATAAAGTTCGGGGAGTTTACTTTTGTTAATGTTCATAAAATTGAGATAAGCGTATGGTCATAAACATGCTACCATGAAATCTACAAATTAGATATAAACATGGTTGTGTGTCTAAATTCTCTTATTGTGACACAAAGTGTAGAAGTTCAAAGCAAATAGCTACTTATCATCTTGTTTCAACTTTGAAGATTTATACTAAGGAATCATTCAAATCTACGATACCATTTTCTATGTACGATCATGGAGGTGTTTGTATATGTACATAATCTACAATCTAGTGAGAGATTATAAAAATAGATCATCAAATATGTGATCTATGATATAGACTTATGTTTAAAGGCTCAATAATTAACTATAATAGTACTTGTATTAAACATGAGTAAAAGAAATAGATTAATGGAGTTTATATGAATGATCTCGAACTTTTGACTTTCCTTAAAATAAGAAGCACATAATCGAAACAGAATATGACATTACAATGATCTGAACTAATTGAAATCAACAGGACTACTTATGTCTATTAGCGCCAAATGATCCAGACTAGTTGAAATGATTAGGACTACTTAAGCCTATTTGTGTCAAATGATCCAGACCTGTTGAAACCGCACAATTATTTTAACATTAAAACTTGAAAGGTTACAACTTTTGATCAAATCTTTAAAGTGTTTCATATGTTTGAGTCACATCCACTCACATTTGATTTAAAGCCAACTATAAAGTGATCTAAACAAATCTAATTAATATGATTCAAATTTTAAAGGTTATAACTCATGTGAAGATTCATACTCCTTCAAATTAATTTAAAGATATAAAATGTATTACTTCTTCAATTTCATAGAGACTTTTCAAGATGGACTTCTTAGTCTTTTGCATATTCTCCTTTTCTTAAAACAACAACAAAATACAAAAATTCATATAAATCTAAAGTATGGTTTGATACTTTCGCTATTTAAGTATCAAGACTTAATTATATCTTAGGGTGTTCTACAATTAAATCTCATAGCAAACTTAGTGTGAGAGTGTAAATTCTCTATGGAAAGTGATTCCATTCACACCTTTAAGTCCATTATTTATTCGATTTGTTTCATCAACTAAATTTTCAATCTTCTTCATATTGTTTATTTTCTCTAACCACACATTTTTCCTAACACAACTATGTTTGTAATAATCTCAAAATTCATGTCTCATCAAAACATTACTCATATTGGTCTCTTGATACTACTCTATCCTAACAAATCCCAACAAGAATATTTTGGAACAAAATAAAAATAAACAAAACAGAAAATAATCAACTAAATCTTAGACTTTTGTGCAACTTTAATCTCATGTTGCTCAAATGGATGGTTGATCATACTATTCAAATGTCACTTTACTTTATGCCATTAAGATATAAGTCCATGCAATCAAAATGCTATGATATGCTATCTGGACACCATGTCCAAGCATTATGTGATGAAATTGTTTCTCTATGCCATTTGGATGCCAAAATGATACCACTTCTAGAAAAGGTTCATAATCTATAGATAATGGTAAGCCTCTATTGTATGGATAGTTTTTTAAAACTATGCACTACGTTCACAAAATATATTAGTACTTGCCTAGCATTCTCCTAAACACATGGCATATCATAATTAATGAATCTTTTTTGCACATGTATTTCTATATTTCTTTTTTTGTCCTAATCTATTCTTATAAAGAAAATACCTACCATCTTGGACTCTACCCATCTTTTTCCTTTTGTAATTATGAATTAACCCTTATACACCATTCTTGTTCACCATTTTTACTATATCTCAGTTAGGTTACCTACTAATTTAATTTGGGGCATTTTTAAACATTAAGAAAGTTTAAATTTTTTAACTTTAAAGAAATTGTCGGTCATCTATCTGCAACCAATTTTCTTGTTAACCATAATCTCTTTCTTTTCTTCTATTAACTTTCAACTGTATCCTTTTATTAAGTGTTTGTTTAATCTGGTTTAATTCTACATGTTTTTAAGCATGTGTGCAAAGGTGCATAATCTGCATAAATCATAAATGTTAAAGGCTTGTTTACTTCGTCCTATGGAATAATAGTGGAATTAAATTCTAATTCAATAGGGACGCATTCAAGTTGTAATGACTATTATAATGTTCACTTAGTATAAAAGTATTAAAAACATTGTGCTTACTATTTGTATAAATGATATTTTTAAGATGGGAATATTTATAAAAAAATGTTGAAAATAAACCATTGAATGACAATATGAGGGGATATGAATTATTGTTATTTATTATTTTGCATAATAATGAATTGTCATTCTCTTCAACTAAGCACAATAGTAACACGCAGAACGAAAGGAAAGTTATATCCCGGAGTGAACAAGACCCAAGTACCTTTGAGTGTAGTTCCAAATTCTTATCTAGTGCTTTTAGCAATGCACCAATTTAAAAAAAAATTAATAAAAGAAAAGAAAAGGAAAATCCATTATTTCAAAACTGTATTTAGAATAGAAACAAGATCAAATGGATTGACACGGACGGTAAAAGGGAACAACAAAAACTTATCTGTTAATTGGCTAAAACAAGTATAGGATTAGGACAAATGTTCCGGGATAGCTCACTAAAGTTTAATGGATGGAGAAACGGTAGAATATGCACCTAATGCACAAATGAATACCTATATTACGATAATAGCTAAGAGTGCAAACAAATTACAAGCTCAACCCCCATGCAGCTAGAACGCATACAAAGCTCAATCGGCTAAAATTTATCCTCAAAACAAACTTAAAAAAAAAAAAAAAAGAGTTAAAAAACAAAAATCAGCAGCATCAAACTAACATCACCGATCACTTCAAAACACACACATGAATAATTTCAAATCCACAATCCTCCACCATAATTCAATCAACCACATCACATTTTTCAAAAATCAAATCCTAACTCGAAATCAAATTGTGGCAAAATAATGAACTAGCTTCAAAGATTAGTGTTTTGCTCTATACCTATAATGCTAAGATGACACACAATAAACGTGGGTTAGATCTTGTTTTTTATATGAAAAATTAAATAATACGGTATATCATAATCTACTATAAAAAAACCGGTATTTAGAAACAAAAATGCTGTGATAGAAATAAGCAAAAAAAGTTTAACTTTTATAAATAATTTTAGTAATAATAGTTTTTGTGATAGAATTTTACGTTTAGAGATAGAATTTTTATTCTAAAGCCTACTTTTCTTGTAATGATCTATAATAGAATAAATATTAAGAACTAAATGAATAAAAAAATATTCACAATAAGCATAAACAAAGTCTCAACGACTATGTCTGTAATATCCTCAAAATTCTATAATTATGAAAACACAACTCAAAATGTCTTCAAATACTATTCAAACCTAACAAACGTTAGCGATGCCATTCAAGAATAAAACAAAATAATAACAGGCGAAATAAGCAAAACCATGTGCTGTTTTGCGGCTGGAATCTTCGTACCATTTGAATGGCTCTTCATATGATTGGCATAGATGCCTCTTTCTGCGGTCAGGAATTCAGGATGGCTATTCGTCTCGTTCAAATGGCATGGATGTGCTATTTGGTTGCCATGTGCAAGTGATTTATGATCAATGGGAAAATATTTAATGAATAGTGCACAACTATATCTATACATGTCCCTAATTTTACTTTAACACATGAATGAGATAGTAAGTAATTTTTAAAATAATTATTAATCATACAGCCACATGTTAGAAAATCGTTAACAGTCACTCACCATGTGTATATTACATGTGAGTATAATAAGCACCAAAGCCTTGTTCAGTAGGCTTTCTCATGCTGTTTGGAAGCCAAAAAGATGCCACTCGAATGACGTGCATTTCTACACTTATTGTCGTTTTCTTCATGCCTCGAGCTCGGGTGTCAAAACTGTATTTACAATAAAAACAAGACAAGATAGATTGACACAAACTACAAAAACATCTGTTATTAGCTAAAAGTTCTCAACGATTAGGACAAAAAGTTCCTGGACAGCCCCACTAGTGCTTGATGAATTGAGAAACTGTGGCATAAGTACCTAACGCACCAATGGAAACTGATGCTAGCACAACAGCTAGAATGCATATAAGCTCAACCCCCCATTCCCTATAAACTTCAAAAATCTTCAAGTATAACACACATGGGAATATGAAGGAAACAAGAACACAAAGCACAGCACCGATTAGGGATGCCAAGGAATGAAATGAAGGAAACACGATTGCTAAAACGGCTGTGCTGACTAATAAGAGCAGGTTTAGAAGGATCCTTATCCACTTTTGATCGTGATACCGGGCTGGAAAGAATCTTTCGATTGCAGTGGCTATCGGCATTACTGTCAAGGCGTATTTAGCGATCGGGCCTGCCAATACAGTGTAAATAGCCACCTTTGAACCGGTTTTTTTCAAGGGAAGATTTAGAGTGATTTGTGACTGCACGTTTTGTCCATAGATGAGGTAGCCCAGTATTGCCATGGCTACGTAGATTACCGTGCAAAGAATGAAACTCATGAGCAGTACCTGCATCAGAAAGGTGGAAGGAATGATCAGTGCTAAAAACTTAAGTAGAAATCAACAATTAGAAGAGCTTCAATTGGTTGATATAGGGAAATGGATCCCCAAATGTCATCTACTTCTTTTCTGTACTTAATCTGGAACTGGCCTGTGTCTCATTTATATCCATATTATGGGCTCAACAGTCACAAGGGACTGCACTGAATGAATCATCCAATAGTTTGTTTAGTTTGCAATATGTAAACCGAATTAGACGAAAATTCCATGGATGGACAGGACAAACTTATAAATTTAGCGCCATTTAGCAAGCGGTACATGAATCTTATCACTGGACAAAGTAATAGACCTCTAGAAAGCTCCTAAAATGATTATCCTATGTTCTAAAAATGCGTGTACCAAACAGGGTAGGAGGCTGTGTAGTATTTCACTTCTAATAATGTGTTATTCAGTTCTCGATGCACATGCACATGAAATTAAAACGAATAACAAAACTATATCAAAACGAATCCAACAGTTCAATATGAAGACTAGATTCGATACCATTGGAAACTGGCTCTTTTTCTTCATTGAGCCGTAAATAGTTGGGAAGACAGCATGAGCTCCATAGCAAAAGGTATACAAACTCAACGCATTAGGAATTCCTTTCACACTAAAGAGATTCTCGCTGGGATGAAATCCTACTCCTTTTGATAGGCCAACAGACAGAACCGAGAAGAGGATTAGTAGGGAGGAAAGAACCCCACCAGCAGAAACATAGGACAGAAGTCCCAAGTCATTGAACAGCATTGAAGGCAGAATCATGATTGATGTAAGAATAACAAACGAATGCCTGCCACCTAAGTATATATCCCAAGTCTGATTGAGAATTCTGGGGCAAGTTTGTGTAGATTATCCCCTTCTAGTATCAGGAAGCCCGTCGCAACAAGGTAGAGCTCCAGGGAGGTTAAAAGGGAAACAATAATCCTGCCTTTTTTCCCAAAGGCCCGACCAGCAATGTCGGAGTAGCTGGTGATTTCTGGATCCAAATCCATGCACCGGCACAATAAATGTCCCGTAAATAAGGCTGTAATAGCTATTGCTATGAGAAAAAATAAGCTTAGCCATCCTGCTGAGGATAGAGCATAAGGAACTGATAATATTCCTATCCCTGTAAAAAATACAAGCATTTTTAGCTGGTAAGGACTAATGACATTAGACATTATGCACTAAAATGAGTTAGTAGGAATAAAATTTTACAAACATCATAATAAATAACACTTTCCATAAGATAAGAGTAACCTTGAGTATTGAACATAATGCTCAGTTAGTCATAGTATTCCACGAGCGGGAAATCAAATTGACTCCATCATAATAGAAAGTCACGAACACACTACTCGACCATGAAAGCCAAACATGATAATCATAATTGTCAAAATTGAGAATGAAATATACGATTCTACAAGTTTATAATATTATATATTTTTTTAATTAAAATAAATACAATATTATTCAAGTACGAATTTAGATAAAATTATAAATTTATACATACAATTTTACACGTTTATAATATACTATTTCATGATTCTACCAATTCTATATATTTCAATTAATAGTAAAATCACGATTTTGACAATCATCTAAGTATGACTTCATAAAATTAAACAATATTGAACATTAAAATTAACATCTACTCGGTCTTATTATTCTATTTGTGGGGGAATTAAATCCATTCTATCCTGATAAGGGAGTGAAGATCATGCCAAACTTGACAATAAGTAAAAACTTTTCATAAAATAGAACAATATACTGAACATTAAAACTAATGTCAGGTTAATCATGGAAGAGTCAAGATCATGCAAAACATAATAATAAGTACGACCTTGATAATAAAACAACGTTAAATATTGAAATTAATATTCAGTTAATCATAATATTAAAGAAGGGGGAATCAAATCTGCCCTATCATAATCGGTAAGCCACTATGATGACACTAGACCATGAACAAACATCTCAGCTAATAGACTAAGGTAGTTGACAATATGTTTTGTATGGCCAGCCATTAGAACAACTGAGTGAAAAAAAAAAAAAAAAAAAAAAGAAGAAAGGAAAGAGAGCACCTGATAAAGCATTGATGCCATTTATGCAGGTCTTGAACAAGCCAACTTCTTTTCTGTTGGTAGAAAGAGGAATCGCCATGTTTTCGATATTCCTTCTTATCAAATTCGAGGAGCGGTGCAAGGGAAACGTACGAAGAGAAATGTACGTTGGTTGGCAAATACGATAAAAAGATAAATGTCTGAGGTGGAGCCAGGTATTGTAAGTTGTAACAACCTAGAGAGTTCTTTGGAGGACAGATAGACCTTTTAAACGTACTCAGTACATTTTCGGAGAGACATACGTAACAAATTGATAAAATGCAAACGAGTAGTTTATTATCGATGATAAAGACGGAGAAAATAGTCCCATATGAGATATTAAGGAACAAAGTAATTAAAATACAGCTAATCGAGTACAGGTTGCTTTAGGACTTAGGCATTTTAATCGTAAAATTACCCATCTTTTAATACATTCCAATATCGTATCAACTTCCCTACATAAATCTAAAAGACTTGCACTTTTCCAACAGCATCGAATGCCTAAGCTAATTGATATAGGATCTTTGATTTTCCGTGTAATAAATTAAATGCAGTATGTATTGATATGGTACCTTCGATTTCCCTGGTAAAAAATCGATACGATACGTACTATTATAGAAATGAAATACCAATTAAATTGTACATAATCTGTGAATATCTACTACAAATCATATCTCTCTTCACCTACCTATCCTACAAACAATGTGGAACATTGACGTCGTGTTTGGTAATTATGGTTTTTTGGCTATATTAAAGAGAGTAAACATCAAACTAAATACTAGGAAATTGTAAATAGACTTAAAAATATAAATAATATTATTTATTTATTTATGTTTGACTCATGGGCTGAGTGACAGAGCCTAATAAATCCAGTTCAATTAGTGGAATTGCTTGAGGAGATTTGGTTTGATGCACTTGAAATAGGGATTATTGGACTGGTCCACCGCATCCAACCTATCTCAGGAAGGTTCATGCACACACGAGAGATAACTGTTGGCCTTTGCCCATGAGGAGCTCATTTAGGATAAACATGAATTGAGCTTACTCTATCTCATCCGTCAATTACTAAGGTGATTTGACGGTCATCATTCACGCCAAGTGCTTATAAATACTCAGTCATTCATTCTCATTTGCAACTTTTTGGACAACAATTATAAAGGAGGTGCTATTCAATAAGATCAAACAAGGCAACTCAAGTGATTTCTACCCTAACTGCTCAAGAACTGTAAGGTTGACGCACGAAGTCTACTCAAGCTCCCTTTCCTGTTACTTGTGTATTTAAGATACTGAGACTGTCTGTTCCTCCTCCCCTGTCATTCTCTCTAAGACATCCCATCATCAAGTGTCATTTTCTCAGTACTTTAAAGTCACGTGTCAAGCACAAGATCCACGCAACGCATGCGTGACTATTGTTAGCAAGGACCCTACATCTATAGAAATAAAAAGAAAGTAACAGCTATTTACTTAGAAGTAACATAAGGAAATAGAATTACTTTTCCTAAAATACACTCTATACCTTAAACCCATTAAACTCACATGTTAGACGGTGTTTTTATTCCCTCACTAGTAAAATAGAAAAGTAAATCACAAGACCACTATACTTCTTACTAATTTACAATTTGACAAAATTATTCACACAATAAATATTTATAATGTATATATTAATGTAGAAATAATTTACTTGCAATTATATAAAATAAATAATGCGCAGAGTATATATAAAATGTAAAGCATGTATAGTGTGTGTGTGTATCATATTGATATATCTATAACCAACATTTAATATAGATTATATATCCACATTAAACTATAAATTATATATAACTTACAACGTATATATAAAATATAAATTATGTATAACATATGTTATATAGATATATATTATTATATATATCATAATCTACACATATTTCAAATAACATATATAACAGATATTTATAACATATATAAATATGAATTTTATATAGCACATATATGTATGTATCATAATCTTTTTTTTATGTGTATATATACAATATAACATGCGTAACAAATGTTTAAGAAAATAAATAAATATATACCCACAATCTATAGACTATAAATGCAAAATATATGTATCATATGTGTTATATATTATAAATATGTGGATTATACATTTATATAAATATAGATGATCAATATGTTATATGCGTGTTATATAATATTGGTTGCATATATAACATATATATTATATTACATATGTGTGTGTGTATACATATATAGAGTATCTTGAGTAACTTTTGATTTATTTCAAAATAACCAAATAAGGATATAATGCTATTTTTATTTATTTCTCAGTTTGATTTTGCAGTTTATCAATTAAAAGTAAACATTGGAATACATTTTAAATGAAGTAGACGATGGAATACAACATTCCCTGTTTATTACTGATAATCGTATTCCCAAGGCATTTTTTCTCTAATCATTGTCTATTCCTTATGTCTAAGTAAACAAACCGTAATTCGGCCCAAAAAAAAAAAATGTAAACGAACCGTAAAGAAATAGAGATTTTATTTCCAATGTAGATTTATAGAATAGAAATCTAATGAAATGGATGAAAAGCATCGTTTTCATGTTGTTTGGTTACGATGGTAAAGAAAATGGAAAGAAATAACCTATTCAATAAATGAAATTATCCTTATTTTGTTTATCTTAGCTTTGTTTTCGGTTTATTTTGATAATTTCATACCATTTCCATTGGTTCTCAATATTTTCTCTCCAAAAGTGGCGAGAAACAAAATGGTATTAAAAGGGAAAATATTTCCACTAATTTTTTTATCCTTTTTTTTTTAATTTAAATATTCAACTACAATATTTCTACCTGTTTGTTTCCAATCCATAGCTTTCCTCATATTTAATCATAGAGAAACGCAATGTAAACATTTCAAGAGTAACAAGGCATATTTTAATTTGGTTAATAAATTCCTGGCTTTTCTTGTAGGGAAAAATAAGTGGTTTTCATCTCAAACTATGGAAATGAAATCCAATCATATTTTAATTTCGGTAAATTACATCCGAAAGTTCCAACGTTTACAAGCATGATCATTTGAGGTCTCGACATTTTGAGTGGTTCAAAAAGATTACAACGTTTGGAGAAGTAGGTCAATTAAAGTCCACGATAATACGTGTCAACAAGAAAAATATTTAATTAAAACTCAAAAGACTTATTAAATTGTGGCACATGTCAATACAGACCCTAATTGACCCACTTTTCTTAATGTTGGGACCTTTTTGAACTACTTGAAATATTGAGACCTCAGATAAATTTACTTCCAAATATTGGACCTTCCATGTAATTTATTACTTTAATTTAGATTAGTTGATATTTTTAAATTAAGTCGAATGGCTTGATTTTAATCGACCAATTAAATTCCTGACTCTTTTTTAGGGAAAAAAATGTTTTCATTTCAAATTATGGGAATAAAACCTGATAATTGAAGTTATTCACCAAAATCGAGTCAAACTAAATTGATATCAGACTCAATCATAAAGTATGATATTTTGTATTTTAACTTGGTTCATGGTTTGGTTCAAATAAGTTCCAAATGGCTTATGTTCCATGCAAATTTTTGTTTCTCTCCAAAAGTAGAGAGAAACAAAATGGTATTAAAAGTAGAAATGTTTCCACTGATTTTTTTTATACTTTCTATTTTTATCTTAAATATTCAAATACAATATCTCTGCATGTTTCCTTTCAGTTCCATAGCTTTCCACAGATTTAATAATAGAGAAATACAATGTAAACATTTCAAGAGTAACAAAGCATTAATGACAAATATCGAGGCTAATAAATTCCTGGCTTTTCTTGTAGGGGAAAAATAAGTATTTTCCATCGCAAACTATGGAAATAAAATCCAATCATATTTTAATTTAGATTAATTGATAATTTTTATATAAAATCAAATAACTTGATTTTAATCAACCAATTAAATTTAATGACTCTTTTTTAGGGAAAAAAAAGTGTTTTCATTTCAAAATATAAGAATAAAACTTGATAATTGAAATTATTCACCAAAATCGAATAAAAAAATCAAGATCAAACTTAATCATAAAATATGGTCTTCTGTATTTTGACTTGGTTCACAGTTTGGTTCAAATAGGTTCCAAATGGCTCATGTTCCACGCAAATCTTTATTGGTATAGAATGTTGACCTGCTGAAATCCTGATCTAACTCTCTAGATTCAACAAGTGTTTTTTCAACTATCATTAGACCTACAAATAAGAAAATGTTAGTGAACACTGAGAAATTATTCAGCACGGCTGCTCCAATACTTAAATCAATAAATATGTAGAGGTGGATCGATAACAAGATGTCTAGAGAGTAAAGAGAATGAGTTTGTCTTATTTGGACATGGGTCAAGGTATTTATAGTAGTAGGGCTATTTTTTACATTTCAATTATTTAAGAAAATGCTTCCATGAGCTTTAGGCAAGTGTGCCTTTGCAAATTAGGAAATTTTTTGCCTAAAATATACATGTAGTCAAAATAGTAAGTTGTCTATTTATTGTGGGGGTTGCCAAACTATTTAAGGAGATAAATTCTTAAGGCGATTTGGAGTTTAAAAAATGTTTTTGATGGAAAAAACTCGCTATGAGCACAATATAGATACTAGGAATCTCAAAGGAACGATAATCTATTACGCAAGATAAGGACCTCACAATAATAAGAATAAAAGGATTAATAAATTTTAGGTATAAGGACATGGGTGTATGATTAATGATCCTAGGTTAGCAACTCTTAACCAATTAAGAGTTAGTTACCTATAAAGTATATCACTAATGAATTGGTCTACCTGAACTCGTAAACCTATTCAAACCAAAATAGCTTATTAGGAAACTTCACTAAACAAACTTCTTGACAAAGAAAACTTAGGAACCGTCACTTATCCATAACCAAACTCAATGCACACAAATGAGTTGAGTCCAAAATTAAGATCTATAATGCGTGGATCCTAACCCAAGTAATTTAAGGAATGAGAATAAACAAATAAAATGATTAGATTATTTGAATTGATCTCTTAATATGAGTATTAACTCATGTACAATTATTTCTGGTTAAGCTTTAGAAGAAAAAGGAGAAAAAGAGTTGTGAAACAGTTAATGGGGATGTAGTAAAAGCATGTTGTTTGCTATGATTGAATTAATAACTAATTGAATACCTAAATTAAGCTTGAATAAATGCTTGCTGCTACTTAGCTGCTTGCTCCTGCAAGTGGCGCCTTCAATCAAGGTTGCGATCCTAATTGCAATTTTGGGGGAATATGGTAGATTAGGCACCTACGCCCTCATAAAATGCATGGAATGGCTTAGTGAGTGGTCAGTAGAGGAAATTCCAAGACCAGACAATCATTTGAAGCTAGAGGGAAGTTGTAACGACTTATATGGGATTATAAGACTTAGTGAGTGGTCAGTAGAGGAAATTCCAAGACCAGACAATCCTTGGTAGCCTTCTTTTCTCCTCCTTGATTAAGGGGCAACAATCTCCAATTTGACTTTCTTGCCTTTGGGGCAAACTAATTCTCATTTTTTCTTGTCATTCCCATGAACTTGGATTGGTTATCTTATGCTTGAAATACTAAGTTAAAGAGGACTTCCTCCCACTCTTTGGCTTATTTTCACACATGACTCGAATTCCAAAAATTACAGTCCGTTTTGTAAATGATACATTTTGGTTAATCTATCAGGACTTTTCTTGGGTAAAAAAAATTTGAGCTTTTGGTCATTGGCTTTAATCAAAAGGATATTTCATAAAGGCTTTTTATTTTTGAAAAAAATTTCAATACATCCCGGGTTTACAAGTCAAGAACCCTTAAGGAAAACTTGATAATGCACTTGTTCCTAGTTTCAAGGGTATTAATAAATCAACTCCTTTGATCCAAAGAGTCTCCAAAGGGTGGAATTTGTGGGTGGGACTTGATGAATTTTGAATTTTAATGATCTTGAGCTATGTATTTTCAAATCATTGATTTTTATCACCTTGTTTGCCTAATATCTTTTTCTTGTTCTCTTTTTTTTTCTTTTTCTTCTTTTTTTTTCTTCTTTTTTTTTTCTTTTTTTTTCTTTCTTTTTTTCTTTTTTTCTTTTTTTCTTTTTTTTCTTTTTTTTTCATTGCCCTTTTGGGAGACGAATTCAAGGTGATTTGTTCTTTTATAGCTCAAAGTGTATGTGTGTGTATGGTTTGAAATGAAGACTCTTTTTCCTTTCATAGGAAATGATTTATTTGTGTCAATTGACTACTCTTGAATTGATGCGACTAGGTCAAGTGCATATAAGTTATTCCTTTTCTCCTTATTAATGACCCTAACCTCCAAATTGCCCCATTGTGGGGTGCCCCAATGCGGGGTGGTTCTTGACAGGGTTTATTTTTAAGAATTCCTTCTTTTTAGGCCCAACGGGGTTAACAAGGGATATATTTTGGTTATTGAAATGAATGCCTGGTATCATCTTAACCTATGTATCAAGTGCAAAATAGACTTCTTTTAAGGAATGAGCCTTATAAATTTCCTCACAATCACTCAACTCTCAAGTGTTCAGTGGTTAGTGTTTGGTATTTGGTTGCCTCTTTTTTGTCAAAACATTTTCAAGCAATAAAATATCCATAGACAAACATCCATTCAAATTGCCCCAAATATCAATAGAAGATTTCATTATCATTCTTATTACAAAGATAGGCATCAATGTCGATCTTCTTTCTTAAGCTACCTGCCCCTATTGGTGTTGACCGGCACATTCAACTTTTGCATATGATAGGCTACTTTATCAGATGGTAACAACAAACTCTCAATTCTTGATGAAGTGACGCTTGGAAACCCTGTCGGAGTTGGGATAGGATCATTATCATCAATTGGCTTCATAGATTTCAGGAGCTCGGGTTGGATAAGCTTAGCATCGATCAAATCTTGGATTTTGTGCTTTAATCTCCAACAATTCTCCGTAGAATGGCCCGTTTGACCCATGTGGTACTCACATTGGACATTAGGATCATATTTCCTCGGCTTGTACCCTTCCTTTGGGATTTCAAATGTTATCAGATTTTGATCTCTCAATTGGTTAAGAACTTGAATCATTGGAATCTCAAATTGTGTGAGACGCCTTTGCTGTGTCAAATGATCTGGTTTATTTTGGCCCCATGCTTTTGAATTCAAAGGCTTCCTTTCCTGCTCCATATTCTTTGGTTTGTAGCTTGATGATCCTTCTTGAGTCTCACAAGATGGCACTTCGTGAGCATTAAGACCTAAATGTTGGAGTTTATCTAGCACGTGCCCCATAACTCGCTCGAGGGTTTCAATCCTTTCTGTCATTCCTGCAAGTCTTTGCTCTAGCTCTTCATACTCTTTTTGATCTTTCTCTTGTGAATCACTTCTTTGATTTGGCGTGTTACCGAACTCTTGTACATGGAGCATGTTGATTGTAGGTTCTTCATCGTTAACCGCTAGCTCATCAACAAATCGCAATTGGACCGTTTCTGAGTCAATCAAATCCTGAATTCTATTCTTCAGTTCCCAACAATCATCAGTAGCATGCCCCTGTTGATCCATATGGTATTCACAATGTGCATTAGGGTCGTACTTTCGTGGTTTATACCCTGGTACTGGCTCACTAGGGTATAATAATTGATCCTCTTTCAGCTTCTGGTAAATTTGAGATAGAGGAACTGGGATTTGAGTGAATTTCCTCCTAGATTTTTGTGTAGGATTGTTGTAACTCACTACATTGGCTGTGTCCTCTTCTACTTTCGGTTCTTCATTGTTTTGCAGTTTACCAGAAATGAGGGCATTTTCAACTCTGCATCCTGCCACTACTGCTTCTGAGAAACTTGCTGATGCATATCCCACAAGATGTGAAAAGAAAGGTTCATCCAAAGTATTGATGAAATTGCATGTCAAATCCTTTTCAGGGATTGGGGTAGTGATTCTTGCAGCTAAAATTCTCCATCGTTGGGCATATTCCTTAAAGGTTTCTTCTTTCTTCTTCTTCATATTGTTCAGGTCCCAAACTGAGGGTGCCATTTCAATGTTGAACTTATATTGGTTGAAAAATGCTTTAGCTAACTTTTCCCAGGTATCAATTTCTTGGTGATCCAATTGGGCATACCAGGCTAAGGCCGGACCAGTAAGACTATCTTGAAAAGTTTGTACCATCAGTTTGTCAAATTTGGCATATTGCCCCATACGTCGTATGTACAGTCTTGTATGCATATTGGGACACCCGGTTCCATTGTATTTCTCAAATTCAGGTGCCTTAAATTTTCCAGGAAAGTCACCTTCCTCACACTGTGGTAGGCTTAAGATTGCAGATTGGTCAAAGCCATCAAATGTCTTCAATTTTTCAACCAATTTTTTCTCTATCTCCATAACTTGAGCTTCTAGTTCTTTCTTTAGCTCAGCTACATTACACTCATTTTGTATGTCATCTTGATCAATGTGTTGCCCCTCAATTCCTTTCCCTTTCTGTGTCCCTAAGGATCCTTCAGATGTTGTAGGGGTCTTAAGCTGAGCAAGACTCTGTGTTAAAGTCTGCATTTGTTCAGCAACTCTAAACAGGGTTTGTTCCATATCATTGAGTCTCTGTTCAGTAGTCTGATTGGGAGTGTTGTTGTTGTTAGCCATCTTAACTTAATGTGTAAGGGATTAGCTGAACCTGGTCAAAAGCAATTTCAAAGTCTCAATTTGTTCTTGCTAGCAAAATATCTCCTATTTATTTTTTCTTCTTTCTTCTTTATTGTTAAAAGAAAGTTTGGAACTTTTATTCTTCTTTTATTATTTTTTCAAATTTATCAAAGAATTAATTGTTTGAAAGAATAATGGATATTCAAAAAATTTACAAATGATTATTTAAAACCTAAAGTGGAAAAAATTTTAGTATTCTAGTTTTATTTTCTATAGTGGTAAAAAAAACAATGACTTTCTCAAAAATTTCGAATTGGGCTAATATTTTACAAAAACAATAGACTTGATGACAACGAAGTGGAATACCTATGACAAAAATAACTGTGGGTGGAAAGAACCTATCATTATAGGTGAACAATATATACTCTATGGATATATACAAGTTTGACTTTGGTTGGAAAGACCCTATAACTATATATATTCTATGGATATACAAGTCTACTATACACATTTTTCTTTTTTTTTAAGGAAAATATATACAAATGCAAAGATGCAAATATGTACATATGCTAGCACACAAATACTAATGGGGATCATGACCAAAAGAATTTTGAAAAATATTTATTTTAAAAACAATGGTTTAAAAAAAACTTTATCAAATTATTTATATTTTATATCTTATAAGGCCAATTAAAACTAAAAGAATATTGCATCACCTTTTTTTTTTTAAGACTTTGTTGGTATTGGTAAAAACTTTTTGTTTTATTTAATTGATTTTTTTTTAAAATAAATGATACAACTCCATTTTTTTGAAAAAAATTTGGTCACATCCCATGTTGAAATGCATGATTTGGTAGGGTTCTATAGGTCCCCCATTTAGTGGTACTAAACCGGAGTGGGAGGACATTTCTTGATCTAGAGGGTGGAAAGCCACAGCCCCCGGACCTTACTTCGTCCTCCTCGCTTAGGCTCTTAAGACGGCCTGGGTCGACCGTATCTAGCACACATTTATGCTAATGCAAATGCAAATGCAAATACTTAAATAAATAAACAAACAAGCTTTTTGCTTTCTTTTTTTTGTATACCTGCAAGGTTAGTATATATTTACAAAAAATTATTCAATATAATATACAAGAATCATATATTCACAAAAATTGAGCAAGGATAAATTTAAAATTTAAAATTCCTAAGTGGCTAGCCCTCTCTTTTTTAAAAAAAAAAAATTAGGTGTCCCCAGTGGAGTCGCCAAGCTGTCGAGCCTGGATTTTTCCACTATCTGGTTCATTTCTCCTAACCCGATTCACATTAAACCCGAACCCATTTAACATGAATCCTCGACTAGGGGTTAAAAGAAATTTTAATTTTTGAAAATGATTTAGAGTCGCCACCCGATATAAATCGGGAAAAAAAAAAAAGCTAGGATCAATGGGTCGGTTGATCCTAACTTAGCTACTAGTCTGCGAAAAATTTGATTTAAAAAAACAAACTTTTAAAAACCAGATATCATGGATTCGGGGGCTAACCTATTAAAACCAAATGGTTACCACTTTTGGAATTTTAAATTTAAATTATCCTTTATTGCTCAAAAATTCAAATAAAAATATTTACAAGTCACATTTTTTGTTTTTCTTTTTATATTTTTATATTTTTTATTTCTCAAAAATTACACAAAAATAACCAAAATGATAAACAAAAAATATTTTTTCATTTTTTATTGTCGCCCCGTAGGTGCCTACGTACTCGCTAATCGAGATCAGACAAAACGTAGTTCTTTTAAAAAAGAACTTAATTTGTTGATCAATTTTATATTTTTGAACTATTCTCACTTTAAGTTCATTAAATTTTGAATTTTTATGAAAATCATTTTTGATGATCCTATGATCTAATCAATTGATTTTTTATTTTATGAAAACATATTTTTCTAAGTCCAAAAATCATTTTTTTTCATTTTTTATTAAAAATTTTGGTTTTGGAAAATCCAATTTTGTCATTTTTATTTATTTTTATTATTATTATTATTATTTTTTTTAATAATCATCACATAAATTCACAACATATTCAAAATATTTTACAATACATTAAAATTATTTTCATGCATCAAATACATTTCTAAAAGCAATTTATGTATAAATACATATTAAAAATATTCAAAAATATAAAAAAAATAAATTTATATGAAAAATAATTATTTTGATTTTTCTGGATTTTTTGAATTTTTTTGAATTTTTTATCAATTTTTCTGAATTTTTTACTATTTTTTGCTATTTTCTGAAATTAATTATATAATAAAATATAATAAAATAATGCGGACTGACCTGGGCCGTTGGATGGAGCGGATGCGATCTGGATCGTCTGATCTGAAGACCAATCCTAGCCGTCTGATCTCGTTGACTCAATCTGGGGCGTTATCACCTTGATCAAATCTGGGCGTCTGATTGGATGATCGAATCTGGGCCGTTGATCTGCTTGCTTGAATCTAGACCGTCTGATCTGGTTGATTGAATCTGTACCGTGATCTGCTTGATCAAATCTGGACCGTTGATCTGTTTGATTGAATATGGATCGTCTGATCTGGTTGATTGAATCTAGGCCGTCTGATCTGGTTGATTGAATCTGGGCCGTCTGATCTGAGCTGACCGTTGACCATGGACCGTTGACCAGGGGCGGGTTGGACTTCGGATTTTCGGGTTAGATTTCGGGTCGGATCTGACCCGATCGGGCGAAGAAGATGAAGTTGGTGGTTTCAAACGCTTCCTCGGCCGTTTCTGGTGGTCTTCGAGGCTAGAGGGTTTGTCGGCCCGACGCCTGTGGGGGAGCCGCAGCTGGTGGCTGTGGTGGATAGTGCCCAGATCCACCGGAAGCGGCGGTTCGCGGTGGTGGCTATCGGCGGCTCAATCGGAAAATTTTAAAAAAAATTTGCAGAATTCAATTCGAGAAAATTGATCAATTCTAAGCATACTTGATCACTTTAAACAACTCCCCAAACCTATTTATCACTTCTAATTGGATCAAAAACTCCAAACAAGCTTCGAATTTGTGAATTTTGCAAATTTTGCACAAACTCTCGAATTTTCAGATCTCACTCTCTCAGTGTGTTTTTCTTGAAATTGAATTGTGCCTTTTTCTTATGGATCACCCCTATTTATAGTGCTAAGATTAATTGTCGTTTCGTGAATCCATTAATGCTCAATTGTTGGATTACGAATCGTTGTGTTCTTTTATCAAAACGTTTGGGAATTTGGGAGTTGATTCATGATTAATCCTTCGAATTAGACACGATTCGAGTGTTTAAACTTCATGACTTCGTTTGGATGAGTTTAATTGAATTAATTCATTCAATTTTGCCATGAATCAAATTTGAAGAGTCACAACTTTTCATATTTTTCCCACTTTTGAAGCTTTGATTGAAGTGTCTTTTGGCTTACTTTGATGCACAATTTCCAAAATTAATGTATCCCATGCCTCTTGAGTGTATCTATTTTTTAAAAAAAATTAATGAAGATTTATTGATGGAATTGTAACCCCAAGTATGTGAACCAATATGACATTAATTTATTGTAAACTTAAGCCTATTTTTTAATTGGGCAAAAATTGGGTGTCTACACTTGTCTTTGTATGAAGAACTGATATTTGACATCTTTGATATTGAAGTGAGAAGATTTTCTCTAAATTTGTAATTGTTTAGCAATTGTATGATTAAGTTTAAGTTTTGAAATCAATCGTTGAATTAGTTTCTGCCATTTAACAATTTCACGCTGCATCAGATTGGTATCAGAGCAAGTAAAATCCTACGAAGATGTCGATAGACTGCAGAGTAGGAGGCAATCGTATTCTTGATGGTGTTTGGGGTACAAAAGTCCTACATTACGGACGATCGATACAAAGGGTGGTAAAGGAGACCATAGGTTAAAAAATTCGATGAAAGGAACAGCGCTTTGATGATCTGATCTATCGATCCAATACCAATAGCATCAGGAAGGATTATTAGAGACGACTGAAAGACGATTAAAGGATCAGTTCTGTTACTTTATACCGATGATGAAAATGAATTTTTTGAAAATTTGGCCTAGAGAAGAGTCATGATGACAGAAGATTATATGGAAAGAGTAATTACAGGTATAAAGATGAAATTTTTTCTCAATTTAAATATGTTATTTCTGAGTTTGATAGTATTAGAAATCTAGATGAGTTTTAGGTTTAGGTTGAGCAAGTTGAGAGGTTCTTTGACCATATGAGGGTTTCTGAGGGTATGATGATAGAGTTGGTGAAGAGTCGTTTGTAGGGTGATGCATAGTATTGTTAGGAAAAACTTATGGCAATGAGACACCTTAAGGGCAAGAAGCTTATGAAGACTTGGTTTATGATGAAATACCTTATGCAGGGGAGTTCTTTCCCCTAGACTACAAGCAAATCCTTCCTCAAAAAATTCTATGAATGCTTGAACCAGTAAACCTAATTCCAGAAGTACCTAAAGAGGAATTGGAGGAATAAGAGAAGAACTCAACCCTCGAAGATTAGAGTACTTAGATTGGTGATGGTGAGGATAGTGGGGAAAAAGCTAACACCTACAAAGATTATGTTGGTGAGGAAGTCATTGTGGAGAAGCTTTTATTGATTGACAAACAGGTGTCGATAGTTACCAAAGAGATGGAGGCTAAAGAAACTCCAAGCAGATTTATTGCACCAATGAATGAGATTGAAGATGTAAGACTCAGTGATTTGCCAAAAAACTTACATCCTGGCCTAGAGGAAATGCCTAAATTAGTGAATGCATTTATCCTATTGCTTTATATCAAGATGAAAAACGATTACCGAGTTACCACTCCAATCCATCTAGATTATGCACGAACAGATTCAAAAGAAAACTCAATGATGAGTTTTAATCTAGCGGAGGTGAATGATGTAGTGCAAATCATAATCAAATGACAAGATAAATAGGATAAATCAAGATGATCCAAAGAGAGGAAGAAGAAGAGGAAAAGGCAGACAAACGAGAACTCGAGTATGAGTTCTTTACTGATGGGAGAGAATAATACAGCTGTGGAATCTCTATTAAAGCTAGCTTTTATTGCTGATGATTTCAACTTTTAAGTTCTGAAACTGTTAATATTAATTATAGCCTACCTATTTTTATTTCCAACATTAATTGCCGGTTACACTATTTATTTGTCTTTATTGTATTCATTATTAGCCTTTTACGATCTTGTCTTTTAAAATTCCTCATGTAATGATATAAATAGGCCTTTAGGCTTTTCTTTGTATGGACAACTAATATTTGACATCTTTGATATTGAATTGAGAAGATTTTCTCTGAATTTGCAATTGTTTAGCAATTGTGTGATTAAGTGTACGTTTTGAAATCAATCATTAAATTGGTTTTTGTTATTTAACACTTTCATGCTACATCAAGTTAGCTGCTCATCTATTAGTTTGTCTCAGTTGTTGGACATATCTAGTGGTTCTTGGAAGCTTTAGTCGTGTATACTTGAGGCTACTACTTTCTATCATGCGCTCCGGGTTAGTTGTTGCTGCTACTATTGGCATTGCCATGGCTAGTCATGACGCTTCAATTCTACGAATTGACACTCAAAAGCTTGATTACAGCATTTGGTCACTGCTTGTCTCAAACAAGTGCTTTATCTTAAATCCACTCCCATTACAAATGCATGGTTGGTATCCTGCTACTAAATTGAGACTTTTTTGTCTAAGTTATAGAGTATTTGACTATAGCATTTCAAAAAAGTACATATTTATTGCAATTGAGTTCCTGTGCATTATTTCATATTGAGCTACTTCTATTTGTTGCTTCTACTTCAACGATCATGTATCGAATTTTCCAAAGCTAAAGTTGAAGACAGGAGCCACTGATAGTGAGCCAGTGAAGCATTGAAACATTAAATTAAAGTGCATGATTTATCTAAGCAATGAAAAAGCATATGCTCTTCATTTGAGTGAATAATAGTAACTATTCAAAATAGCTAAAAAATCATGAGAACCTCACTTGAATACAACTCAACAACTACATGGTAGCTTTATGTAAACACATAATAATTACATCTTCTCATTTATCTTAGATCCTTCTAGGTATGTTATCAATCTACAAATAATATTAAATCATGAAGTTTTTCTTGAAACCAACACACTTCAACTTGTTAAGAAAAATCCTATAAAAAAAAACTAGAAGCAATCACAGATGATATTTCCCTTTGCCTACAGCGATCATAATCAATCAAACAATAAAATAACAAAATGAAAAACAAACAACACTAGAATTTACGTGGAAAACCCCAATTTTGAGAAAAAAAACCATGGGATCATAACAAGAATTTCCTCTACTATCAAATATTAGGGTGTACACAGACTTTCTTTACTGGATCACTCAATCATCACCACAAATCGGTAGATTACAGCAGATCTTCACCATAATGGTGGATTTTTCTCAACAATTAGCCTCTCTCTCTCTCTCTCTAGAATCTCTCTCTAGGTTTTAGGAATGGCTTCACAATTCTCTTCCCAATCCTAGGACAAAAAGAAGTATTTATATGTATAACGCCCTAAAATAAGGCATTATAACCCGTCACGTGTCCTCTCTTGATTAGGACATGCTAAGGCTATAATTTCCACACATAACCTGAATAACACCTGAATAACTCACAAGGTATAAAATAAGACATGTGGTCCTCATAAATAAATCATATGATAAGAATATAATCTCCATAATCAGCAAACTGGACATTGTTGACATAACTGCAGGTCAACAAGTCATACCATACTCTAAAACTATCACTATATGAGAACTCCAAATACAACTTAAAACTCAATGAACAAAATATAAATTAGACATAAAGAGTCTTTCGTGATCCATCCTATATCATCTATGACTATACAACTAGTCATCAGCAGGGTAGTCAGGACCGCTAACGCCATCCCCATCCTCATAGGAGATATCAAAACCCGATAGATCATATATCACGCTATCATCACCTGTACCTGAAATATAATAGAATGAGCGGCGAAACCTAGTACGAAAATATCCAATCTAGTTCAAGCAAGGTTATGCACATGCAGCATGTATAAATATATGTAACTGAACTAAATGCATATAACAAATTATTATCTATTTTAGTCCAGCAAAACAACACAGTTCAGAATCTAGTATACATAAATCCTGAACTCAGAGTAACTCAGACTCTGCTATAAAAACAACCAACTGATTTGAAAATAAGTAATCATATACATATATGGATGAGCGGGTACTCCCCAAACATCCTAATTCCTGATCACCTAAATTCTACCGGAATCATTTCTTAGCACGAGTCCACTCGGGACAACCTCACACTAAGATCATCAGGGTGCCTCACCAGTATCACTGTCTGCCAGGTCTCTACTAGTCAAAGCTAACCACAACCAGACAGACAATTATTAAGCCGAATATTTATTAAGTTCATTATGCAATTCTGTTCCTACATCCATTCACAAAAATTCTAATCTACAAGCACATACATCAAACAATGGATTGCTCGTACCTTTCTAAATCTCAGGAATATAATTCAAATCCTCTAAATTTGATACCAACAACACAAAGTCAACCCAAACTCCACCAACTCCTATATCCACATCAACAACAGTTTCACAAACTCCAAATGTCCTGTTACAATATATATATATATATATATATATATCAACAGACATGATCGCAATATCTTAACAAATATGAATTCTCCAAAAATCCTAACCTGAAAAGAAATCTCCGTTATCTGTACCGTCTATTCCAATCAAACTCCACAATTATCTTCAAGAATAATAAGGAACCGTACAAAATTCCACAATCACTAAATATTTTCACCAAAACCCTAATTTGCAATACATTAAGAACATATAAGGATCGTTTAGATCGTATTTTGTTGGAATCTATAATAGAGGAGATTTACTTACTATTTTGAATCGCTAAAATCCATCTCGCATTTACCAATTCACTGATCTTACACGGGCTAGGGTTTTTCTCCAAAAACCTTCATATAAAAATTCAACCAAACCCTAAGAAACTTGTATAGATTTGTAGAGAATCCCAATGAAAAGATTAAGATTACTTACTTTGGATCAGAAAATATTCTCCCGATGATTTTCCAAGCATATATCTTCAAGAACTCTCCAAAACTTTCCTTCACGAAGGAGAAATGATATAAAGAAAAATCTATCGAAAATGTTTTTCACGTCTCGTATTTATAGAAATTTGGTCATACGCCGACCCTACGCCGGCGGCGTACCTGCAGATTTTGCCGGCTTACACCATACGCTGGCCAGATCTACATGAACGCCTGCAGCGTTCGTCGAGGCTTTGATTTCCAGAATTCAATTTCTCCCTTCATACGCCGGCAAATGTTTGACCTACGCCGGCTGCTTTCATGCCGGTGTTGAGAAGAAACCCTATGAACGCCGGCAACTTTCCTCCCAACGTTAAGAAAAACGCTACTGTGCCCATCCTACGCCGTCTCTAAGCCGGCGACGTAGATTCTCCAGAAAACGGCATACAGTCTATTACAGAGTACGCTGGCAAATTTAAAACCTAGGCCGGCGGCGTTCTTCATCGGAAACGTCGGCCTTTGTTGCAGAAAATAATGAAATTGATCCAATTGATGCCAATCTTAATCAAGTCTTTATCATATGAACACAATACAATTGTATTTCAACTTTAACCATAAAACCTTCTTATTTAATATCCTTTGACTCTTTGACCCTTCTTAATAATCTTTTTATATACTTTAGGGTTGATCATAAAACCCTCTTATTTTATATCAAATGACAAATTTGTTCTTCTTTATAATTTATTTATCTTTATATTACAATATGCAACACAAAGGGAAAACCAACAGACACACATAGGCTGGCACGAGATGAAAAAAAGGCTAACGGCGTAGAAGATGGTGTTAAACTTTGACATTCCAACACCGGTGGATATGCCAGCGGCTTACCACTATACACCGATGGCGTATACCCCTAGGTCGGCAGCATTAAAGCCGGTATAACCATCCTAGAGCTTTCAACAAAAATTTTGAATATCAACACTACTTAACATTCCAAGATGGATGGCAATGTACTTTGATCTTCAGCCAATATACAGCAAAACATCTTCTTTTGTTGCAAAAAAATTCTTTATTCCAAGTATATGTTATATACTTAGGATATTTTTTATTTCTATGTCTTCTAAATATATAACATATATTTAGGATCTCCTTGGTTATAGGCTCATACGAGTTGGATCTATAACCCAATAGTCTCCCTCTCTAACTCATATGAGGGGTTTCATCATACCCGCTGTCTTCCTGAAACACCTTTCGTTTGACTGAACCATTTCACAACCATTTTTTCCTTGTACCTTAACTGTGAGCTCTTTTTATCAGTCTTTAATCTATATACCCTTTTGTGCTTCAGTGGTCTCTTACCCTTAAGCAACTTCACCAAGTCATGTATGTGATTATTATGCAAGGATTTTATCTCATCTTGCATGGCTTGTTAATAACACTCTGATTTTCTCCTGTCAATGAGCATCACATACTCATCTAGACTGTATCTCACTGATGATCTTCTATCTCTTGAAGATCTCCTCAACTCAAACTGTTGATGAGACTCATGGGGCTCTTCATCTAAATCTCCCACATCTCCATTATCATGAGAATCTTTAAGTGAGGGCACTAGATCTATATTAACTAAGATCTCATCTGAGAATTTTGACTTCTTAGGCTTTTCTATATCTTCAATAGTTTAGTCTTCAATAAAGACCACATTCATACTCTTGACAAATACATTCTCATCTAGTTTCCTTCTATCATCTTTGGGATGCATAATTGCCCTGCAACCAAATATACTTAAGTGCTGATAGGAAATACCTTTACTTGTCCAGACTCTCTCTGTGATAGCTCCATCTAGAGCATAAGAGGGAGATAGGTTTATCAAATCAGCCACTGTCCTCACAGCTTCACCCCAAAAGGATTTAAGCAACTTGGCCTAAGATAACATACACTTTACTCTATCAGTGATAGTGCAATTCATCCTCTCTACAACACCATTCTGCTTTGGGGTCTTTGGAACTATCTTTGCCAGTTTAATCCCATGTACTTTACAGTACTCCTCAAAAGGTCTTTTGTACTCACCACCATTGTTAGCTCTGATAGATATCAAATGTCTTGCAGTTTCTTTTTCTACTCTAGTTTGGAATTACTTAAACACATCCAACACTTGATCCTTGGACTTTAAAGTAAAGGTCCACAGCTTCCTAAAATGATCATCAATAAAGGTAACAAATAAAGAGTACCATCTACTGTCTTATCTTTCATGTAACACACATCTGTGTGAACTAAATCCAACACATGAGATTTTCTTGTAGGTGTATCTCTATGAAAAGGAACCCTATGTTGTTTTCCAGCCAAACAGTCAGTACAAGTTTTTAAAGGAGTACCTTTGCATTAGGTAGAAGCTTCTTCTTGACGAACACCTGAAGTCCTTTTTTGCTTATGTGACCAAGCTACTTATGCCACAATTCCATAAAATTGGCATCTATTAAATTCAGATCTCCTTTACTTAAATTTGTTGACATTAAGTAAAAGGTATTGGTTTTCTTCCCTTTAGCGACAATGAAAGAACCATTAGTGAGCTTCCATTTTCCTTCACCAAAGTATCTTTTATAGCCCTCACCATCAAGTTTTCCTACAGAGATAAGGTTTAGGTGGATATCTGGAACATGTCTAATGTCTCTGTGAATGAGCCTGCAACTAGTGTTAGTCTTCAAAATAGTATTTCCAATGCTAACTACTTTGGATATATAATTGTTTCTTATCTTGATATTGTCACAGTCACCAGTAGTGTAGGAGGAGAAGAATTCACCATGCGAAGTCATATGAAACGAGGCACCGGAGTCTATGACTCAATCATTGTCATGGCATGCAAGGTTAACATAGTTCTCATCCCAGGCAACAATAATCTCTTCATTTGCTACTACAGTAGTTGTGTCTTCGTCCTTTTCATCACCTTTATCTTTACCCCATTCTCCCTTTCAGAGTCTACAATCACTCTTAAAGTACCTGGCTTGTCACAATAAAAGCATTTGATGTCATTCCTTCCTCTGGATTTAGATATTTCCCTGGATATGCCTGATCTATTATCCTTAGTAGATGATCCTCTGTTCCTGCTTCTACCATACCTTCCTTGCTTATCAGTAACAAGTGCCCTAGACTCAAAATCTATGTCAAGATCCTTCTTCTCAGCCTCTTCATTCATCAAGCTATCCTTCACCATTACAAGGGTGAGCATTCCTTCTAAGGCAGAGTTATTGATAGACATAACAAGTGCCTCCCAGTTGTTAGGTAAAGAAATCAGCAACAACATTATCTGGATCTCATCTTCAAGCACCAACTTCATGGAAGACAACTAATTCACAAGCCCTTGAAAATCATTCAAGTAAGTTGTCATGTTGAATCCATCCTTGTATTTCATATTGACTACTCTCTTAATCAAGGAGGTTTTATTCAAGGCAGTATGCCTCTCATACATGGATTCCAACTTCTTCCATAGGACATCAACCCTAGTTTCCTAAGCAACATGGTGATACACGCTGTGATCGACCCATTGTCGGATATAACCAACAATCTTCCTATGCAAGATCAACTAATCTCCATCAGACTTATCCTTTGGCTTCACAGTGCCACCACCCAAAGGAAAATATAAATCTTTACAATGCAATAAATCTTCCATCATAGATTTCCAAATGGAGTAATTCGTCGAATTCAGTTTAATCATTGTACCTAATGATTTTGCCATGTCTACCTGCAATAAAACCCTTCTTTTTGAAACCTAGTGCTCCGATACCACTTGTCAAGAAAAATAAAAAAAAAAAAGCCCTAAAACAATCACAAATGATTTTTCCTCTCACTTGTAACAATCACAATCAATCAAACAATAAAATAATAGAATAAAAAACCAAAAACACTAAGATTTACGTGGCAAACCTCAATTTGAAGAAAAACCATGGGACTACAAGACAAATTTCCTCCACTATCAAATAATGAGAAGTAGACAAACTTTCTTCACTACATAATACTAGTGGATCACTCAATCATCACCACAAACTAGTGGATCACAATAGATCTTCACCATAATGGTGGATTTCTCTCAATAATTAGCCTCTCTCTCTAAAGTCTCTCTTTAGGTTTTGGGAATGGCTTCACACTTCTCTTCTAAACCCTAGGACAACAAAAAGTATTTATATACAATATATAGGAAAAACCAACAAACACACATAGGCTGGCCTGAGATAAATAAAGGTTGGCGACATAGAAAATGGTGTTGAACTTCGACGTTCTAATGTTTGTGGAAACGTCGATAGCTTACCACTATACGTCGGTGCTGTACACCCCTAGGTCGGTCGCGTTGAAGCCAGTGTAGCCATCCTAGAGCTCTCGGAAAAAATTATGAATTTCAACACTGCTTAACAGTCTAAGATGGTTGGCGGTGTACTTTGATATTCAGCTAGTATACAGTAAAAACATCTTCCTTTGTTGCAAAAAAAAAAAAAAATCTTCTTATTCTAAGTCCTCTTCCAAGTATATGCTATATACTTAGGATATTATTGATTTCAATGTCTACTAAATACATAACATATTTTTAGAATCTCCTTGATTATAGATCCAAGTTTCAAAAAGAAAATTAGGGTTTTATTGCAGCGTAGACATGGCAGAATCATCAATTGTTAGGTACAAGTATGAGATCCTACATGGGAAATATGGTCTCCTATGAAGAGTTCATAAGAAGAAAAGATCCATTAACACATTGCCTTAAGGTTTTGAATTATAGATGGTGTCAAAAGCCCATTTGTGTAATTCTTCACAAAGCCCATTGGATTTCTTCCCATTGAAGACATAATTCAAATCCTAGCAATTAGTATCGGAGCCTAGTTTGGCTGGGAAACTCCTATGGTTGGCCCGTCATGTGGATTGAAGAGCTTTGTAGTGTGACTCGTTTGTGAAACCCATATTGAGTAGGCCACTCACAAAGTGGGTAGTAGAGTCAATTTAATAAGCTCTTCAGGGAGAGTGTAGCCTATCCTATTGTGGAAACTCAGACTTGAGGGGGAGATTGTCATAGTACAAGTGTGAGAATTCCACATGGAAATATGGGTCTTATGAAGGGTTTATAAGAAGGAAAGACCCATTAACCCATTACCTTAAGGTTTTTGGTTATAATAGTGTCAAAAGCCCATTAGTGTAATCTTTCACAAAGCCCATTGGATTTCTTTCTTTTAAGGCATACTCCAGATCCTAACATAACTTATAACACAAACATGTAATTTTCAAATAACGTTTTATCCTTCTCCCACTTTTATCCAGTTGATCCAAATGCATGTATTTTATTGATTTATATAGAGTCCATGATAGAAGTGTTAAAACATGGATTAATTGTGTGCTACTAATTAAAGATAAATGCATATTTTTACATTTATCAGTAAAATCACTCAGATAACATAGAATGAGTTTGCTCTATCCCATCCATCAATTTACAAAGACCATCTCATGGATAACATCAAATCCAAGTCTTCATAAAAATCAGTCATTTCTCTTATTTATCACTTCTATAAAGATCATAGAAAAAACATTATATAGAATGTACTTAAGGATCAAATAATCAGCCAACTGATATCAAGAGTCCCAAGCGTAAGTGTCTCTCACTTCTTTTGTTTGTCACTTATGTATTCAAGACACAAATTGCTCTAGATGTCATCTACTCATTGCTACTCTAAGTTCACATATAATGTACAAAACATCTATAATACTCATGACTATTGCAACCAAATCCCCAAATATATACTGACCCACATACTTTAGCCAAGAAGTTTACTTTGATGATGTGTTCATCTTACATTAGAATATAGTTCAATCCCAGCTCTAAAAAGAACTCGATTTAATTTAATGTGGTGTTGTGTCCAAAGAATGTAAAGAATGAAAATAATTCTTAAAGTTTGATATTGATTTGGATATACTTTCTAAATTTTCAAATTTTGATAAATTGGTAAATAACACCTCGAGATTGTAAATAGTTCCCCTAAACTTTATACTTAATACAAAATACCTTTCAAAGTTATAAAATGTACCTTAACACCCTAAACTTTAACCCCTATAAGTTCTTTTAATTGAAAAAGTAAAACATCCTTCAAGTTGTCAATTTATTAATGTTTAGTGGTGTTAGAATATACATTTTATATTTTTTTTTTGTTTTATCAATTAATTAATCCCATGCTTTAAATGGAGGAAGGAAATAAGGGGGAAAGGGGAGAGAGCTTTTTAAGTATTTTCCGTTGTCTTGGAAAAAGGGAAATGGGTACTTGATGAATTTAGGAGGATTTCTCTAGAACTCATAAAAAACCATTCGAAAAAGATGTAAAGTTCCATTTCCACCTAATTACATTAAGTAAGCCAAGTATGTCTTAGTACAAAATTAAACAACCTACTATAATTGTTCACTAAATCGAACAAAACTACACCACAAAATGTGATTCTTTTTGTATTTCGATTCATTTTGTGGTTTGATTCGAAGATGAATCAATGATTTGCACTTCATTTTGGAGGTTGAATCGAATCAATTTGCTTAACGCTAAACCAATCTTCTCATTAAAAATGAAGTAAATAGCTCTTTTCAATTTTAACTTCAATTGGCATTTCAATGTAACTCTATTAACCTTTTCTTTGCCATCTCTTTATCTTCCTCTCAAACTCCACAATCTACTTTTTTTTAATCTTTATCATTGTCTCTCATCTTCTAAGAAAACTTGCTACTTCATCATCACCTAAAATGAAATGTCATTATGATTTAATGTTATGTAGTTTTAATTTGTATTCATTATTCCTCAATTTAAACATCAATCCTTGGTTGAAAACTCTGATAACTACTTGTATAATCAATTAGAACAATGTACTTTTAAAAATGGTTCATATCGAATTGAACCAATCAAAATGCATTTCAAGCAACTCGGTTTAGGTTTTCCAATAAATTAAAGCAATTCAATTCAGTTTCGCACGACTCTTAGTCAAACCAAACTTTGAACCAAGCCATATAGCACCCACACAACCCAGTACTACGCAGTTGCAAAATCCAAGTTTCCTTATTTCCATGATAGTCTTTAGATCACATCCGGTTGCAGACAACTAATCTTCAATGAGTGACCCAGCATTACACTTTTTTTTTAACACATGAGATATATATACATTAATACATACATATATATATATATATATAAGAATGGAGAAAACAAGGATCAGATGTAATAATAAAAATAAAAATAAAGTCCAATAATCTTCGTTAAAGTGTCATGAAATTGGCGTATGAAACACCCTGTTCCCTGTTGGTGCTGTCACAACATTTGGGAGAAAATGTAAAAGAGAAGGAATACCACGCACCTAATAATCTTCGTTAATATTTATATTCAGACCAGAGGTAAACTATAGGATCGAAGAACGGACAGTTTTGACTATGTAGCTAGTTGATAGGCAACCGTTAGCCAAACTCATTTAACGTCCAATAAAAATCATTGAAGGATGAATTAAAGATCAAGACAAGGCAAGACCACTAGGTCTGGGTCTTTTCATGCCTTGTAACAGAAGCCTAGGTCTATATATTTAAAGACATACATTGATGCAAATTTATGACAAAACTCAATGCTCCACTCCATGAGACACATGAGGATAATATAGGATTGGGTGCCGCTAATAGACAAAATGTTGCCAGCTAGACAATGACTCATGAAACTTAGTGTGCAACTCAATAATCACCAAATCAAGGATTCATCATCTTGTATGTTTGACCCAACCGAATGCTTGCAACGGTAAGAATATAAGTTGGGGAGCTTGAAATTTGAATATTCCCTACTTCTTGGATAGCACTTCTCATTTGAAAAAAATTTACAATCTCATAGCTCGTAGCAGTTACGATAAAATCGATTCTATCAAACTAATAAACATTTTATCTTTTTTCAAACATTACCAAACCTTTCAAATTTTTTTACACTGACTTCTTTTATAATCAATTTAATTTTAATAATTATAACTTTAATAATTGTGATGATACGGTCCCGTGTAGAAGTTCCATTCTCGTCTGACCCCAAAACACAGCTTGGACATCCAGGTAAACCATATAATTGAAACTTTGCTTTAACCAACAACCACTCTCCTAATCCACAAGAAGTTAAAGTTAACACACCAAACATCTTGACAATGACATATTTCCTGCAATTCCTAATTTTTTCCCCCTTGCAGCTTTTCTATTTTTTTATTTCATTTATATATATATATATATATATATATTTTTTTTTTTTTTTTGGGGGGGGGGGGCGGTCCAGAAGGGGCATGGACATGTTTTGTAAAGAAAGCCTTCATTCTCAGAAAATTTTCAATATGGGGGAAGTAATTAACAGGATTGAGAAGAACAGAAACTCCTGGTGCATATATGATAGGCAAGGAATCCATCAATAATATAGAATAATAGCTGCACATAAGACTAAACAATCCCAGAAGCTAGAAGATAGCTAGAGAATGCTAGAATTCTATACAGGAAACAAACGTAAATCACGACGACAAAGAAAAAAAAGCCAAGGCGATCGCTCTCACTAGTCTCCAGCCACAGGAGTATCGAGTACCAGCAACCGTGCTACCAAAGATGTCTCTCAATAGCGCCCCTTCCATTGATCGCTATAGGCATTGTCCCTTCGGTTGTTTCTGAACGCACAGCAACCTACTGAATATACGATGATCAGGAAGATGAGGAAGATGATATTAACAACAGCCACCTTCTTCCAATCTCCCTTTACGTTGTCCAGCAATCCAGCTTTGCATGATTGGCAGTCGTAACACAAAATGTTGGGGTTGTTGTCCCATGTGCTGCAATCTGGATTGCTGTAGACAGCACCGGCCGGCTTTGTCCAGTTGATTGGGCTTACATATGTGAAATTACAGTCATTTGATGGCTTGCAACAACCAGACTGCAAATCAGACAAAACTAGATCAATTACAGAATCAGTGGCATCAAGTATAAACCTAATCAGATCCAAAGCAGGACAACATTTATATGGTAAACAGTAGTAGATCCTTTACAACATTATATTACAAAATTCTGTTATAAGAAGAGAGCAAAGGAAAACAAAAAAAAAAAGACCATCAAAGTAAATACTAAATCGATATGAAACCCCCGTGCTCTGTAATTTGTTCCTTTTGCAAGGGTGGATTTTTGCCACATTCTGGCCACTTGAGCCGTGATTCCGGTTACATTTGTTACAATTCGTTCACTTCTCAAACATCCTATAAAATTTAGGCAAAAGTGATCCTATTGAAGTAAAAAGTTGAGCAATTTATGTTCGGTTTTGTGGCTTTAAAGCTGGAATTAGCTCAAGTGAGGGGGCCTTCTTCACCACTCACCTTCCCCTGTTCAAAGGCAAACAAAAACAGGGCCTCGCTTTTTCTGACGACGATGGAATTTCTTCCACCGCGAAACGAAGATATACCAAATTCAGTGATTTACACGAAAACAAAGAAGAAGAAGAAAAACCAAAATGTTTTCTTTTCTTCTTTTTTTTTTTTTTTTTGAAATTACTTCAAAACCATGGATTTAATTCTTTTCTGCATAAAATCAGAACGTAGAGAGAAAGGAAGAAGAAGTCAACAATCAATGGAAAAAAAGGGCCAAAAGACACAGCCCTTTTTCTACTTTAAAGTTGACATCTTTATAAGCCAATCATCTTGGCCGAAGGTGTATATACCATGTATTAAGAATCTGCATCAAACCCTCATGCAAACATATGCCAGAAAATCACAACATAAAAAATAAATACTGATCTTGTGATACAATAAATAAGTTTCAAATTCCATCCTATGTTAAAAAATAAAATTAAGGGACAAAAAACACAACGAAAATATTAAACGAACATGAAAAACAACGAAAGGTGCAAGCTTTACCGCCTGCAATCAAATTAAAGTACTTACAGCCCCTTTTTGATAATTTAAATAACTTAAATTTAAACTTTTTAGCACCCATATTACTATTTCAATGATTTGAATTTTAATTAAATATAAAAAAAAACCCCAAAAAAAAATCACAAATTGAATTGTAATTTAAACGAAATTCAAATTTCAAAACAAGAATGAATTACAAAAAAAAAATGCAAACTGATGGATAGACCCAAAAATAAGAACACACCTGGATAGCAGTAAGATGAAGAGAATAAAAAGTTTCCAACTTTTCATTCAAATACTTATCATTGAACTTGGAACAAACTTTCCCATCAATCAAACAACTCTTAATCTTATTCCAATTCTTCGTATTACTCACTCTCTTCTGCAACCAACTCGAGTAATCTCCCAGCCTATACTCCTTATACCCTCTCCCACTCAGCACTTCTCCAGCACCTTTATTCGTCACGACGAACGCGAATACCGTGAAACAGAACAGCAGCACTATGAGTAAGAACATGACGAGAAGGTAAATCCAAAGAAGCCATGAGACACGACAACATGCGCCAACAAGACCGGCCAATGATACGATCATGAGGAACACGCCGAGTGCGATTACGGGCTTTTCGAGGAACTTCTCGCAGTCGGTAGTGCCACGGTGTGCGAGCCAGATTCCAGCACCGAGGATAGGGATGGACAAGAGGAATGTGAGGAAGTTAAGGATGCCGACGAGGTTGTTGCTTAATCTTACCATTGTTGCTTTTTTTGTGTTGTGCTTTGTTTAGTGGTTTGTGGGTTTTTTTCTTCTTCTTTTTGTGTATATATATGGAGTTAAATGGAGAATGTGCTGAGAAAGTTCAGAAAGAGAAAGACGCGTTAAGCGTTTAGAGAGAGAGAAGGTTGGTTATGGAGTTTGGTGAGAGAATGAAGGGGATAGAGGAGAAGGAGGGTTAGACATATATGGTAGGATACTGAAAGATTGAATTTATTATTGGGTACGTATGCTATTTATTATTTTGTTTAGTTATTCTCACCGGTCAGTTTGTTCGGTCATACGTTATTATTTCGGAATTATATTTTTATATATTAATAAATGGATATAAATGAAATTAATAGCTTTACTTATAGATAGATCAAATATATATAATATAAATATGATATCACACTTATTAATTTAATATTATATTTTTATATTTAAAAAATATTTATTAAGAATTAGGATAGATCAAATAGATATAACACAAAAATAATATAGATATGATATCATACTTATTATTTTAGTATTATATTTTTATATTTAAAAAAATTAAAAAAAACAGATATCAATAAAAAATTGATAGTTTTATTTATGAATAGATGAAATAGATATAATATAAATAAAAATAGATATGATACAAATAAATTATATGCGATACAGATAAACACCGAATAATCCAAACATATCGATATCACATCATATTATTTATAAAGATTTCTTATCTTCTTGGCAATTTGGATTTTGTAAAATAATCATAAAGATTTTAATTTTTTTCTGATTAATCTTAGTAAAATCATAGATATTTTAATTTTAATATATATATCATTTTATATTTTTTTAAGTACTCAGATTACACTTGTATCGTATTTTTATCATTTTTTATACATGAGTTTATATATGACTATTTTAAAGACTTTCAAAGTAAAATGTTATATTAAGTTAGAATCAAAACTGACTCCATTATAATGAAAGATTAGCGATCGGACATAAATCAATGTTAATATTAAAAATTAAAATTATGATCTGAATTCTATTTTTTTTTTGTCAATTTTAAATTTTACATTGAAATTATTGTTTGCTAATTTCGAAGTCGATGGTTAAAACTTTCATAAATCACAACCATGAACTATTACTTATCAAATATATTATTGGGTATTTGCATAATGTTTCAAAAAAAAAATAACTAGGTAAACATTTATTGATTAAAAAATACATGGATAAATAATGCAAATCAGATAGTAAATATGATAAGTGAAAACTCAATTTTGTAAGATATTAATTTACATAGGTAAAAGTGCAATTTAGTTTCGATTTCATTTATGTTCAATTCGAATCAATACTCCCTTCTAAATTAACCGAGCCTCTTTAAAGCAACGTAATTCTTGTTACTGCATTTGTATTTTTGTTTTATTGTTTCTTTTTTAGTTGTATTTTGATATATATTATTTTTATTTGCGTATATATTGACCTTTTTACTGTTCCATCATGCTTTCCCAATAAAAAAAAATTATAATAGAAAAGGCATGAGTACTTTTCACCGATTGTAAAAAAAAAAAATTCTTTTTAGAAAAATTCAATTTGGTTCATAGCATCTACTAAACTAGACCAATGTAAACAGTTTTTAAGATTTATAGGAACTGAATTGATTTTTTTTTTTTTTTGCTCTATTTAATAAGCACAATTAATGGAGAACTTTAAATTTCATATATGCAATTTCAATAATATTCAAACTTTATATAGTAACTAGGTACGAGCGTGCGTTATATGCGGTTTATAATTTTAAGAGTAAAATAAAATTATTAGTAAAAATATAATATAGATATAAAACTTTGAAAGTCCTTTTTTAATTTTTTTTTTTATTAATGATATGCCTCTTTAGTGTTAGCATCACCTTATTGCAAAGGTAGGCAAAATTTGGGTAAATAAAAGAGAGATTATCGTTTTTTTTTTTTAATCAATGATATACTATTTTAGTGCTGACATCCTGTTAATTGCAAAGATTGACAAAATTTTAATAGGTAAAAGTAAGAAAAATTTTATTGTATCATCATGGTTTTTATAATTAAAATAAAATATTATAGAAACCGTGTTTATTTGAATAGAAAATATAGCATTTATATGAAAGCTCTTTGGGGCATGTTTATAAATATATTTAATCATCTAAAATATATCTATTTATTATAATACACAATAACAAAGACACATTACATTTAAACTTGTGTTTTACAATGAAATGTTGTTGTTCATCCCCTCCATATCATCTCATATGATTGGTTTTCGTATCTTGCAATTAAGTAGTTAATAGTGTGATTAGATCATTAACTACAAAACAAATACAATTAATGTATTTTTAAGGCAAAGTCCAAGATAAAATAATATTTCAACGATGACAATCATCTTATTATACACATAAATCTTTTTTATGTAACACCAGTTTGTACCAATTTTTCTCATGTACTATTTGCATACCTTTTCCTTTATTGATATATTTGTTATATTGAAAACTAAAATATATATAATTTTTTCCTTTTTAAAATGTGATTATATGCACAAAATGAGGCATCTGAAAGCATATTAATACATATATTTTTATTATTCATTTTTTTTAATGATTATGGGGAAAGTAATATTTTTACTATTTAAACACATTCAATAAGAAAGTTGAAAAGTCTAAGGCTAGAAGGTGATCCCAAAAGAATCAAAAGGGGAAGAAATAGGAGTAAATGGTGCATATGAAAAAACTCCACATTCGAAAAAGTGAACAATCATCCACTTTTGATATAAGAATATATACTCGCCGATTAGAGAAAAAAAAATAATACTTCCTTTAGAGGAAAAATTCTAAAAATATACATTAATCGAATACTAAATAGAAAGCAATCATCCACTTTTGATATGAGAATATATACTTGTAGATTAGAGAAAAAAATAATCCTTCCTTTAAAGGAAAAATACTATATATTAATGGAATACTAAATAGAAATAAAGAGCATGTAATTGTTTTCAATTTCTTAATCTGGATATTTATTTGATAAGAGTTTCAAATTTTATTTCTCAATAGGCATAGTGGATATTATACAAAGAGGGTACGATCCTCAAAATTAAAGGCAAATTTTGTTGGAAATTATAGTTGAACTTTTCTTAAACAAACAAATAAATAAAAAATAAATGGTTGCAATTTCACTTTTTTTTTTCTTGGAAGTTAAAGGTACTTGTTCATTATGCAGCGGAAGTGACTATGAAAATTAATATTATAAAAAGAAAGGTGGGAAAAGAAATCAATAAGACGGATATAATCAATAGTTTGGTCAATTTTCATAAGCAAAACGAATACATACACATCGAACATTGAAGGTAAAATTAAATCTCTAATCCCATATATTTCGAAGGAAATATCCTTGTTAATCCAATTTTCTGCTTTCTTTTTTTTTTTCACTTGATTAAAAAATAACACCACAATTGCTACGGTAAAAGTTTAGGACACCAGCATTAGCAATCTTATTTCTTTAATAATCCATTGACGACAAAATTCTGAAAAATAAATCATCAACTAAATTAATATTTATAAATATGACACGCTTTACTACATCATCAAGAAGACAACAATCCACTATGTAATTACCTTCAAATCAAAATAGAAAAGTTCATAACTTTAAACAATAAGAAATAAGTGTGATACCTATGCGATAGAGGCATTTATAGCTAAAATCAATCATGTTAAAACGAACTATAATGAAAGATTAGAACACAAAAAAGAAAAATAAAATAGGATATGGTTAATCTGTTTTATTTCTCTGTGATGGTTGTTTGTCTTTTATCTTCTTCTTTTTTTCTTTTTTTTATGTGACAGTTTTGTTTAAGAATTTGGTGATGTGTTTCCATAAAGAACAAGGCGTTTATTTGACATGAATAGCTATTCATTCCTTCCTCGTTCAACGTAAAACTGATATTATGGTGTTCACTTGAATGGAATGACAATTCATAATGAATTACTATTACATAAAATCATGAATAGTCATTCGTCTCCAACCCATGAATTACCATTCCATGCTCTATTTTTCAATTTTATAATAAATACTCTGTCTTAAAAATAACACATATACAAATATTCTCTCTCTATAATAAATATAGGAAGTATTATAGATATTTCAAATTTTACACTAATAATTACTTATTTTACTTTTTACACTAAATGAACATTGCAAAAGCCATTATAATCCTATTACATTCTCTTTAAATTAGAATTTCATTCCTCCCTTATTCTATACAGTGAAGTGAATGGGCTAATACTTTGTCTTTCCTTTTTTCTTACATCATTGTTCCATATCATCGCAACTATTTATAATACATGTCGGAATGTGAAGTGGGAACTCATTGTGATTGGAAAAAAAAAAAAAAACATATACAATTTACTTGAAATATATATCCTTCCATGGTTTAAATTTTTTCATGGAATTTTCAATTTTATTTTTTTTTTAACCTTCAATCTCAAATATTCTAAAGTTTAAAATGGAAAAAGGTACGGTAGGAAAAGGTTGAGTCCAATTTTAAAAAAGAAAATTTGCTGAAAAGGTATTTTTAAATAGTTTAAATTGAAAATGCATTTACTAAAAAGGTATATTTTAAAATGGTTCAGATCGAAAAGGTACAAAAATAAAAAATGCTTATAGTTTAGATTGAAAAGATATTTACCGAAAATGTATATTTTTAAAAAGATTAGACTGAAAAGGTAAAAAAATAAAAAGAAAAGAAAAGGCTTATAACTTAAATAGAAAAGATACAAAAGGGAAAGAGCTTCGACAATTATATATTATAATAGATTTTAAAATCGTCCCAATAAATTACAAAAAATAATCAAAAGACTATATCTTATAATTTTGCCACGAGTACTTTGAAAATACTCTTAACAGAAAAGAAGTACAAATTTGTTTGTTTTTATTTTCTATAAATATATTCATAACTAGTTATAAGCCCGCGTAATATGCAGATTAAAATTTTAATCATGATTCAATTGTTAATAAAAATGTAATAAATATAAATATTACAAAAAGAAAAGTAATATTTAAAAAATACAAAATAAAAGGTAATATTATGAGATCAAAAAGTAAGAAATCTGATAAAATCTTGTACTATGCATGCATATATATTTAGATAAAAAATATGTAATGTGGGAAGTGTTGTAATACTTCAAGTAGTGAAAATATAATGTGACATGGCAAGAGTTACATTACTTTAAATTACATTATCTAAATATTATTACAATAATTTATGTAGAATTTGAAAGTGGCAACCCTTCATTTTAACCTAATTAAGTAAAATGCGTAAGTGATAAAAAGCTTTCCATATTGAAATGGCACCAAAATCAAAAGTATTAACTTAATTAGAGAAAATACATAAGTGATAAAAGTTTTTCCATATTGACAATATCAAGGTTAAATGTATTATGTTAAGAGTTTTTTTTTTTTTTTACCTCATTATGTCAAGAGTTAGATTGCTTTAAATTACATCACTTAAATATTGTAATGACTTTTATGTAAAATTTAAAATTCACAACCATTCATTTAATGGAGAAAAAAAAAAGTAAGAGATACATGAGTAAAACTTGATCTAGAAAAGATTCCAAAAGTCAAGAAAACTTCATAAACCAACCAACCATCATGTGATTTTAATGCTGCTATTCTAGTTATTTTCATCATATTGAGAAAAAAAAAAAAAAAGGGTAATGGCAACATATTGAAATAATCAAATCCCAATAAATCATACTTGAGACATGTCGCATAAAATAACGTAAAATTAGGCATCGCAATTGTAAAACAACCACATATTATAAATTCCAAATTATAAAAAAGATTTTCAAAATGAAAAAATAAAAAAGAGATTAATAATTAAGATGTATTAAATACCCAAAACTTCTAAAACGTGTAAGATAACCACATATTATAAATTGTAAATTGCAAATTGCAAATTGATTTCAAAATTAAAAAAAATTAAAAATTAAGATGTATTAAATATCTAAAACTTTAAAAATTAATAACCTTCTAATTAACTATGTTATGCATTGAGTAAGGACAATAAAAATAAATTAAAAAAGAACAGGAAAAGGCATATAGGTAATTTAATGCATTGAGCAAGTTATGATAAATCTTTATGGAGAAGAAAATGCTATATATTGTCTGGCACTCAAGCAATAGTATAATCTAAACATGTGAACACAACCCATGTAAATATATTTACTAATTAAGTAGTATAATTGATCTATCTAGATATAGCAGTATCTTCTATTGAAAGTGATTTCTTAATCTATCTGCTCGCTAAAGATGAGTTTGGATCTACATTCACCTTGGATTGCTTCTACTTGTTCTTCCTGTCGGAAGGAAAAGATTATCGATGAGCGTTTCATCGTTATAGAGAGAAGAAAGAGAGAGGAGAGAGAGAGAGAGAGAGGTTAGGGTTTGGGTTTGGATTACAGGGAGATAAAGAGAAGTTTGAGTGAAAAGGAAGAGAAAGGTAGGGAGAGAGAGACGGAGTGAAAAGAAAGGAGAGGATTTGAGAATTTGAAATTGAAGAAGAAAGTATAGAGAGAGAATTTGAAATTATAGTGGCAAAAAGAACAAGAATTTCAAATTGTCATTTTCTACAAAAAGCACTACTGTTTATCGAGGGTTGTGATCACATTATTAAGGCTTCTCAATTTACAAGAAAGTGTTGGTCTTTCTCTTTATGTTCAAGTAGTTAGTTCAGGTGTGCAACGTCCGGAATTTTAAATAACATTTATAAATATATAATAGATGTAAAATTGGAATATTTTATATGGTAATTATTAAAATATATTTTCAATGTATAGTCAGTATGAGTAATATAATAGACAATTTAATGAAGTGTGTTTTGTCAAAAATAAAGTTCTCAAAATCCAAGTATATATATAATATTAAACTTAAAATTAAATTTATTTACTGAAATAACAAATGTTATTGGTGACTAATGCATATTGCATAACCTCTCATTTAATGGAACATAAAAGATAAAGGTAAAAAAAATAAATAAATAAACATTGTGGATGAAGGGGAAATTCTATGGTTCCTTTATTAATTAAGATAGGAGATGAACAAACTATTACCAATGGAATAGAGAGCCCATTATGAAAAAATAGATTGAGAATTGTAGTTTGAAAATTAAGACAAAGGAAAATTAATAAATTAATTAGGAGAAAAGAAAGATAGAGGAAAAATAGACAAAAAATATATGAGAGAGAAAGAAAGAGTGAAAGTGAGAATCAAATGGGTAAAAATAAAAGTGAAATGATGGAAAATCGGGAAAAAGAAATGAAAGAACCTATAATATATAGTAAATTTATGAGTGGTTATATTTGTTGAAAAATATTGAAAGGGTGTCATAAAAATATTGAAAATGTATCATAAATAAATGATAATAAAACACTAAAAGTTTCAAAAATTATATATTGTAAATATAAGTGCATTTTATATTTCAATGACTTTTCTTTTCCATAATAAGCAAATAAAACTACTTTATATTATTCTTTTGGAGCATATGAAGTTTTCCAAGTCTCGGACCATCTATTTATCAATAAGCCATTCGCATAATTTCCAATGTGAAAAAAAAAAAGGAAGAAGAAGAAGAAGAAGTACGTTTAGTATATAAAAACATAAGGAACTAACTTCTTATATTAACTAAGTCATGCTTTCCTTTATGTAAAAGAAAAGACCCAGGAAATGCCACACTAATTATAAACATTTTAAACTTATTTAGTCACTAATCTGGGACCAAAAAAATCAAACTTGAAAAGTTGATATATATCTCTCAACTAATATGGAACCAAAAATTTCAATAGAACTTAATTAGATAATGAAGATTAAAATAACTAACAAGATGGGGACATACTTGGTCTTTGACTTAGGAAAACAAGGACATATCAATAAGAAATATTTGGATCATATCTTAGAGAAGGTTAGAAGAAAACTGGTGAGCTGGAAGGCAAAATTTATTTCCATGACAAGAAAACACTGCTTATAAAGTCAACCTTAGAAGGAAATTTTGGATCTTACATGCAATTATTTGCAGTACAAAATATGCACTTGCACAAGCAAAAAGAATTATTTTAAATTTTTTCTAAGAAAGTGGAGAGAAAAAGAAGATTCATGAATTAAATTGGAATGAAGTGATCAAACCTAAGGAGGATGGAGGAACAAGAATATGTGATCTTAACTTGAGAAATAAGGCTTATATGGCAAGGTAAGCTAGAAAATGAAAACAAAAGAGCTCATATGGATCAAACTAGTGAAAGTAAGGATGAATAGATTCAGCACGAGAGGGAAACTTATTAAACTACAATAGCTAAACAGATTGTACATATGTTTGAATGGATTGAACAGTTTTACACTTGTAGACCAAGAGTGGAAAAAATATATTATTTAGACGATAAATTGGATACACTATCGAGCACTGTGATCTTTCATCTACGATCCCTTAACTAAAGACATGAAGGGAATAACTTTAGCAAAAGCATGGCAAGATATTGATAGATGGAATGAATTGAAGATGTATATCCCATCAATGAACATATTGTAAGCATACTTGGATCCATTTTACTTAATAAAGGAGATGAAGCTAATGTGTGGGCATAAAATGACGATGTAGGAGGTGATTTCTCAACTAAGTTTTCATACTTTAAGCTATATGAGAAAAAGATACGAGGACAACACCATAGTAGTAAGAATGAATGTATGTGGAAAGTATAGACATACCCAAAGATTACTCTCTTCCTTTGGAGATGTTGGAAACAACATATCCTAACAAGGACAATAAGCTTTGAAGAGGGATGGCTATAAGTCCAACCTATCTACTCTGTAATAAAGAAGATGAGAATGGTTCATCATCTTTTATGAATTGTAGTTGGTAATGCAATAGATGGCAACGGCTGAACCAATCCCTTAAGTTCTATAGAACCTTTAATCTACCTTTTGAGATGTGGACATAATAGAATGCCAGACCAAAGAAGAGGTAACTAAAGACTAATGAACCACCATGACATGTTACTATTTGTTTTGTAATGTGAAATCTAGAAAGAGAGAAATAATAGGATGTTCAATAACAATATTGCTAGCAAAACTGGATACATACAGTACGAAATGCATCACGAGAGTTTTAGGCTAACACATATATGACTCACATTACAAACACAAGAAAATGGTTCAATTGAATTCATGGCAACCACCTGATTAAGAATAGATGTTTCACAATGTTGATGCAACATTTAACATATATAAATAGTGGGGAATAGTTGGTGGATGTTTAAAAGATAGCTGTGATAAATGCTAAGGCATTTGCATTAAAGAAACCCATGCAAGCTTCCTAATTGAAGTTGAAATCTAAAGCTTTTTTTAGGTCTCAATACTATACCTCAAATTATCAAAAATAAATCATTATTGAGACATATTCAACTAAGGTAATAAGGTGGTTAATTACGAATGATATCAATACTAAGCTTTTTACAAACTTTGCCTTATCTTGCAGGCAAAAGATTACGACCTACTCAATTCTGATTATGGTGGACACTTAGGATAAAAATAGTTCAACTCATGATATCACTTAGAGCAGGTTTGTAACAACTAAATATTTTTGCTACTTTACCTTTTATAGGGGAACTATATGGATATCCCTAATTTACTTAGGAACCCATTATTTCTTCATGATGTTTCTTATCTATATCTAAATATTATGGATCCCTTTTAGTAGACAAGCTAGTATAGTCTAATTGGAGGACTTAATGTATCCCATTTTTTTCCTTAGTGATGAAATTTTGCAGTTCTACTAACAAAAAAAAAAAAAAACAAAGAAAAAGAAAGAAAACAAGCTATTAATAAAATGCATGCCACAAGGTTTGTGTTTGGGCTAATCATTCTATCATTTGAAAAAAATATTAGGATAAGTTGCATTATAATACTTAAAAAGGAATCTATCTTAAGTATCTTCAAAATTTTCATTATAATGATTTTAAATTGTAGCAATACTCATTCAATACTCAAACTCTTTTCAAAGAATTTATAGAATTTGATTAAAATACTTTATTTAGACTTTTTTCCCTGCTAAAGGAATAAAGACCTTAAAAAATAATTAATTTAAACATAATAATACCAATTTACCTTCAAATAATGATCAAATACAACAATCATTCATCAATAAAGCACATTAAGTTTGGTAATTGAAGTTTGCACAAAAATTCAGTTTAGTAATTAAATCTTGAAGATGTCAATTTAAGGTCTATTTGAATTGTCTAATTTTCAAATGTATATTATATGTTTCTAATATGTGTCTATATCTTATTTGTATATGATATGTATCTGTCTCTTATTTGTATCTGATCTTTTTAACATGTTTATGAGTAAAAATATTTGTTTTTCATATGTACCTTTTTCTTAACAAATATTTGTTTAAAAAAGATAAAGATAAAACAAACAAACCCTTAATACCCAATAAAACTTTTTGTGGTTATTTTTACTACCTTTTTAGTATCATTTTTATTACGTTTGCTAATTTTGGAAGAGGCATCGTATCATTGAATTTAAACTACTTCTCCTAGTACCATCTATCACTAATAGATTGTTTTTTTTTTCCTATTTAAAAACAAAACAAACAATGTTAGTGATATAATAAAAATAGCCACAAAAAGTTTGATTGTGTATTAAATTGAAAACGTAAAAGTTCAAGTACAAAATTGAATTTGTCTGTAAAATTCAAGTACCAAATTTGACATTTTCTCTTAAGATTAATATTCTTACTAGTTTCAAGTTTCTTATTACATATAAAAGCTTGCTTAAAAGAACTCAAAACCTATAAAATTGTAGAAATTTACCAAAAAACTAGTCCAATATCCTTCAAGAAAATGCACCATTTTTTTTCGAGTTTCGTCAAATACCATATATGATCTTATACATTTGCTGACTATTACGTGATAGCCAAACTTCTCACATGGTTTTAGAGGAAGTAAATAGTAGTATTGTCATAACCATATCAAGGTTTGATCCAGACATGCTAGGTGAAGAGTCGAACAAGGGTCAATAAAAAGTAAAAATATATAGCACATTTTAATTACAAAAGATAAATGTATATGACATTACTTAATTAAATCAATATTTCGATCAAACCTATCAATTATCTACTAAATCCATACAAGACATATACCTTAAAAAGAGAAGAAAATATAATATAATGATTATATTTTATAAATTTATAATGTAGTATCAATATATTTAAAATTATAGTAATTTGTATTAATTGCACTTCATAACTAAGTCATGTTGATCGGGTCATGGCCCAACCACATGGGTCTACTAGGTCAATTCAAGCCGATGTTAGTCCAGGCTAAATGCATGGCCTGACCCATTCTCATGGTTAGTTCTAGTTAAACTAGTTAGACCGATCCAAGTCTAACAACATTGGTAAATAGTAAAGGAAAATGGCAACAACCTCCACAAGAATAAACTTTTTACTGTTTCATATATTTGATCCTTCTTATGGAATATGTAATCAACCTTTTAAAGTGAAAAAATCTTTCCCTTTTAAAGTACTTAAAGCATTCATTGAATAGGGAAACTTCTATGGTCCATTGATGGGAACATCCACTTAATCATCCGAGAAATAAAATAGATATAATAAGTGATAGGTATTTTAGTGGTACGATAACTGTTGGGTATGAATCTAATCCATTAAAGATATGATGTGATTGTCAATGGTATTGTAGCCTAATGACATCTCCCCCGGTCTCTCAAGTGAGAGATACATGTTTGAATCCCCCTCTCTCATTGTAATGGCCAAAATAAAAAAAAATGATGTGACTATAAAATTTTCTAATAATACTACCATCTTTAAGTCAACTTTATTATTATATTTTTTTTAAATTAAGTGTTGTCTAAGAGAAGTTAACCTAATATAAAAACCTGACATGTACTTTTTCCAAATTATAAATATGCCAAGTCCCCAACCACGTATAATACACGAAGATATTATACGCACAGTTGTTTGAAAAGGAAGAAGTTTATGATCATTACTTGATCAACCTATTAAAATACAAACTTTACAAAAAATACTCATTTAAGAGTAGATAGCTTTACATAAATACATATGATAGTACAATCGGTTTGGTACTTTAAAAGTTACAAAACCATACTTGTAAATACATAACAGAAAAACTTAGGCAATGTACATAACATAACCTAGGCTTATGATTAAGCCCTTATCCTACACTATTACATTTGAAAATAAGGTCTTATACAAGTCTCTTTCCAAGAAAAATAATGTGGAGTAGTTCAGCATCTTAATTGTCCCACTCCTCAAGGAATGCTTCACAATCAGAACCATACCCAAGGCATCATAGTACTCATCATCATAATTACTTGTAGAAGAAAAAGTGAGTTAGGGACCTAATATACAGCAACACAAATAAATACAAAGTGGCATACATTCCTAGATTAATGCAATGCAAGAAGTAATAAAATTATTTTTCTTTATTTATGTAAACAAATCAAAATTAGAGTATTCAAACTTTGATTGCAATCTGAGGGAATCTAGGGGTCTTAAGTAACAATAGCTACTTAGGGGGTGATATGTGCAACTTGAATACCTATATCTCTCACATAACGTTACAAGAAAATAATCTCATCTAGGATTCACAGCCATTACTCAACTTTACTTAACTTAATTCATAACATCACCTAGTTCAATTGTCCCCATAAACGTGAACTAAATCATATTATTTCCTCTTGAGAATAAGCAAATGTTACACTGATACAGTTCCTCCTATCGTTACCGCTGAGCCACTTATAAATTGTCATTACATCAACAAGTGGTTTAATCACCTAAACAGCCATGCTTGCTCTAAGCAGGGTTATCACTCTTTGGACTAGATTAAACGACACGAGCACAACCAATCAATCATAATTAAGTCAATCCTTGATTATAGTCAATTTAATAACGTCTATCTATCATCCAACAAATAAGTTATTGTATACTTGAACAATTTGATATTCTTGGCAAAAGATTAGTAGATAAATTCAATGGTGTAGGAGAATCTAATGAAAGAAATCAACTCATAAGAATTTGACATTTATTCACAATTAAAGACTAATAACTTAATCAAATACCCAATTTATATAAAACTAATATCAAAACATACTTAATGTCTATTTATACATATATTTATAATACATTTCATTACTCTTAATTTTAAAATTAATTTTTTAATAAATATTTGTGTAGGGGACTCATCATAGCTGTTATGGAGGCTGTGATCCCCACATAGGCTTCATCACGCCCGTGATCATAAGTGATCAAAATTTTCAAAGAAACAATGATGATCACGCCCTGCGTAAAGCCCATGATGGCCCATTTTCATAATATACATGTATAACAAGATCAATCACTCCCATTATTGCCTTTAAAATTTTGATTTGAGGCTATCATGGGGTAGATCATGCCCATGATTAGTTAAAAAACTTGGGAATTTCATGATCATCACTAATCATGGGTATTATCACACCCGTGATTGTCTAAAAACAAGCAATAGAGGGCATAATACCCATTACTATAGCCGTGATTGGAAGGGAAATTACTTACTTTGCTTTTGCTCAAATTTTTCACTTCTTACACTTTAACAACATGACTTTCTTTAATCAAGACATATCAAAATTAAGTTGTAAACTTACTTTTAAGTCACAGATGATTCATATTCACTTAGTACACATTTATCTACATAACCCACTCATCATATGATTTATAACCTCACTTCACTACCAATAGAACATGTCAAACTCATAAACTTTTATATCCATCTAAAACAATCATAAAAACTTATCCTTACAAGTCTTAAAGGTTCATCTAAGTCTAGAAATCAACTTAGCTTTCATCAAATTACTCATAATCTATTAGAACTCATTTAGAGCAAATTTTGTAGTCATGCAAGAAATAAGTATTTAAATGATAAGAAAAGTATACAAAACTTTACTTTAACTAACTTTAATCTCTAGATGATGAAGTCTTGAAGAGAGTGTTGATAAGTTTGCAAGAAAAAATTTGATTGAAAGAGATAAATGAATATTGCTTGAAGGTAGCATGTGTGGGAGTCGGTTTTGGTCTGCTTTGGGAAGTTGATTTTTTTTTGTGTGCAAAAATTTTATCTTATGCTAATATTATGCTTGCCCCTTGACTTTTGTGGCACTTGAGAAGCTCTTAGAAGAAGGCTTAAGGATGGGCTAATTTAGAGGCTTAGGCTTGGAGTTTCGTTCGTTTAAAAGTGAGCTTAGATATTCAAATTTCGTTGCAGCAAATTGAACCCACATTAACGCTTTAAATAATACAACCTAACACAATTCAATTCCATATATTTCACTATTAATAATTAGTTATGCCAACAATTAGAATTATTATAACCTAAATCATCACAATTAATTTATAGAATCAACAAACAAAACATATATAAAAATTAATTTACTATTTTTAGCTTATGTTATTTCACCTAAAAAAAGAAACTTTTCGTGTTTAATAAATATCAATCAAACACTTTGAACGTATATGTATATCAAAGGAGAAACTTATACAGTCCTATCAATGAGACTATTTAATACATCATCATCTAACTATTAAAGTAATTATAAAAGTTAGTATATTACATGTTTTGATATAAATATGAGCTATCCAATAACTTACTCCACTAGAAAAAATAAAAAAAGGAACCAAAGAATTTTTTTTTTTTTAGCATCAAAAGGTAGAAGGTATTTTTATTTAATATTTTGTAAGGACCTATGCAACTTACTAACATATTTTCCTTTTTAGGCCCCATCGATTAGTGCAAGCAGACACTTGAACATGAAAAAGAAACTTATAGTTCATTTACTTAAAGAGAATTTCTATTCATTTTCTCATCAATTACAAAAAACTGTTAATATGGTGTTTAATTGAGTGGAACGGAAATTCATAATAAATTGTTATTATGCAAAATAATTAATATAATTTACATCCCACATGTAAGAATTGCAATTTAATAGTTTATTTTCAATTTTGTGATAAATATCCTTTACTTTTACTTGAATAATTACTTATTTTATTTTTTATAGCAAGTGAATATTGTAATAGCTATTACAACTCTCTTTTATTCTCATTGAGTTAAAATTCAATTCTCTGCTTATTTGATATGATGGAATCAAGGCATTAATTTCTTATGGGTCAATTACAAAAAAAAAAAAAAAGTGACATATGTTTTAGCATTTTTATAATAAACTAAGGTGAGTTATTTTATTTTTTTTAACAAACAGCTAACATGAGATACCCTATGTTATGTCCCGTCCAAAAAGCCATTAATTACTCACATGACACTCACGTGTTGGCATAACTAATTATTAATAGTGAAATATATGGAATTGAATTGTGTTAGGTTGTATTATTTAAAGCTTTAATGTAGGTTCAATTTGCTACAATGAAATTTATAGAATCAACAAACAAAACATATATAAAAATTAATTTAGTATTTTTAGCCTAGGTTATTTCACCTAAAAAAAGAAACTTTACATGTTTAATAAATATCAATCAAACACTTTGAACATTTATGTATATGAAAGGGGAAACTATTACAGTCTTATCAATGATACCATTTAATACATCGTCATCTAGCTATTAAAGTAATTATAAAAGTTAGTATATTACGTGTTTTAATATAAATATGAGCTATCTAATAAATTACTCCACTAGAAAAAATAAAAAATGAATCAAATAATTTTTTTTTTTTTTTTTTGCATCAAAAGGCATAAGGTATTTTTATTTAATATTTTGTAAGGACCTATGCAACTTACTAACATATTTTCCTTTTTAGGCCCCATCGATTAGTGCAAGTAGACACTTAAACATGAAAAAGAAACTTATAGTTCGTTTACTTAAAGAGAATTTCTATTCATTTTCTCATCGGTTACAAAAAACTGTTAATATGGTGTTTAATTGAGTGGAATGGAAATTCATAATGAATTGTTATTATGCAAAATAATTAATATAATTTACATCCCACAAGTAAGAATTGCAGTTTAATAGTTTATTTTCAATTTTGTGATAAATACCCCATACTTTTACTTGAATAATTACTTTTTTTTTTTATAGCAAGTGAACATTATAATAGCTGTCACAACCCCCTCTTTTATTCTCATTGAGTTAAAATTCAATTCTCCGCTTATTTGATATGATGGAATCAAGGCATTAATTTCTTATGGGTCAATTATGAAAAAAAAAAAGTGACATATGTTTTAGCATTTTTATAATAAACTAAGCTGAGTTATTTTTTTTTTAACAAACAACTAACATGAGATACCCTATGTTATGTCCCATCCAAAAAGCCATTAATTACTCACATGACACTCACGTGTTTTCAAAAGAAAAAGTCCAAAAACACCTCCTTTTTCACTAACCCATCCAAACATCAAAATCCTACCGTCTTCACCTACAAGCTGAAATTGATTGAAAAGCCTAACTCCCTCATATCTCCTTCACAAATTCCTAATCGATTTGTGAGGAATTTAGTCTATTCTTGCAATGGTTTTCTTCATTGTTTTACTTATATAATAGAAATCTATTGTGTATTTCTTTCCTCACATGAAATACAATTTATGCTATTAAGAAGGACATTCATAGGAGATCACGATCTTGTACTTCTCCTAGGGTAGGTTGAAATACATGCTTGTGCATCTAAAGCAGCATGTAATGATTCAAACCAATGGTACTTGATTTCTTCTGCACAGTCGAATGCTGGTGTTTATATGTTGAATTCCCTTACGGAACCTATAGGCTCAAAAAAGGACACATATAGGGTCTATTTTTTTCATCTTATTCTGGTCGTTTTGGCATCTTATTTTTTCTTTTCAAATAGATGTTTGTCAATTGTCCAACCAAAAAAATAAAGATGTTTGTTAAGAAACAGATACAAACGAAAAATAGAAATTTTTATTTATAAATAAACCGAACAAATCATATACAAATAAGATACATATAACATACATATCAATATATGATACATATGAAAATTAAACAATATAAACATATCCATATTTTCTAAGAAAGTAGCCAAAGCACGAAGAAGAAATGTTTAGGAAGGTGCATATGTTTAAATTGTTAAGGAAGATGAATGTGCTGAAATTGATTTGTTCTGTGTTTTGTGTTTTGATTGATTTCTATAGTCACCATTGTTGGATTGATCTCTCGTTTCCTTTTTCTTAAATTTAAATATGACAAGTTTGTGTTTGAAATTTGTACCATGATGGTGCGAAGAAGATTTGGGGGGGTTGGGTTTTCAATCGATTTCAGCTTGTGGGTGGAGGATTTTGATGTTTGGGTGGATTAAATGAAAGAGGAATTGTGTTTGAACATTTTCTTTTAGAAACAGGTAAGTATCATGTGACTAATTAATGACCTTTTGGACAGGATATAATAGAGAATATGATAGGTAAGTTGTTTGTCAAAAGAAAAAAAAAATCAAGTCAGTTTATTGGAAAAAGAGCTAAAACACACACTGTCATTATTTTTTTTAATTAACCTTTTTCTTACAAACAGTGTAGCATAAAGACCAAGGAAAACATCTGTGAAGGATATAGAGTTTAGTTTATTTAGTTTATTGTGCCACGTGTAATAGTTTCATTGGTCCAAGTGTATTGGTTAGTTAGATAAAGTTTGTTACACTATTTTTCTGTTTTAGATATAGTATAAATGTTGTACATTGAATCAGTTTTCAGTTTAACTCAGAACATTATTTATACTATCAGTTTTCTCTCTCAATCAAGCTCGTTCAATGGCGAAAGATAAATTTCTTTGTTACTTCACATGGTATTAGAGCTTCTTTTGGTAAGATCCGATTCTTTTTCCGCATTTTGCTTGTCCAATTACAGTAGCTGAAAGTTATGGCAGAAAATAGTCGAAACGTACAAGTTCAGATACTGAGTGCAGATCCACTATTTTTATCGGGATCAGATCATCCTAGTATGTCGATTGGTAATATGAAATTTAATGGATCAAATTTTTTGTCCTGGAGTAGATCCATTAAAATTGGATTGGGAGCGAAATTAAAATTAGGATTTATCGACGGTAGTCTTCCACGTCCAAATCCTAATTCTCCTGATTTACTTCGTTGGGTTCAATGTAATAATATGGTTCGATCATGGCTTTTAAATTCAATGCAAGATGATTTCGCACAGAATTATCTTTATACATAATCAGCTTTTGAATTGTGGGAAGAGGTGGAGGAACAATATGGTCATGGAAATGGACCTTTAGTATTTCAATTACAGAGTGAATTGGTTAACATTCGTCAATTGAATCAATCTGTAGGAACCTATTACAATAGGTTAAAGCGGATATGGGATGAATTACAGGCTTTGCACTCTTATCCAACTTGTGATTGTGGCAGAATTGAATTCTGTACTTGTAGATTGAAGGACGTATCTAAGAATATGAAATGGAAACTAGGTTAATTCAGTTTCTAGTTGGTTTGAATGAACGATATGAGTCTGTACGAAACCAAATACTCTCTATGGAACCTCTTCCTTCTGTTAACAAAGCTTATTACATTGTACAACAAGTTGAAAGACAGAAACAGTTGACTTTGCATAATGTTTCTGACGTGGATATATCTGCATTCATGACTAATCGAGCTGATGGAAGTAAGTTGTATGCTGATAAGAGAAAGTTTAAAGGGCCACTGAAGTTTTTGCAAACATTGCAAGTCAAGGAACATGTTGAGAATTGTTTCCAGCTGATAGGATATCCCGATTGGTATAAAGGTCGGAAAGTTGTGAAAAACAGTCTCGATCAGCTGCAAATTCAGTGTTTGATAAACATACAACAGTTGCTAGTACACCACTGGATTTTGTACCTGATATAACACATAATACTACATTGATTCTCATTCAAATTTGGTAGACAGCATTTATCAGGAAGTGCTCAAGAAGTTTGAGCAGAAACAACGAAAGAGTCAACTGATCGATTTCCAATTTTCAATTTGCAGGTAGCATAACTCATTCTTTTTGTTTTCATGCTTTAAATAACAATTTGTGTTCTTGGGTTGTAGATACAGGAGCTACGGATCACATGACTCCATTTCAGACCTTGCTCTCAAACACTTATACTTTACCAAATCCCATTACCATTCAATTGCCTGATGGAAATCTTAAAACTGTACAGCTTGCTGGAACGGTTCATTTGACTCCTACATTACACATTCATCATGTTCTTTATGTGCCGATTTTAAGCACAATTTACTCTTGTTCATAAAATTGTCACGGAAAATTCTTTATTGCCTTAGCTGATTCTCATTCTCTTTCTTTCCAGGACCAAGCAACTAAGAAGTTAGTGCCAAGCTAGAGTATTGAATGGGCTTTATATACTGGAGACTGAAACTAATGGGAATTTTGCTCTTTAAGGCAAAATGTAATTTCTCTTTCCACATCTGTTGTAATCCTTCAAAGGACCTTTCTTTGTTACATTTGTTTCATAAACGTTTAGGTCATACTTCTATGTCTAAAATGAGACATTTAGATCATTGTAAGTCTCTTGATTCCTCTGGTTTCATTTGTGAAACATGTTATCAATCTAAATTTCACAGATTGTCATTTGATCGAACTAATAGTCGTGCTTCATCTCCTTTTTATCTTTTGCATGTTGATGTTTGGGGTCCTTTTCAAAGGCTTCTATTTGTGGTGCTAGATATTTTCTTACAATCTTAGATGATCATACCTGCTGTACTTGGACTTTTCTACTCCAAAACAAGTCTCAAGTTTCATCTTGTCTTCGTAATTTCCTTGCTCTCATTCATACACAGTTCTCGGTAAACCAAATATTGTACGTTCTGATAATGGTGCCGAGTTTATGTCATATACTTGTAAAACTTTGTTTCAAGATCTGGGTATCATTCATCAAAGATCTATGACATACACACCTCAACAAAACGGTCGAGTGGAACGTAAACATCGTCATTTACTTGAGACAGCTAGATCTTTGCGACTTAATGCAAATTTACCCAAATGTTTTTGGGGAGAATGCATTTTGACTGCTACATATCTCATCAATTTGATGCCTTTATCCACTTTATCTTGGAAAACACCATATGAGATGCTTTATCATAAACACCAATCTATGATCATTTGAGAGTTGTTGGTTGTTTATGTTTTGTTAAAGCTACTTCACCTTCTTTGGATAAGTTTGATTCTAAAGCACACAAATGCATTTTCCTGGGATACCTTCATGCTCAAAAAGGATATAAAGTGTATGACATAAACTCACATAAAATTCTTGTTAGTCGAGACATAGTGTTTCATGAGGACATATTTCCTTACAAACTATCCCCTTCTAATTCTTGCATTGTTGAAGAACAGTATAGATTTATACCTTTTTGTTCTGATGATTCTACTTGTCCCACTACTGTTCAATCTCCGGTTGCATCTGGTGTTACTTTCCCTGATTCTATCAATGACTCTATTCCTACTGCTGTCCTTCCAGTTATTAATGATTCCTCTTCATCTATTGTTCCTGTTGTTCATTGTTCTAATAGAGAGCACAAAATTCCCATTTGGTTGTAGGATTATGTACATAAGGCCACATTATGCTCTAGTACACATACAACTTCACATCCACATACACCTTCACACCTTAATACTCCTTCATCTTCCCCTTATGCCCTTTATTCTGTTTCTACTTTTAATACACACCATTCTGATTTTCCTGCATCTTTAGCTCATGTACTTGCTACATAAGAACCTTTATGTTATTCCCAAGCATGTAAGACCAAAGAATGGATTAATGCTATGAATACTGAATTACAAGCTCTTGAGCTTAATGATACTTGGGAATTGACGTCTTTACCAATTGGTAAGAAACCTATAGGGTATAAATGGGTTTATAAAATCAAATACAAGCCGGATGGAAGCATAGAACGTTTAAAGCTAGATTAGTTGCAAAGGGTTATACACAAAAAGAGGGTGGATTATCATGATACTTTTTCACGGTTGCTAAACTAGTACTGTTCGTATTCTGTTTGCTATCGTTGCTGCTTTTGATTGGCCTCTTCACCAAATTGATGTCATAATGCGTTTTTACATGGTTATATGATGAGGAAATTTATATGCTTCCTCCACCAGGCTATACTAAGCTTCTTCTAATCAAGTGTGTCGCTTGAAAAGGTCGCTTATGGCTTGAATCAAGCTTCTCGCCAATGGAATGTTGAAATTTCCAAATTTCTTATTCATAAAGGTTTTCAACAATCCAGCAGTGATCATTCTCTTTTTACTAGTTATGCTTCGGGTGTGTTCCTGATTGTTTTGCTTTATGTGGATGACATGTTGATTTCTGGGAATGATGCGCTTTCTATTACATCATTGAAGACAGCGTTGCATGATACATTTACAATAAAAGATCTTGGGATGCTCGGTTTTTTCTTGGTTGGAATTGTGTCGTCTGCACAAGATTTTAGTCAGTCAACAGAAGTTTATCCTTGATATCTTGCAAGATACTGGTATGACTGGTTGTAAACCAGTAGCTTTGCCTTTGCCTACTAATTCCTTTGCTTAAAGATAATTCTCCAGCACTTGAAGATCCATTATCTTATCGACGCCTTGTTGGTCGTTACTATATCTTCACTTTCTCGACCCGATATTTCTTTCATCCACAAGCTCAAGTTTCTTCTCATCCTTGTACTTCTCATTATCAAGCAACTCTTCATTTATTGCGTTACATCAAAGGCACTGCAGATTTGGGTATTTTTTATCCTGCTCGTAATTCTTTGGAGCTTCATGCTTATTGTGATTCTGATTGGGGGTTTGCTTCTTTTGATCGCAAGTCTGTCACAGGGTATGTATTATGCTGGGGCGTAGTTTAATTTCTTGGAAATCGAAGAAACAACCTACAGTGAGTACTAGTACTAGAAGCTGAATATAGAAGTCTATCTGCTACAGCAAAGGAATTACTCTGGACTTCTTTTATTTTAAGGGATTTTCGCATTCCTATTGCTCTTCCTGTTTCCTTATACTGTGATAACAAATCTGCCTTACTCATTGCTCATAATCCATGTTTGCATGGCCGAACTAAGCACTTGGACATTGATGCTCATTTCATCCGGCAACATGTTAGTAGTGGTTTTTTGAAACCTTTGCATATTTCTTCTTCAGCTCAATTGGCTGATGCTTTCACCAAGATTACCTCTATTGAGCAATTGGAAGCTACTCGTTTCAAGTTGGGTCTTCAATCCGCTCCAACTTGAGGGGGGGATGTGAAGGATATAGAGTTTAGTTTATTTTGTTTATTGTGTTTATTGTGCTACGTGTAATAGTTTCATTGGTCCAAGTGTATTGATTAGTTAGATAAAGTTTGTTACAGTTTTTCTGTTTTAGATATAGTATAAATGTTGTACATTGAATCAGTTTTCAGTTTAACACAGAACATTATTCATACTATCAGTCTTCTCTCTCAATCAAGCTCGTTCAATGGCGAAAGATGAATTTCTTTGTTACTTCACAACATCACTATCGTAAAGTTCTCAGTCAACGTCTCATTTGATATACACATAGACGGGATGGAAATTAATTAAATAAAATGTGTCTAGCTGATTAGCATTATGAATGTGCATAGTACGATTCCATTCAATTTGATTCTCGAATTGAATCACTTTATATTTTATGATTCGTTTTTTTTTTTAATTCGAACCTAATCATACCGTTTGATTTATAATTTTTTTGAACCAAAAAAATAGTTTGATACGTTCAATTTGTGGATCGGACCATATTTATTCATAAAATAAAATTTATATTCTATTAAAGAACTTTCATTACATATTTCTTATCACTAATGCAAATATAAACAATATTTGAAATTAATCATTTACCAAAAAACATGTAAAACTTATAGGAATGAAGTGATTTCATCCATTATAAAATTATAATTGTGATTAGTCTCATTTTTTTATATCTTGAACTATAATAGTATACTAGACTTTATTTCAATATAAGACACGAAATTTAATTCGTTGTATGCCTTTAACTAACATATTATCAATTATATAAATCAATAAGTAACTAAATAATAGAAGTAGATTAATTAGTAAGACAAAGAGAGAAAAAATATTCAAGAGTTAGAATATTAAAAGCTAAAATTTAAAATTTATCTTATTTGTAGATAATATAACAATTAAAACCTAATATGATAAATCTAATTTTATTTTCATGAATGATACATATCTAAGTCACAAATTTTAAAAATAATTATTTTTTTTAATGAAACAATTAAGAATAAAAATAATATGTTTAAATTTTTTTTAAATATATAAAATGGTTTGATTCGATTTGATTCGAACCATCCAATTCGGTTTAAAGTCTTGAACCGGACCAAACCAAACCACGAATCGTTTGCTTTTTATTTAATTACACTGCAAATCGAATGATTTAAAAAAAAAAAACCTAAAATTTCGATTTCGGTCCAATTGGACCCATTTTTTTCAGAGTCCTACTTAACATGTTCAAGGCTTCAACATTAACGGTTAACGGAGCCAGTTGTAATCGTACCATGTATGTAGTAGTTCGAAATGCATTTAAATAAGATAGGAAAATGCACAAATAAAAGCATGAAACAAGCATGTCATTGCGATGTGACATGTCGCCATTTCCGATGACGCAAATTCGAATATGCCTTTTTATGTAAAGTAAGCGAAGAACTGATGAAACCGGAGGGCAAGAAAAATTAAAAGCAATTGAATATATATATATATATATATATATATATTATATATATAAAAGTTAAAAGGGGAGGGGGGCCAAAGGGAGTCTTGGATTAGTATTTAGAATTTACCGAGTTAACTTTTTCCATGAAACAGAGAAGGATATTTTATAGCTAGTTATATAAATGACCTTTTATAAATTTGAATTTTTAGAATAAATTTCCTTTTGTTTTTACGCCTGAAAAACAAAGACAATCTTTAACCTTAAATTATACCTTACTTATTTTATATAAGTATCCATGTAGGTGTTATATACTATTTTGTTTATTTGATTAGCTTTTTTCAGCAGATATAAATACATTTTAAAATTTTTAATAAATTATTTATCATTTATAACTTTTATAAAAAAAATTAAATAAATCAAATATAAATAAAACATTTAAAAAAAAAACATATTTATACATGACAGCTTAATTTAGATAAAGAGATAGGACTTCGAAACAAACCACCACAAGTAAACATAAATGAAGTAGCCGTTAAGCTTTCTTGTGGGTCCTTTCATTCAAATAAAACCCCATCGATTCCAAACAACACGTGTATTGAGAAAGTTCTCAATTTCATTTTACTTATTTCTTGCGGATTATTTATGGAAGGTTAGGTCTGACCTACCATGTCTTAAGATTTAACCATGCTCCACATATAAACATATAAACTTACTTTAAATCTAAACCTTAAATAAATCCATTAAAACTAATTTTATTATTGAGTGTTTTTCCACAGATTAATTGTGCCGAGTAAAATATCTTATATTCTTTTAATGTACTTATTTATCTAGTGGAAAAAAAAAATATATATTTGATGCATTGGAAGATATAAAATTATTTTATTAAGCACAAATAGAGAATGTTGTATAATATGAAAATTAATAAGTATTTTTCTCCCCAATGAAACTAATTTTAGTCGGTGAAGTGTCGAACCAACTATGTCAAAAAAAAAAAAAAAAAGTTTCGAACCAACTTAGTGTCCTTTTAACAAAAAAGGTATACATTTGATGCTTAACGGTTATCTATTTTATTATTTAAATTTTTAATCCTTTTATTTTTCTTTTATTTGAATCTTTAATTTTTTTAACTTTTATAAAAGTACAACTTCTATCAACCCACTTAAAGTTTCTAGCCATTTTGATGTGTGTTAGCTTCTTATTAGCTTTATAGCTAGCTAAGATAACTAAGATTTGTACAATAACTTATAGCCTTTATTTTATTTCTACTTTTTCTTTCTTGAATATGTATTTTTATTAGAGCTATAAATGAGTCGAGATAGCTCATGAGTTATATGAATTCGACTCGACGAAAGCTCAAATTCGATTCGCTTACAATCGAGTCAAGCCTGAGTTCGAGCCATTCAATTAGCTACGGAGTTTGAGTTCAAGCTTTAAAATACTCGACTCGGTAAGCTCGAAAACTTAATTGAGTATTAAATTGAGTTAAGTCAAGTTCGAGTTTATCGAGTATTAAATATTATTTATAGTTAAATCAATATTTAAAAGAGTAATCGAGTTGAGTTCGAGTTTATCTAGTATTGAATACTATTTATAGTTAAATCAATATTTAAAAGAGTAATCGAGTCAAATTCAAGTTTAGCAAGTCAAGTTCGAGCTTAAAAATCAAAACTTGATCGAGTTCGAATCCAACTTTAAGTTCAAGTATTTTATTCGAGTCGAGTTCGAGCTAGATACTATATCAAGTATCTACTCGACTCATTTATGATCTTAATTTTTATTAGTTTCTATTATGTTATGTAATTAATTATATCTATTGTTATTTTATTAGATTAATTATTAAGAACCAATTTGAATCTAATACATTTTAAGAATAAATGAAAATTTTAATTGAATTAAAATATATCTTATTTTTATTAGAGATAAAAATATAGAGTATTATAATTAAAAAGAAGGTAAATATTGGATTTTTATTTCCTTTTTCTTTTAAAAATAGTGGCGTACGAGTACGACTCAGCATGCGGGAGGAGTAAAAACTACGTGGCTTTTATTTAATGACGTTGCGATAGTGGGGAAAGGGAACTGTTCAATGTCCGCGGCTGATTTGGATTTAGGGGCTACATGCAAATTTCTCTGTCGTGACGCAGCAGATAGGATTCGCATTTCCACATGGTGTTGGCTTGTTCATTGCTTTTTATTTTATTTTAGTTGACTTGCGAGCATCCAATATTGTATTACATTCAATTCACTTGAATTGGACGAATAAGATTATAATAAAGTTATTATTATTAAAAAATAAAATATAATAATAAAATTATTTATTTTTTTATTTAAATTGAGGTATTTTAAAAACAAGATAATTACAGTATGATTTAACAAAGTGAACAAGTAATAAGAGATAATGCTATAAGTGGTATTTCGCAAAATAAGTAATTAGGTATTTGAACTTACAAATTGATCAATTCAATACCTAAATTTTAAATTTGATTAATTTGATACTTAAAATTTTTAAATTAATCAATTTAGTACTAAAAGAACTTGCTAGATGTACTATTTATGTATACGAAAAGTTCCTTTCGATTCAAATTGATCAATTTTAAAGTTTAAATACTAAATTAATTAATTTTAAAATTCAAATGCCTAATTAAATATTTTATTAAAGTTTAAGTATTATTTGTGATATTAATCCTAAAATTAATTACTAGAGTACCCATTATGCAATTTTATACTTGCACGTATATTATATGTTTCATATGAAATATTAGTACGGGTATATATAACATTAAATTGTATACATCAAAATGTGACTTAAGTTGGCTTAAAAATTTTGAATGATGCAGTCGTATATAAATCATATACATTAAATGCAATTTTTTTTTTCTAGTAAATCACATTTATCATATACTTACACTAATAAGTGTGATTTCTTTGTTACTATAAAAATTGCATTTATTAGATACAATTTTATGTTAGTGATTTTATAATTAAAATTATCATATTTATATTTAAATAATTTTTTTAGGATTGGTAAACATCTGTTAAACTCTTAGTGGATGATGATCTTTTGGTTCCAAATTTAGTTTTCACAGTTTAAAAACCCACTCCCTAGCTTAGAAAGGAAAGAAAGAAGTCGCGTTTCCCTATTAATACGGGATGCATTGTGCCGTAAGTCATTGTAATTTTTTAGAATATTATATTATTGATCAAATTTTTATTTTAACCATCTAAACCACTAAATTTTATATTAAAAGATCCAACTTCATCATTCAGACATCCTTTAAATCCCATAACAGCCAAAAATCCTACATAGCATATATGATAGGCCTTTTCATTGGCGTACATGGACATCTTCAAGGGGTGAGTCTGCCAGTGTACGAGCTCCAGTAGGGTCAGTCCGATCCATGGCTTGGACTCGTCGGGTCCTTTTTCTCACAAAAACATAAAATAAATATCAATTATTTAGTATAAAAATAAAAATAACAAATAAAAAATAATAAAAAGTTAAAAATAAATAACATTTGATATTTAGATTATTTTCTATGTGAACAAAAATTATTAATTATCTACTTATAGTATTTATGTGTTGGTGATAATAACACACGCAATAAATATAATTCAAAAACATGTTTAAAAAAATTATATAGAGTTCTCTTAAGAGAACAATCTCACTTTTAAATAATATAATACTTCTTTCTCTTTGGTAAATTCTATTATTTTAGAATGTTACTCTAATTCCACATTGTTAACATTTCAATTCAAATATGATATATTTGTGTATAAATAATTGCGCATCTTTGATAGTACTAATTAACAATGGGCTAAATAGTAGTATATTATTAAACTCAATTTATATTTTAAGTTTTACATTTTATTTTAAATTATGAATATTTATTTCTTCATTTAAGGAAAAAAAGGGTTAGGATCCAAACCAGACCTGCCTCAGGATCGGTGAGTCCATAGGTAGGGACTTGCCCGGTTCTAGGTCTTAATCTTTTGAAATGGAACCTTGAGATGTTTAGGTGTATATAAGCACATAAAAAGATGGCACAAAAAAAAAAAAGATCTCACATGTAAAATTAATTTTTATATATATCCATTATCTTTGTTTCCTTTAAAATAAATATTGAATTAATTATAAGGACACAGATTCACTACTAATTAAAACAGGTGCAAATCCAGTTCCCCAGCCGCATATAACCTTTAGGATTACATGTAAGGCTATCTATAAAGAAAAAGTTTGTAGAATTGCTTGCCCAAACCTGTAATCAAACCATTCTAATGGCATTTCGCTAAGGAAGCCATAATATATATTACATTACAAAACCTTATTGTCCTTTCAAACATAGGTCTTAGGGCTATAATACATATATTTACATACTTAATATTACAAAAGATTGATTTGAGATTAAACCTATATCAAAATACATGTATGATTATCAAAATATCTACCCATATATTACATTGTTCCAAAACATATTTCTTCTAATCTATTACAAAAGATTTGCTTATAAGCACGAGGCTCCTAGCCATCCAAATCATCCAAAAAGTCTTCAAAATCGGTTCCATAACACATTTGAGTATAAAACTCGTCATCACCTACACCTGAAAGAGAAGATCATGAACCAACGGCTCAGTACACGAGTAACAAAAGCAAATATGTAGTGACAAGCATTCTTAGACTAAATGCAATGCATCAACTATCCATTTATTATATGTTAATTAAGTTTATAAATCAACAAAGGAGTATTCAAACTTTGGATACAAGCCACAGGGTATCTGGGGGTCTGAGTAATGACACAATGCTCAAGGGGTTGATATAGACAGCCCAAATACCTATATCTCCTAAATGATATAACCGATAAAGAGAAAAGTAATTTCATCTAGAGTTAATAGCCGTTACTCAACTTTACTTAACTTAATCCATAATATCACTTAGTTTAACCGGTCCCATAAACATGAACTAAATCATATTATTTTTTTTAAGAATAAGCAAATATTACACCGTTACTATTCTCCCTATCAATTACCCACCGAGCCACTTATAAAAGTCATGATGCCATGACAATGGTGGCCTAAGTGTCTAAACTACCGTGTCCGCTCGAACAAGATTGCTGCTCCCTAGACCAGATTCAATGACATAAAGCACAATCAATACATACATTTATTAATCTATTTCAATTAAGATTAATTTAGACATGTCTATCCTAAGCAAACAACAACTAAGTTACTGTGTACTTGACTTGTTACGCAAAGGATCAGTAGATGCACTCAATTGATATGGATAATCTATAAGAAAATAATTCAATTAATATAAAATTGAATATCATTCATAAACAATTCTTAAGTTTGCTATACAATGCAAAACATAACTAAAACCCATATTAAATCACAATTTGACATTCATTCATACACGCACACAATACATATGTATATACATAACATTCTTTATTTAAATTTTTAAAAAAATAATAATTTAATTTAATTTTTTTAATAAAAATAGGGCAAAACGCATACTGTACGATTGTACGGGGCGGTACAAACTTGCATGGGTATAAGCATGCTTGTATTAGAGTAAAAGAAAAAGAAAATTTTCACCATAAGCTAATAAGGGCCAATACACAACATATCATGTTAAAAAAAAAAAAAAAAAACCAGAGGCTAGTAAGGGCCGGTACATGCATGTAAGGGCCAGTACATGCCAGATAGTTTAAAAAAATTTGACCAAAGGCTAGTAAGGCCCTTTGTACCCTTTGTACCCCCGTACAAAATGAAAAAATCATTACCAAAAGGCTTATAAGGGGCTTTGTACGCCCGTACAAAATAGAAAAATCACTTCAGAGGCTTGTAAGGCCCCGTGCACACCCGTATAACGTAGCTTACTAAGGATGTCGAAATCCCCTGTTTTCCAAACATCATTTTGTCAAATTTTTACACATTTTAAATCAATCTAAACACTATATAAAATCATAAACAACTCATTACATGCACTTAATAACTCTAATTTCATCTATAAAACTCTACACTAAAAACATCCCTACAACTTCATATCTATCATGAATCATCACCTATCCACACTAACCTATTTTTCCCTCAAACAACTCTAACACTTCCCCATACTCCAACAACACACTTCAAGAACTCACAAAGTCCTATAAACCAAATTTTAGTACTAATGCTTTAAACCAAGCATATGGATAACCTCAAAATCACATTTAAACCATAGAGTCCCATTAAAGAAAGATTCATTCTTGCATGAAAACAAAGAAACAACTAACTACAAAAGCATACAAAGCTTACTTTAACTTGTGGATGATGAGTGGGAGTGAATTCTTGGTGATTTGAGTAAGGAAACTTGATTAAAATGGTTGGGAAAATAAGCTTGAATTTTCTTATGAATTTTGGTCTATTTTTTATTATCTATTTTTGCTTTGTTATTTGGACAAAGAAAATAGTTGATATTTATCCTCATTATGTTAATTTTAGGGGCAGATTTTAAAGAGTAAAAGAGAGGGCTTTGGACTTTGTTTTGGCTTGGCTTTGGGATTTGTTTAGTTAACAATTGGAGCTTGGGTTTGGGCTAAGAAAATCTGCTATGTTAAGCTTTGGTTTCGGGTTGAGTTTGATTTTGAAAACTCAAGTTTAACATGAATTGAAACAACAATAAACACTACTATCAATCACACTAACACATTATATTTACTTTTATCACATATAACTTATCAACCATATTTATATATAATAAAAGTAATTTTTAATAATATCAAATATACCTAGCACATTTATACACTAATCATGCCATTTATCTATATTACTAATTCATACTAACATATCAATTTTCATTCAACTCAACACTTAACAAAATTTTACCATTTACTCAAATCAACATATATATATATCTAATTGTGCATGAAAATTAAGTTATTTCATTAATAAACAAAATTAAAATCCAAAGAATCATCAAACTTTTGGTAGGTGTTAAAATAATATCAAAGCTTTTTTTTACTAATGGTAACAAACCCCAATTTCATTTCCCTTGAACCTTAAATTATGGTTCTCCACAAAATTTCCTAGAGTTGATGTGAAAAGCAAGAGGATTCCACATAGTTTTCAAAAAGAAATATCATCTATGTTATAACGATTTATATGCACCATATGATTAAAATGAGTAGAATCTAAGTATAGTGGGAAAGACATGGTAATCGACATCCTACATCCTTAGGTGATCAAGATTAACCTTTCTTTTGTTTGATTTTAAACTTCAAGTAGTGGATGATGGATGTAACCTAATACGAGAAAAAGCCCAACTTTAACTACTCCTACTGTTTAAGGTAGTAACCAATGACACTCACCATTATCTCATGAGAAATTAATGAGGACAAGTTTTTTTTTTTTTTTTTTTGTTAAGGATTAGGACAGTGTTTTCCATGATGTGATAGAGAAAATTGATAATAATGGGTGATTGAGAGAAAAGCTTAATAAAAGGTATGCAATAAGTAAAGCCTAAAGATTATAATGGAGAACTAAATCCTTTAATAGTATTTATAGCATAAGAAATGTAGGAAAAAAATGAAAGAAAAAGGAAGTCATAACACAAAACAAAAGCATTGAATAAAATTGACAAGATCAATTATGTCAATCAAATGCTAAAAATCCACCATTTGAATGGTGTAAATTTGAGGATTAAGGTAGAATAATTATATGTGTTTTGCATGAGTTCTTCATTACATGTAATTGGCAAGGTGTGACTTAGAATGACTCTAAAGGGACGATTAAGAGCGAAGTGAAGTAGGAAGGAGGAGGCAAATGTCTCAATTGTTTCAATTATACTTGTGGCAGATAAAAAAGCTATCAAGAGTTGAAAACCATTAGTTGTGGTAAACAAAAAATAGAAGATTTGGATTCCTTCGGTATTAAATTTTGGGTCCAAATACATGGTCTTCCTTTAGCAATATTGTCGAAAAAGAATGCTAAAATGATTAGGAAAAAGGTTGGAAAAGTTTTGAAAATAGAATCTTTTAGTGCAATAATAAAAGATTTTTTTTGTGCTAGTAAGAGTTGAAATGGATGTAGGTAGTCTACTAATAAAAGGATCATGGGGTTCAAGATCCTGAAGGGGGAAGAATATGAATTGATATAAAATATGAGCATCTTGGATTTTTGCTATTTTTTTGGGATGATTGGACACTTAAAGAGGGTTGTTTGAAAAAAATCAAAAGAAAGAGTTGAATTTAAAAAAAAATTTAAGCCATGGATGCAAGAAAATTTAAGTATTAAAGACTTAAACGATGGTAGAAGAAAGGCTAATGTAGAAAGCGGTGGAAACGACCATTTATTGGCAGAGGAATCTAGTTAGGGAAATAACAACCAAAAAGGGATAGAGGATGACTATATTGTCTCTTTGGGAAGTAGTGCAGGTTCTAAGGAGGTAATTAAAGGAAGAGTTCTATGCAAGAAGGAGAGGAATGTTGAGCTAGAATACAATGGCAAATATGGAATTTTCTTCACTTAGTTAAAGCTTCAGTGTTACCTCCATCACTATTTTTAAGGAGAAACAACCATTTATTAATTCATAATTTTTTTAATTCTAAATCCTCATTAGCAACATACGTTTTTTAGGGATTCAATGAGCTATCCCCTTATGCTCTCATGCCCAGTTTCTATTGAGTCTTTGTTGTTTGATCATACCCCTATTAAACATTTAAACACCATTACTAGTATACATAGTACTCGGGCCCTTATTGAAACAGTGCAACCCACATATTCTTACATAAAGATATTACCTTATCCATTAACATTGAAACATACCAACGGCATTTTGTATAGGATCTTGAAAGCCCACCTAGAGACACTCAATTGGAGACACAAACTACCTTTGTTCTTAATACCTAAAAATACCTCTTATAGAGGGTTAAATCTAAATTGTTGATTTTAAAGCCTAGTATTGACTTAGACGTGACCCTTTGAGCTGAGTGACAAGACCCAAAGAGTCAAGATCATGAAATTGAGATGACTATAGGAGATTTGATATAGTAAGCTTGGAACAAGGACTAATGGACTAGACCAACCCATTTACTCTTAACCTTTCTCATGAAGCTTATGCACTTAAAGAAGCCTTCTTTAGGCTAGAGAGCCTATGGAAAAATTCATCAATGAAAGTACTCATCTCATCCATTGATGGTCAGTATGACTATGAGAATGTCATTGAGAGCCAGCTCTATAAATGCTTAAACTTCTTCTTGTTTGGGAAAGAAATTGGAAGAAAATGTCATCATGTTGCTTAAACACTTTCAAAAAAGATCAAGGAGAGCTTAAAGTGAAGAACACACAACCTCTTCTATAGAATAGTGGGTTTGATGCTATATAACTCATCTACCTATTGCTAATGCATTTGAATCCTTAAGACTAGTTGTTCCCTCTCTTTACCTTTTCCCTCATAGTCACTCTTTATGTGTGCTTCCACGTCACTTCTCTAAGGCCATGTATGGCTCATGTAAACCCCTGTTTTCTAAGCCCTAAACCTTAAGCCGGAAAGTCTACCGGAGACCTTAAGTCAACCGATCTTGAGTAAAACCCTACAGTTTAGATCCTGCAAACCCGAGTTCGTAAATCGAGGAGTCGAAAAATAATTAAAGTGTTTAGAATAGTCCTTAATAATATTTGAATTATTAAAAATATCAGATCGGTTCAATTTCGACTTATTCTGAACCCGTTTGGATACTGCCTTGGAAAGCGTGTCCCGGGGCTCGGAAAATTAAAAATATATATTTAATATTTTTAGACTCTTATTTTTATAAGGGTTTCAAAAATATCAAGTTTATATATTTTTTGGATTCTAAAAATATCAGTTATAGCTCATATAAGCTTATTTTACTCTTACCGGTAACTTAATTGTTAAATTTTTAAAAATAATTTAATTGATTATTTTATTTAAATCATAAAAATTCTGCCACTTAAATAAAAATATTTTCTTAATTTATTTTATATATTTTCTTATTCAAAAATCCACTTTATCAACCCATATCTCAAGTACACATACATTATCATTACTACACATTGTTATGTCTTCTTTTGCTTTTTCTTACACTCCTCTTCCCCAAATTTGCAGCTGCCCATTCCTCATAAATTAGCCACTTTTCATTATTTTTAATTATTTATTTGATATTTTAAAAGTCTCTTTTAATTGTAAATGGATGCAACTTGTTACACTTTCAAAAATACAAGTTGAAAACAAACTACACACACAAAATCACGCCAGCCCCCCTTCTCCATGCAGCTGTGGTTTTATTTTTTTTTAAATTATTTAACACTCATTTATCTCTATTTAAACATCTCATTCCTTTCCTCTTTCACCTTTACAAACCCTATATTTTTCCTCTCTCTTTTTCCCTCTCTTTTTCTCTTCTTCCTTGCCTTGTCTTCTTGACAACAAGCTGTCCCCATTTTTCTTTCTTGCTTCCACATATATTTCTTGCAATTATTTGAGGTAATCTTTCCCTTTTTGCTCTTATAAGATGTTCTAGGATGATACCATGGATGTTTCATGCATCAAAGGACATTCCACAAGCTTAAAAGGCTATGGATGATGATGCCAAGAAGTGAAACACTCCTCTAGATGATGATCTCTTTTGTTCTTAGTATTTTTGTTATATGGAAGGCTTGTTTATCTTCTTGTTTTTGTGATAGCTTGTAGATCTAGAGTTTTATCAAGCTTTAGTTATGTTTATGTGTAGATCTAGAAGTTTAAGGCCTACTACTAAGTTTTTCTTATGCTTTCATGGTTATATATTGAGTAGATCTTAGATTCAAGTTGGAATAAAAAAGTAAAATTCGTAACTTGTCAAGGCTCCATGTTAAAAACCCTCTTCCGAGTCTTAAAATGGAAGTTTTTGTTAAGAAAATGAAGGTATGATGGATATATATCATCAAGACTTCATCTTACAAGAATCAAAGTTGATTTTCAAAGTTTATTTTCAAAAAAAAAAAATTGTATTTTCGGATCAAGACAAAGACCTAAAATAAAAACATGTTTTTCAACTCACAAATGAGGATTTTATTCAAGAAATGAAGGGTTCTTAGGATATAATATGTGATGGGTTGTTTTTCATGAGTTTAGATGAAATTTCTCAAGAGATATATCCAAAATAAATTTATGAAAATTCGGATCAAGACCAAGACCTATTTTTGGAACCCATCATTCAACTTTAAAATGAAGATTTAGACAAAAATATAAGAGGCTCTTGATATAGATATCTTAAGGAATGGATTTTCATAAGTTTGAATGGGTTTTCCTAAAAAGTATCGCATAAATCAAGTGCTTTGTAGAAGACAATATTTAGGTCTTGTCCTCATTGTAAACTTCAAAGAGGAAATTCGTAATTATGGGAAGACCAATTTTTAAAACCTTCTTTTTGATCTCAAAACAAGTATTTTATATTGAAAATGGAATACTTTGATAATATATAATATAGGAAAATTATTTTCATTGAACTAAGTAAGTTTTAGTAAAGGAATTACTCAAAACAAGACAATGAGTTTTGACTTGTAAATTTCGGTTTTATGAAAATGGATTCTTAGAAGTTTCATTTGAACTTTATGTTTGGTATTAGATAAGTGTGTAATCTCTTAATTTTGTTTTGATAATCTCCTTGCAAGTTTAGGACTAAAATAATTGGTCTAAGTAGTTAAATAGAGTAGATATGGCAATTTTTCACAAAGGCTCAAATCTGGAATTTTCGCAACCCTACTGTACAGTATGTTTCCGACCCCTAAATGACCTTAAATGTTTGAATTAACTTTAGAAATGGATAGCTCTTTCGAAGTAGGTATAAATCGGTATATTATAAGCTAAATTCCGAGTTAAAATGAGTTAGATATGACCTTTTTAAGTTAAGGATTCAACCTAGACGGAAATTGACGAACTTAGTAAATAAAATTGTTAAGTTTAATAGAACTTCATAAGAGATACTCATTGAGGGTATTCTTTGTACCTAGGTGAATTGGAGGACGGGTTACCACTTCCCGAGGACTATTACGACTAGTGGATTTTCACTACATGGACAAGTGAGTTCATTTCTCAATTAATTATGCTCTTGGATGTGCTTGTAGTAGTAGTGGCATTAGACTTAGGAAAAGATAAAATTGTGATTGAATGGTGATCTAAACTTGCATGAATGAACGATAAGTATATCGAGGCAAGCTTTGTTGCAATAATCTTGTATGAGCTAGTATAGATTTGGAATGTCTGAAAATTGTATGGTCACTTTTAAATTATCTAAGTAATATGTCATGATTATATGAATAAACTGTACATGCATATCACGTAGTGAGTCTATATCATTGTCGAGTATCTTTGGTGGGACAAAGGTGTTGGGAGGCAGCGGGTCTTTAATGAAAGGGGACTAGGGTTGCATGACTTATGGACCACCCCATTCAAATAATGAAACTATGGTTGCATGACTTATGAACCAACATTAAAAATTGTGGTTGCATGTCTTATGGACCACCCCACTTAAGATTGGGACTATGGTTGCATGTCTTATGGACCAACTTTGGAATTGTAGTTGCATGACTTATGAACTACCCCAAACCCCGAATGGAGGGCGTAAATTCATTCACTTATGACTACCGGAAAGTCATATGCTTGCTTGCTCATTGCTTGTGCATTCATATGGTTGCTTAATTATAACTTGCTTGTATAGATATTTTAGCTTGGTCGGGCATGTTACTTGAAGAAAATGAATCTCACTAAGCATTAGCTTATACCCCAACAGTTTTTGTTGCAGTGTTCCTATTTTTGGATGTTCCGAGAGGACACTTTGTGCAGGTTTATACATTGGATTAAAGAGCTTTTGAGGAAGTCGGGACCTAGTATAGGCGTGGACTTCTAGGAAAATCTCTTTAATGTAAATTCAGATATGTGTAATTGGAGCTAAACGATGTAGACTCCTATTATTTTGGCGGGGGTATGCCCCCTTGGCTTTTGTAAAGTTTAACTATTTATCTTGTTGTGATTTATATTCTTAATGCTATGTATGCTTTCTTAAGACTACTCGAATCAAAGTGTGATCCTAAAAGTTGTGTGAGTACACCTTACACACGATATGTAAACTCATGGGATGACTAAGGTTGTCATACTTAAGTTTAAATATCGGGTGTGGTGGACTGTCGCGTTTAGGGTACCCTTTGGGACGTGACAGCTCATGCATGCACATGATCACTGATAGATCCACCATACCACATATTTGGTGACTCTACTAGGGATAGAAGAAGCTAACAACTTATGAAGGACAACTACAAGGAAGAGGACAGCTGGCCCATTTGACAGCAACGACCATGTACATGAGACCAATATAGAGAATGCTGATCAAATCATGCCAAGACTTGAGGATGTTAATCCTACAATCGATACTCAAGGCAATAACCTTGACAATGCACATACGATACATATGATGCATGAAATTACAAGAGCTTTAACCAATTTAAGGTAATGATAACTCAATTCATGCCTACTATAGGCGCCTTTGCTGCTGCATCACAGGATACGATTTTCCTAAATTATACTATTGCTGCGTCGTAATGGGATGCCCAACTACCTCAATCATGCAATCTTCTTGTAGTGAATGGAGGAATTGCTCCTAGGGTTGTTAGACCAACCTTCGTTGTGGAACCAACTTTCATTCCATAAGCTGGTCTTCAGGTGATAGATATTGGAGTTCACCTTACAGGTTCTTCATCATCGCATGCTATACCATAGGTTGTTATTAGAGGAACTGTAGTTCATACTGCACCCCTTTCTACTATACTAGTCGAAACTACAACCTTTACTCCAAGAGGTTGTTTCATTACTAAGGAGAATGTAAACTAGTCTATAGAAGAGATACAGAATAAGTCTACTGTAGGAGTACTGGATCTCAAGCTCCCATATAACTAGTGCGTTGCCATTAAACCATATCTTAAGGACTATGTTAGTCTTAAATTCATACTATTCAACAATAAAAAAAGAGTGTTAAATAACACTTGTTAAAATTTATTGAGATGCTGGAGGTTATGGGTTGGATGATGACTTAGATTTGAAGGAGTTCTTGAAGACTGCTATAGGGAAGAGATACAAGTTGTATGTCAACCTTCCCTTTAGATCCAAAAATTCATAGAGAAGCATGTGCAAAATTTTTGTGGAGAAGTTTTTCTCTACCAAATAGTGAGTTACTCGCACTGACATGGGGCATACTTCATAGAAGCATCAACAGGATTGAAAACATAAAAATGCACTATAAAATACTTAAGAGGGCGAAGGGAGAGGGGTGTGAATTGAGTATGTGCTCTAAAAATTCAAATAATTAATCTAATAAGTAGATAAAATATAACTTTAACTGCAGCGGATAATAAAACATCATATTACAATATGAAATATAAAAAAGATAAGGATAGAAAATTTTAGTCTAGATTTAATGTGGAGTTCAATCCCACGTACTCTCCACGATCTACCAATGCCTCCAATCAAGGACTTTACCAAAACTTTACCAACACTTTTATTAATTACCAAAAATATGCTTAAGCTGAGCAATTACAATAATTTACACACACAGGAAATAAAATATTCCCTTTCTCTCTCTATATGCTCTTTTAGAGAGTACAAGTGTAAAAACTGAGCATTAGAATTTTTTTCTCTCTTTGCAAATTTTGTAAATTTAACGAACAAGAGAATAAGAAAATTAATACTATGTTAGTTTGCAAATAAAAGCTCTTTCACACTACACTTCTATTGATTCCCCCAAGGATAATATATATATATATAATCTTCAAAAATTCAAATGTTCGTTAGAGACAATGTCTTTAAGTTGTCAAGCATTAAATGCACTTCAGCGGCTCTTTTTGCCACAACAATTCCAATATTGAGGCTGTTGCGCCCTAAAGAGAGCCTTAAAGGGTCGCGCTTCAAATTTACCCTCGACAAGTCTTTTATCTTTGTCTCATCGAGTCTTAAATTTTGAACTCGTCGCACCCTGAACTTTGAAATCGTCAAGCCATTGACATACCCCTTGACCAAGGCTGTGCTTTTTTTAAACTTTGTCAAGTTCCAATCTTGAACTTGTCATACCCTAACTGATCAACATGTCGAACCTTTAACAATCCCTTCTACCACTGACTCTACATATTTGAACTTACTGAGCTTTAGTCTTAACTTTATCGTACCTTGACTAATTGACTTGTTGACCCCTTGATGTGACCTTCGACTAATGTCTCTGCATTTTTAGCTTGTTGAGCTTTGATCTTGAGTTTGCCACACCTTAATGAGTGAAGTTGTCTAGCTCTTGACTTGACTCTTTAACTAATACTATTCCTGCTAAAAACCTGCAAAAACTCCACAAAGATGCGCAATATACACATATATATGTTTGACTAATTAAGAGCAGTATATAATAATTGAATAGTTAATTGTGCATTATATTATCTAATTAAATTCTACGTTGAACATACAAGTTCAACAATCTTCCCATTTTTTATGAGGACAATTATGCATAATTAACTCATCTTCAATTCAGTATACTTTTCCTCAATTAAGCATCTGGATTTTAAAGAAATTTTCTCAAGTGTAATTTAAAGACTTGATGCTTAATTCTAAGGAAATGCAAACTATACTTAATATGTCATTTAACTTCCCCTTTGTACTTATTAAAATAGACTACAAGCTTACATGTTAATTATGTATTCTACACTTCTCCCCGTTTGTACTCATAAAAAAAATAATAATAGACTTATGATATTGCAAATAAGGAGAGATGCATATATAACATACAAGTTTCTGCATTTTACCTTACTTAAGGAAGACTTTACCCATTTCATTCAACTCAAAATAATTGCCTCACAAAGGGGACTTCACAACAATTGTCTCACTAACAGAGGACTTCATATTGCCTCGGCAGAGGACTTCACAAATGTCTACACACATGTAGGACTTTACACACTTGCCTCAACACATGAAGGCTTCACACATTTGCCTCAAGACATGAGGGCTTCACTCGTTGCCTCAATAAAGGACTTCACAAATGCCTCACTACGAGGACTTTACTCACTGCCTCATACACATATAATAGATTTTTGCAAGCAAGATAGATTATAACGATCATTGAAGCATACATGAACATTTAATTGCTTCTTTTATCCTTAGATCAAGTTCTAGATCATCTTGGCTCCATGATATTTTAGCTTTCAGTTTGCTTAATCATATACAATTCTCTTCACAAGGTGCAAAAACAATCTTTACTCAAGGGTTTTGCAAAAATGTAAAAAATTTGATTGTTTGTATCAATAAATTCTAAGTTGATATCTCTACATAGAATATGATCTCTGATGAAATTATGTCTAATTTTGATATGCTTGGTCCTTGAGTGTTGGATCAGATTTTTTGTCAAATTTATAACGCTTGTATTATCTCAACGAATTGGAACATTTTCATATTTTAAACCATAATCAAGCAAGGTTTGTTTCATACATAAAATTTCTGCATAACAACTATCAATAGCTGTATACTTAGTTTCAACAGTTGAAAGTGTAATCGAATTTCACTTCTTTGAGTACCAAGATATTAGAGAATTTCCAAGAAATTAACATATGCCGCTTGTGCTTTTGTGACCTACTTTGCACCCAACAAAGTAAGCATCGAGTATCTAATTAGGTAAAAAAGAGGTAAATTTTGGATACCATAAGCCAATTTCAATCGTATCTGCAAAATACTTGAAAAATGCATTTTATTTCACTCAAGTACGATTCTTTTAGGCAATATTGAAATCGTACACATACATACACCGAGAACATGATATCAAGTCTAAAAGCTATTAAATATAACAAACTACCTATCATGCCTCTATAAAGCTTTTCAAATACATTTTTCCCATTTTGATTTTTATCAAATTTTATACTTGTACTCATAGGTTTAGGTCTTGTTCTGCATTATCCATTTTAAACTTTTTCAACAGATCTCTTGTATATTTTGATTAATTGATGAATGTTCCATTTTTAGATTGTTTTATTTGAAGACCTAGAAAATAATTGAGTTTTCCCATCATGCTCATTTCAAACTCTTTCTTCATGGACTCAACAAATTCATTTATAAGACTCATATTAGTAGCTCCAAACATAATGTCATCTACACTAATTTGCACAATCAATGTATCTAACTTGTGATTTTTGATAAATAGAATTGTATCAATTTTTCTTCTAGAAAATCCATTGTTTAAAAGGAAACTACTGAGTCTGCGTACCAAGCTCTAGGAGTTTGCTTTAGACAATAAAGAACTTTTTTTTAATTTAAAAACATGATCGAGGAATCCATTATTCTCAAAACCTGGTGGTTGCTCTATAAAGACTTCTTCTTTTATAAAACATTTAAGAAATCAATTTTGAAATCCATTTGAAAAAGAGTAAAATTTTTAAATGTAGTAAATGCCAAAAGCATTCTTATAGATTTTATTCTAGCAACCGGGGTAAATGTCTCATCAAAATATATGTCTTCTTCTAGCAACTAGTCTAACTTTATTTCTTGTTATTATACTAGATTCATCAAGCTTGTTTCTATATATCCATTTGGTTCAATAATAGGTCTACTATCAAGTCTAGGAACCAATTTCCAATCATCATTTCTTGTGAACTAGTTTAATTCTTCTTGCGTAGCATGAATCGAAAATTCATCTTTTTAAGGCTTCTTCAATATTTTTAGGCTCAGTTTGTGATATAAAAACAAGATACTCATGTTTCTTAAAGATGATATTGTTTGTTTTATTAGAAGGTTCACTAATAATTAGATATTTTAGATGTTATCTTGCATATTTCATTCTTTAAGAAGATCATGATTAACAGATTTATGCACAATATCCATTTTGTGTTCATTATCTTTTTTATTATTATTTTCAAGAGAAAATCTATTAAAATTGGCATAAACAACATCCACATAATCATTTGATCATAAATAAGGAAAAGAATCATCAAAAGTAACATGTATAGATTCTTCTACAACTAATGTTCTTTTATTAAACACCTATATGCCTTGTTTGTCAAAGAATAACTAGAAAGATTCCTTCATCACTCTTTGTATCAAATTTAGCCAATTGTTCTTTTCCATTGTTTATAATGTAACATTTAGTGCCAAAAAGATGAAAATAAGAAATGTTAGTCTGTTTTCTTCCCAAAGCTCATAAAAGGTTTTCTTGAAAATTGGTCTTATAAAAACTCTATTCAATATATATCAAACGGTATTTACAGCTTCAGCCCTAAAATATTTTTGTAAACTGTTTTCACACAACATGGTTCTTTCTATTTCAATTAAAGTTCTATTTTTCCTTTCAGCTATACATCTTGTTGTGGAATTCTAGGTGATGAAAAGCTATATTCAATGCCATATTTACTGCAAAATCTATCCATTTCATAATTTTCAAATTCTCCTCCATGATCACTATAAATAGATATAATATTAAGAATTTTTTCATTTTGGACTTTCTTGCAATATCTAAAAAAGACTTGATTTGTTTCGTCTTTAGATGCAAGGAGAAAAGTCCATGCATATCTAGTGAAGTCATCAATAATAACCACGGTGTATTGTTTGCATCACAAACTTAGAGTTTGAGTAGACCGAATAAGTCTATATGCAATAGCTCTAATGATCTAGAAGTGGAAATAGCATCCTTAGACTTAAAAGAGGTATTAGTTTGCTTTTCTTATTGATATGCTAGACAAATCTTGTCCTTTTGAAAATTTAGTTTTGGTAAACCTTTGATAATATTCTTTTTAACAAGTTTTGAAACAACATCCGCTAGTGTATCCCAATTCTTTATGTCATAGCCAACTATTATCATTTTTGGAATATCGACAAGTTTCATTTAATGATTTATAATAATCTAAATTGTTTTTGTAAATATTTATTTGTCTATAATCTTTAAAATAAGCTTGGTTATTATTAATTCTTCCAATAGAACATTTTTTGGCAAGAAATGTTACTTTAAAACTATTATCACACAATTGACTAACATTAGGCAATTATGTTTCATATAATCAACAAGAAGTACATTTTTAATAATTAAATCTTTATTTACGAGAATGTTACCTTCACAAAGTATGGTTAATTTTCGATTATCTCCAAGTGTAACACTCTATTGATCTCTAAGTCTAGAGATATGAACTTGGATGCATCTCCAGTCATGTGTCTAGAGTAGTCATTGTCCAAGTACATTTATTGTTCCACTTTAAGATCCCTACAAAATAGAGTATTATTCCTTTGATACCTATTTGAGTTTGGGCCCTTTTTGGTTAGGTGGAATAAAAACCTCTCTCTTAGGAACCTAAACCAGCTTGCTTCTATGATTCAAATGCATGGTTTTTCTTATTACATAGTTGTGTGCAATATGGCCAGGTTTCTCACAGTATTTGCATCTTCAATGAGTGGCTTTTACAAAATGGGTTTGGTGGGACTTGCAACTATCTTCTCTACTATAGCCAAATCCATATTTATTTGACACCAATCAAATTCTTTTTACATTTGTAAACTTGGCTATAGTAGCTTTTGAATAATCTAAGCTAGCTTTTAACATTATATTTTCATTTTTTAAATCCTCTAGCTCTTTTTGAATTTTATTACTACTGCTGGCATATTCACCTTTATCAATAATGATAGTTTTAATTTTAAGGTCTAATAAGTCATTTCTAATTAATTTTTCATTAATTTCCTTCAATATCATTATTTTTTCTTTTCAGCTTCTTACACTTGTTGTTCATCTTTTTCATTTTCTAGTTTCAATTTATTAATTTCATCATGCAACTTATTATTTTTTGATTTAATCTCCTCATGCTTAGTTGGAAAATTTTCTAGCTCTTTTTCTACTTTCATCATTAAAGATTTAAGCATGATATTCTTTTTCTCTACTTTAGTGAACTTACAACATACTTTATCATACATGTCATACAACTTAACATAAGAAGGAGAAGAGGGGAAATTTACCTCATTGTCTAGTACCATGAAGCATCAAGTTTGGATCCCCTTGAAGCCTTCTTAAGCAGAGGACGGTATTGTTCGATGTGTCCTAACTTTTGACATCTATAGCATGTTATCACATCCTTCCTTTTTATATCTAGATGAGTTACTGTTATCTTTCACTCTCTTTGACTTTTTGTTAGGCTTCATGAACTTTTTAAGCTTATTAGCCATCAAGATAAGTTTCTTATTTTCATCTTCATCATCATCATTGCTGGAATCATGTTTGTGGCTTTTAGAGCAATAGCCTTCTTCTTTGACTCTTCCCTTTGCTTCTTGATGAGCTCATGTGTTTTGAGCACATCAAGGAGTTTTTCCTTGCTCATAGCACTTAGGTATTGTGCTTCTTCTATGGCATTTCTTTTAGCTTCCCAATCCTTGGGTAATGACCTGAGAAGTGTAGAATTTATTTCTAGTTAGTAAAATCCTTCTCAAGTACACTCAAGGGGTTTATGATATTAATGAATATGTTATGCATTTCATTTATAAATTCATTAGGAAGCATTTTGAAATTTTTGAATTACCGACATAAAAGAGTTATTTTTGTATCTTGAACTCTAGAAGTTCCTTCATAAGTCTTTTTCAGTTTATCCCATATTTCTTTTGCAAAATTCATGTACATATTCTATTAAAATCACTTTTATTCATCACAGTGCAAAATATTCATAGCAATTTCATTTAAATCTAATTTTTTTAGTCTTCTTATTGTCATCTTTTTCTTCTATTTTTAAAAGGCTAATTTTCTATAACATTCCAAATTAATCTATTTTGAGCTTTAAGAAGAAAATTTATCATACACTTCCAATAGAGGGAATTACCCTTACTTAGAAGCGGTGGTATATTTATAGCTTGCCCCTCTAAAAACCCTAGTGCATTTGATGCCATGATCTTTACTCTATAATGATTAAGCATAGAAAAGATAGAGGCAAGGCGCTGATACCAAATGAAAACATCCAAAATCGGGAGAGGGGAGGGGGAGTGATTGAGTATTTGCCCTAAAAATTCAAACAATTAATTTTATGGGCAGATAAAAAATGACTTTAATTGCAAGATAACAGTAGTTACAATTGAATGTAAAAAGTAAAAAGAGATAGGGATAGAAAATTTTAGTCTAGATTTAATGTGGATTTCACTCACTTTCTACTCTTCACGATCCACCAATACCTCTAATCGAGGACTTTACCACCACTTTTATTAATCACCAAAAAATACACTCAAGCTTATCAGTTACAATGATTTACTCACACAGGAAATAAAATATTTTTTTCTTCTCTCTAGATTCTCTTTTAGAGATTACAAGTGTAAGAATCGAGCATTATAATATTTTTCTCTCTTTGCAGATTTTGCAAATTTAATAAACTAGAGAACAAAAAAGTTAATAATTTGTTAGTTTGCAAATAAAAGCTCTTTCACACTTCACACTGCACTTCTGTTGAATCTCCTAAGAACAATATATATATATATATAAATATATAGCCTTCAAAAATTCAAATGTTCATTAGAGACAACATCTTCAAGATGTCAAGCATTAAATGCGCTTCAACAACTCTTTTTAGCATATCGATTCCAATATGTAAAATGTTATGCTCTAAAGACTCATCGCGTTTCAAAGTGTCATGCCTCAAATTTGCCCTTGACAAGTCTTTTATCTTTTTCTCGTCGAGTCTTAAATTTTGAACTTGTCATACCCTAAACTTTGGATTCGATGAACCCTTCGACAAAGGTTGTGCATTTTTTAAAATTTATTGAGTTTCAATCTTGAACTTGTCGTACCTTAACTGATCTACATGTCAAGCCCTTGACAATCCTTTAACCACTGACTCTGCATATTTAAACTAGTCGACCTTTGGTGTTAACTTTTTCATGCATTGACTAATTGACTTGTTGACTCCTTGACGTGATCCTCGACTAATGTCCCTACATTTTTTGCTTGTTGAGCTTTGGTCTTGATTTTGTCACATCTTGAAGAGTGAAGTTGTCTAGCTCTAGACTTGACTCTTTGACTAATACTGTTTTTACTAAAAACCTATAGAAACTCCATAAAGATGCATAACATACACATACATATGTTTGAATAGTTAAGTGCAGTATACAATAATTGAATAGTTAAATGTGCACTATATTATCTCATCAATATCCACATTGAACATACAAGTTCAACAAAGACTTAATCGAATGCATCGAACGTTTTGGAGAGCGTCCTTTAGACATTTAAGATATGTGCGACAAAGAAGGAGTTGGTGAAAATTTGCATACAAGAGATGTTTATCGAATATGCAGTGCACTTATAGAATTTGTTACAGGTCTCCTTTGTTACATTAGTGAAATGACCAAAATCTCTATATATGTCAGAAATTGAGTTTAGATAGATTTGATAAGTTAAATGAATCATATGATATAATTAGACAAGTTGAAATAATTAGATTAGTAAATAATTAAGTTTAATTTGAGATTTTAAATTCCTAAAATCACTAAACATGTCATTAAAATGTTTAGAGGATTCTTAAACCCTTAATTCTTAGCTAAAACTCTAATTCCTAAATCCCCATAAAATTTGAGTTCATTTGCTTGTATCAAAATATCAGTTCTTAAACCCAAACTCAAATTAAATATCTTTTTATTCAAAATAAATTCCTAAATTAAGTTCTTATTTTAAGTTCTTAATTTCTAACCTAATGGTTCCAAAATCATTTCTTAAATATTTCTAGAACTATAGATATTGATATGATAGTTCTAAACCTATACTTAAATCTTAAAATATCCTAAATAAATCTTCTTTCCTTTTATTTTTCTTTCCCTGCCTCTTTCCTTTCATTTCTTTCCTTCGTTTTCTCTCTTCCCATTTCTCTCCTTCTTTCTTTTCTTCTTGCTTTTCTTCAATTCACCATCCAAACTCAAATTTAGACAAGATCAAGAAGATAAATCAAGCTAGGAAAGGAGATAGAAAGAAAAATTCAAGTATAAAAGCTTCAACAAAAGAAGAAGAAGTAGTTGCATGATTTAGCCAAAAAGATAAGTTTTCTAGTTCAATTCATATTTGTTTTATTTGTTGTTTGCTTATTTAATTGATGAATTGATGTTGAAATGAGTTGGGATTGTTGTCTATTTATGTATTTGTTGGTTTAATGTTGATGGAAGTTGGATTTGAGGAAGAAGATGATGAATAGTGAAGTTGAGTTTTGTTGAAGTAGTTGGAGTTGTTTAATGTTGTAGAATGAGTGTAGAAGTGTTGTTTATACTTAATGAGTAGTATGTAGCTTTTATGAAGTTTTGATTGAAGTATAATGTGTAAAAGTTTGATAAAATGAAGTTTGAAAAACAAGGAAATTCGTAACTTAGGGGAAACCATGAATCACGGGCATGATTCAAGCCTTGGTAAGCTCGGGTTGGACAAATTTCATGAATCACGGGCGTGATTTTGAGAGAAAAAGCTCTGTTTTAGGAAGTTTTCATGAATCACGATCGTGATCCATCCCTTGGTAGCCTCGGGTTAGTCAAAAACTTGAAACTCAAAAACGATCGCGATTCTTAGCTCAAAAACCATTTTACAACACCTTTCCAAGAGTCACGGTCGTGACCTAAGTCTGGTTAGCCTCGGGTGCGAAATTCCCTACTGCTGATGTTTTGTAACTTAATCATAACTTTTTCATCCGACCTTCGATTGAGGTGATTCAAGTTACATTGGAAAGATTAAAAAGAGATATAAAACTTTTATGCTTTAAGTTTTTAAAAAATCAAAAAGTATCAATGCTTAAATTTTCTTCTTTTCAGTTGATATATTTTCCAAACAAAGTCAAAACTTGTATTTGCTTTCTAAATGTCTGTTGTTAAGTGTAAATGAATCTTTTTAAGTTGAAATGAGATAGATAAGTGATATTTGATGTGTTATGTGAGTTAATTGATGTAATTAAACATGAGTTAAGTAGATTTATAAATTTAACAAATAATTAGATTAAATTTGGAAGTTAGTTATAAAATGAACTTAGTTAATAAGCCTAGGTCCAACTTGACTAAATGAACTTGAATGAACTAAAATGGATTAGATTGTTTAATTTTGATGAATTTTTCTAGGTTTAAGCTAAATTGGGATTAAGTAACCTGAACCTTAGATATATAATGAATATAATTAATCTAAGTCCAACTTGGCTTAATGAACTTTACTAAGCTTAAATGAATTAGATTGTTTAAGTTTAATTAACTTGACTAGTAAATGACTTAAATGAATAACTAATCAATTTGGCTAGGATTTAGTTAAAAGGAGTTAATAGTTATATAACCGAATTAGATTAACAAGTTAGAATGATCTTTGATTAGCATGAGGAATATATTGTTTTAAATGTCTATTTGCATAAGTTATTAATGTTTTGTATATACAATTGCTTTTTATATGTTTTTGTAAAAAGAAACTATAAAAAGTGAAAAGAAATACTTTAACAGACAAAAAGAGAATTGTCCGTATTTTGGCAGTGTCACGCCTCAAGAGGCATCATAAACGTAACAGTCCGCCATACTCAATATTAAAGTTTAAGTATGACAATCTTAGCCACTCCCAAAAGCTTTGATATTAAGTGTAAGGCGTGCTCTCACAAATTTAGAGGACCATACATAGAATTACGAAGCTTAAGAAGATATAATAACAGATTAAGAAAAGAAGATTCATAATATTCATTTATTCATAATAATGATCTTACAAAGCTTAGGGACATTTTCCTTATTCACAAATCTATTACAAGAGTATTTCTACAGCTCATCCAACACTAACTTTATCTTGAAATTCCTTAACTAAAAGGGAAATACCTGGCTGTAGGGTCCACGTGGCCTCAACCACAAATGTGAACTGCAAAAGATATCTATAAGGGTATAAGCTAATAGACTTAGTGAGAACTATTTCCATAAATAACTTCTTGTAACAAAAATTCAAACAAGTTGTTTAAGCAATCAAATGAGATGCAACATACACGTGGGAAAACAAGGCATATAGTTTTCGGGAACCATATGTTGAATGGATTTACGCCCTCCATTCGAGGTTTGATGATACGTAACCTTAAAACAAGTAGTTTTAGTTAAAAAGATTTATGCTTTCTACCAATATCACCAAGCATATGAAGTCTACTTGAATCGAGCCTTGCTTTCAGATCTTCCGCCAAGCATTTCCTTAATATCGCCAAGCAATCGCTTTCGGTCACTTCGCTAAGTGTTGCTTTCGACCTAAGCTACAATCCTTCTCACCCAAGGATAATATCCCAATCCAATGTGACTCACTTCATGGTATGCATGAATCCATTTGTTTATGATATCATAACATTATTATTATCAGATTTAAGGTGATCAAAGAATCTCACATAAATGAAGTGTTATACTAAAATAAACATTAAATCAATTCCAACCTCGATATTCTTGGGATTCTTTCAGGGAATTATTTTACATACATATCCGTTTGTATTTTCTTAATTCTAATGCAACTAAATTACAAGCACAAACAAGTAAAGCATTTTAAGGAAATAAACTTACGATGCCATGACGACGATTTCTCTAGCAGATGAGTTGCTCACACATTCCACTTAATCGAAATAGTTATTGGGGTAAAGGTATCCTTTCTTGGAATTACCTAGCCAAAGAAAATACCCAAAATGAGTATCTCTTGAAGATATTCTTGAATTTTGATAAAACAATATCATGAGAACGTCAAAGTTTGTATAAAGGAGAGTTCCAATTTAAAATGGCCATAACTTGGTCATTGTAACTCGGAATCACGCATATAATATACCAATTTCTATCTACTTGAAAAGATCTATCCATTTCTAAAACTATTTTTATCAAACTAAACCATTTAGGCCTTGAAACAGTGGTGATCATATTCACCATGAATTTTCCAACTAAAAAACAATTTTGTTTCAAACTTTAAATCATTCAAAATTTGTTTGATAAATGCTTAGTTATCTATAGTTGAAAAATCCTCTTTTTATAACTACATAGCTCATATTTATTTATGCTCAAGTGTTTGTTGTCCATTCATGTTTCTTTGAGTTAAAATAATGACAATTAGGTGTTTTAGAAATCTATAGTTTAAGAAAATTCATTTTGTAAATCTTTTAAAATGAATACTTCGATTCTTTTGTTTTCAAAGAATTTCCTTATGTTTGACTTATTTATTTTTCCTAGATGACTTTTTGAAAAATAATTTTTTCTTCTTTCTACATTCTCTTCATTAGTGCTATTCTTCCTATTGTTTTCTATACGATTTTTCTTTGTCCATTTGTTTGAAAAGATCTTAGTTTGAAAACTCCCATTCCTTTCTTATGTTATGTTTTTCATAGAAATAACTTGTGTATGAAAAATCATTTTCTTTTTGAAAAACAAAGTGGAATAACAAATGATTTAAAAAAAAAAACTTTTCATAACAAAAATAGTTTTTAAAATTGTAGTGAGTTCTTCTAATAACTTGAAAAGGAATAACTTTATTTTTGTTAAACCATAGATTTTATATTTCATATAAACTTATTCCTAAGTGATAAAATCTCTTTTTATTAATTATTTTCAGAACTTAAAAAATTTGGACAATAATCTTAATGAACATGATTTATGAGAAATAATATCAAACAAAAATTAACATAAATAATAAATAAAGTCAAGTATTGTGAGTTTTAACTTCTTCAAGGCTCCCAGGACTAATAAGTAGACTAATCCCAAAAGAAAATAAAAAATATAAAGAAAAATTTATTTTGACTTGATGAGGACAAGTCTAAGACTAGAGAGTCTTAAAATAGTAAGAAGTAAATAAATTGCAATGAAAGAAATAAACAAATTGCTTTGCATGAAATTAAATAAATTGCAAGTGAGCTTATATGCTCTAAAGAATATGTATATATATAGATACATAATAATACTTAGATATAATAACAATAGCATGAACAAAATAAAACAATATAAACATAAATGGATTTTCATGAACAAGAACAATGCAAGAACATAGTGTAGCTTCCATAACACTTAGTTTTTGGAAACTCACACCATGGTCATGTAAAGTTACATGATATAAAGAGAAGAAAATAATAAAAGAAGTTTACCTAAAGAGGGTTTTTGTAGTGTTATATGGTTATGGGTTTTGTTGTAGGTAGAAAGTGGTTTTGTAATTATTTTGGAAGAGTTTTGAGAGGATACTTGGAGAGAGTTTTGAGAGGAGAATTTGAGAGAGTTTTTGTAGAGAATTTGTGAGTAGTAATTGTGTGAAAGAAATGAAAGATGAGGAGGATATTATAGGATAATGTGGATAATTTTGTGTGATTAAAATAAAAGAAAAATAAAACAAATTGAGGGAGATGTAGAGAGGGGGGGGGGGGGGGGGGGGGGGGGGGGGGGGGGGGGGGGGGGGGGGGGGGGGGGGGGGGGGGGGGGGGGGGGGGGGGGGGGGGGGGGGGGGGGGGGGGGGGGGGGGGGGGGGGTAGGGTTGGCGTCGACCATGTAAGGAGAAGGAGAGAGAGTGTGTTTTGTTTTGTATTTTTGTTGATTAAATGTAGTGAAGTAAGGTAGATGTGAAATAAAGTTATGGAAATGAAAAAGTAAAGGTTATAGGTTATGGTGTGTGTAAGAGTAGGTGTAAGAAAAAGTAGAGATAAAAGAATAGTGTAGAATAGTAGTAAATAGTGTAATGTAAAGTAGATATGACTAATAAAGTACCGGTAGTAAGAAAATATGCGTTAATTGCGATATCTGTTATTTTACTTACCGAAAAATTATAAAACTGATATTTTTTACGAGTCTAATGGTATATTCAGAATATTTTTACTATTCCAAGCTCCGAAACACGTTTTTCAAGAACTGTGTCCGATCGGGTTCAAGACGATTTGCGGTTTTACTAATCTAATCTTTTTAAGCTTCCTTAGGTAATTACGCACCATTCTATATACTAAACTCTTACTTACTTTCTCCGTGTTTCTTATTCGGGATTACTGGACTTAAGCTATTACATCAAACTAGGGTTTTGTTGACTTTAGAGTTCCGGTTGACTTCCAGGTTAGGGTTTTAAGCTAAACCGATTCCAAAAATTTGGGGGTTCACAGGCAGAGCGATCTTCGCAGCCATAGCGGGGTTCCTATTTAGTGTCTAATCAAATAGGTTTAATAAAATGAGTTTGAGATGAATGAATAAATAGCTTAAGTTCTTATATGAGTTTGATGAAGTGGATGATTAGTTTAGTTTAATTTCTTATACGAGTTCTTTCCTTAACAGAAGTGGATATCTGATTTATCTTTTGGATTATCTTCTAAAATTCCTTTCCAGACTATGTTTGGATTTCATATTCATGGTATGTAGTAACTTGCGTGTTGGATGTTAGGATAGGCATCTTAAATGGACTAAGAACTTAAACTAGGCCTAATAATTGTTTAAATTAGTTGTCTATTTCACCATTTAAATCCGTTTTTGACCTGAGATGGCAGTTCGGTATCCGATCTAGGGAGCGGCACCTTGCTCAAATTGGGGGTACGGTAGTTATAGGCGCTTAGGCCAACCCTGTCATGATGCAGTCGCTGGAAGGTGAACCTAGACAAGATTGAGATGGTTACCGAGGGAGGCGGGGCAATGACTTTCATAAGTGGTACGGCGGATTCGATGGGGTAATTGAATCGGTGTAACATTTGCTTAAACTTGAAGGGAAATCCATGGTTTAGTTCAACGTTTATGGGAACGATGAACTATATTCATGTTGTGGACTAAGTTTAAGTAGAGTCAGGTAACGGCTTAGAACCCTAGATAAGACTATTATTTCTCATTTTTGATATATCATCTAGGAGATATAAGTATCCGAGCTACTTATATCAACCCCCTGAGCATCGTGATCGTTACCAGGCTCCCTCGCGATCCCTATTATCGGAGTTTGAATACTCTCGTGCTAATTGTTTTTTTAAAGAAAGATAATAAATTGTTGTTTTGTTGTATTACATTTAGCTAAGTTTGTGTGCCACATCGCTTGTGAGTGCATTACTGTGTACTAAGCTTCGACTCATTCTTGTTGTTGTTGTTCTTTTTAAGGTATTATTGTTTATGAAGATGGTGATGATGAGATGATTGAGGATGATGTTGATGTTTGTTAAGTTGTTATGGTTGATGATGTTGTTGTTGATGATTGATGTGATGATGCTTGACTCGGATTTTGGGCACTTGTGATGATTTGGAGAGGATTTGTGGATGAGTGAAGTGAGTAGGAGCATGGATGTAGTTTAGTTATTTTATTTCTTTTTGTTTTTTATTAGTGAGAGCTGGATTTATGATTTAAACTTGTTACATTCTTTAAAGGGCATAGTGGAGCCCATGTTTTATAATTTAACTTTTGCAAAGCTTTGTTTAATCAAATAATTTTCCACTTAAGAGAGTGGAAGTTTTGAAATGTCTTTATTTCGAAATTGTTTTATAAAATTTATTTCCTGCTAAATCCAGTTGTTTCCAAAATCTAATCGAGTGATTTCATAACCTAAAATTGAGTAGCAATGTCCAACATAAACAAAATCTTTTAAAGAAAGCCTTAGCGTGTAATACTTTAGAGTATTATACGTGGCAGTAGCGCCTTAAGTTATTTAAATAATCGATTAAATTTTTGGGATGTTACAATTAGTTAAGAATGAGCGAAGGACCAATAACTCTATAACATGACAAAGAGGAGATAATAGGAAGTTCATCAAATGGACATCATCTTTGAGCTTAGCCTAAGGTAAAAACACTAAATGCGAAAAGAAACTAAGGAATGAGAGCTTGGAGGCTCCACATTATCATTATCATTCCCTTGTCAAATGGGAAAGGTCTATGCAATGTTGGACCATGGTTATGGGATAGGAAGATTGAACTCCCAAGAGTTGACGGTTTGCTTACTACAGACGAAAAGAATGACCTTAAATTCTGCAAATTCCATAGGACTCTAATCATCCTACTAAAGACTAATAGACATTAAAGAAAATATTGAATGAGAGAGAGTTCATAATAAGGAACTCATAATGAAAGGAATGATGTATAGAATAATTCGTTGCCCGAATGAAATAATTAATGTGGTGCACGAATGCTATCACCCATGATCTTCCAATAATAGAAATGACCAATGCATCACACTCTGAGGCATAAGAAAATAGAGGACGTTCAATCTAATTTGAAGAACCTGAATGTTCGCCCTTTGTGGCAGCTTTTTTAGAGTCTCTGAACTTTGGAGTGTCACGCCCCGGAGGGTACCCTAAACATGTAGTCCACCGCATATAATAGTAAAGCTAATGAATGACAACCTTAGTTATGCCGAGCTTCGATATCACACGTAAGGCATGCTTCCAAGATAGTAGGAACTCACAGAGGTATTACATTTAAGTAGATAATAAAAGCAAGTAAGAACTTATATAAATAAATATAAGATTTTCATAATAATATCCTTACATCATCTTAGGGGCATTCCCCCGCTTTAGAAGCCTTCCAAAATAATAACAACTATAACATAAGCCTACTATAGAGATTTTCCTATAAGCCTATGTTCAAAACTTAAATACATATAGCTTCTCTCAAAAACTCGTAGTAGCTTAAACTCGTACCTGACATACGAGGCTCCTTGGGGCCAACCAAAGGTAATCATACTGTAACAAAAAGCTATAAGGGTATAAGCAAAACTAGCTTAGTGAGATAATTCCATCTACAAGACATTTCCATAATTCAAACAAGTATTTAATCTAGCATATGAGAATGCACCAATCATATGAACAAATAAAATACACATGATTAACCGGAAATCAAGTGTAGCATGGATTTTAAGCCCTCCATGTCGAGGGTTGGGAGGTTACAGGCCCATACGACCATTAATATTTATAGATAAACCGGCTCTGCTCGCCCTGTATAGACTTTCTGACTCCTACTGGCCCATGTAGACTTACCGGCTCCTACCAGCCACCACTACCATTTCGTCGTTTCCCACACAAAGAATAGTGGTGAAACAAATATGACTCATAAGTATGATATACATGAATTGATTTCAATATGTATTTAACCAAATATTGTTTAGTTCATGTTGAAGGCAATCAACACAATTTTCATCATATCAATACAAGAACACAATTTATTTATCAAACCTTCTTTCGATATTCTTAACTTAAATTCAATCAATCATAATTCCAAGTCACACAACAATTATTCTTTTATCTTTTTCTTAATTGCTAGTGCTACTACTTACAAGCACAAAACAAGGAAATGTAACTTAAGTCAAGAATTAACTCACTCTATGTTGGTAGATCTTAATCGAAGTAATCCTCGAAAGGTGATCTCGGTCCTTCTCCACCTAAACAAGATAAATACCAAAATGAGTCTTTCATGAAGTTTTTATTCTTGAAGATTCTAAATTTTCTTAAATCGCGGTAAAATGTATAAGAGGAAATTCTAACTTAAAATGGTCATAACTTGCTCATTTTAACTCGGAATTTCGCGTATAAATACTGTTTTCTACCTATTCGAAAATATCTATCTATTTCTAAACTTATTTTCATCAAAATAAGTCGTTTGCATTCCGAAAAAGTGGCGGACGGATTCACACGAATTTTTACAAACTTGTTTTCCTTCTTTTATCCAAAGCTCATTTTGAAGAGATAGGTAATATAATAGCTTGTAAAAACTTTGGAATGTATATTCATATATTTATTGATTCATAACAAATGTTTGAAGTTAATGAAGTTGTCTCAAATCATGAAAAAGTAAAGTTTTTAAAGATTTTGAAACTTGAGAACTTTTGAAATATTCATTTTGCTTTGAAAATATCTTAAGTTAAGTATTTCTTTTCTTTTCCTAAATTTTATTTTCATAATCTCCTTAAATTCCTAAGGAATGATGTTTATTTCCTAAGCTTAGCTTCCAACATTTTTTGAAAGTATTACCACTTCTATATTTAGAAAAATAATTTCTTGATTTCTTGAGATCATTTTATTTTAATGAAAAGAATTTCTATCATTTGAAGAAAAGTGAAGTTGTTGTAAAATCTTTGTTTACTTTAAAAAGTCTTTTCTTTGGCATGTATGTTTGTAAAATTTCTTTTGAACTCCTCTAAGTTTGTTTAAGATGACTTCTTAGTTTTCAGAAAAACATTAACTTCCCACTTTTATTTCTAGAAAAGAATCTTTATTTTAAGAAAACATTTCTTCATTTATTTTGTTGAGACAAAACCATTATGTTCATGCATGAATATGAATCATAAAGTTATGGAAACATAAAGAAACATAATGACTTGAAAGAGTAAGCTAATAAGAAAATAAATCAAGTATTGGAACCTTAGCTTCATCAAGGTATCCCGGGACTAAGAAAAGACTAGTCCCAAAAGAAAAAGAAAATGTTTTGACTTGATGAGGACAAGTCTAAGACTAGAAAGACTAGTTTAAAAATAACATGAAAGTAAATATATTCCAAGTAAATAAATTGCAAAACAATGAGCTTGTATGCTTTAAATAATATATATAGTTATATATATATACTTGATAGTTATGAAAATAAAACAACATAAGGAAAGTAGATTATGAACAAAAACAAAGTATGAACCTATTATTGCTTTCTTAACCTTCACGGTTTTAGAAAACATACACTAAGCTCATACTAAGTAAATGAACATATGAAAGTCTTGAAGAACATTTACCTAAAAGAACTATACTTGAGAGAGCTTCCTGAGAGGAATTTCTTGAGAGATTTTTGTAGAGTAACTTTAGTAGAAGAGAGGTGTGAAAGAATTGGAAATATGAGGGGGTATTTATAGGAAAATGTAGGGAGATAATTTGTGTTAATTAAATAAATTGAAAATAAAACAAATGGGAAGAAAGAGAGCGGTGGCCGATGCTATTTTGAGAGGAGAGAGGGAGTGAAAATTTATTTTTTTTTTGTCTTTTGATTAATTAAAAGTAAGATATGACAGATGTGAAGTTGTATTGGAAATGAAAATGTGTAAGAAATAGAGGTATGGGCTGTAAGAGTAGGTTATAAGAAAAAGTAGAGATAGATAAATAGTGTAGAATAGTAGTAAATAGTGTAATGTAAAATAGACATGACAAATTAAGTACTGGTAGTAAGAAAATACGCGTATAAATGCAATATCTGATATTTTTAGTTACCGAAAAATTATGAAATTGATATTTTTGAAATTCTTATATTTTTATGAGTCTAACGGTATATTTGGAATATTTTCACTATTCCAAGCTTCAGGACATGTTTTTCAAGAATTGTGCCCGATCGGGTTCAAAATGAGTCGCGGTTACTAAACTGATCTTTTAAGCTTCCTTGGATAATTTCGAACTATTCTACTTACTAAATTCTTTCTTACTCTCTTAGGGTTTCTTAAACAGGAATGCCAGACTTAAGCGGTTACGGTAAACTAGGGTTTTGTTGTCTTTAGAAATCCGGTTGACTTCTAATTAAGGTTTAAGCTTTAATTTGAATTCAAAACTTCGGGAGTTTACAAGGAGTTTCTTTGATCTTCTAAAATTTGACGACTAGGCACAACTAGTAGCAACAATTGACTACCGCATGTATCTGATCATCAGTATGTAGAGAGCAATACAACATAGCCCATCAAGAAAATAGCTCATGTCCATGAAAATGCCATCCTATTCATCGATACCGATGGTTACATTCAAAGCTACTAAACTTAATATTAGGCATTTGATAAAGAAGCCTATAGCGGTAAATGGCTATATTGACATGACCATGAACTGTAGGTAGCATCAATGTGAGTCTTAAGATTGGACTCTATTTGTCCGAATGTACCATCAAGAGCGATTGGGTGGGGGGGGGGGGGGGGGGAGTTAATTGATTTTTATTAAAAATTAAATCTTTTTCAATTCAAATAATTTTAAGTTTCTCTCTTAATTTTGCAATGACGATGGTGTGAAAAAATAAGATAACAATATGGTAAAAATGCAGAAATTAAAAGATAAGGGATAAGAAGATCAGACAATGATGTACAAAGGTTCATCCTTATGAGTCAGTTCTCTCTTTCAGTTCACGCTAGGGACTCAGTTGTCTTTACTGGTTATGATTAAGGTTGTCAAACTCGTGATTCTACGTAGAATCGTCAGGGAGTTAGTAGAATTGGAATGTAAGTTTCTACAATCTTTACAAAATAACTTTGAAAAACTATATATATGCTTATAAAAGAGGTGAAAAACTTAGAATACATAACAATGTAAAAAAAAAAAAAGGAAATTAAGTTCATTTTTCCATAATAACTCTTAATCCATGATATAACATACATGAAAAAGAGTGAATAGAGTCAAATTAATTTTTTTCCTATTGTTTTGTTTGAAATAAGTAATAAATTGGAAGGAAAATTAAAAATTTTGACTTATTAAGTTTTTTATATAAATAAAATAAATAAGTTTTCTTGTAAACTTTGTAGCTATAACTTGAATTGAATGAATTCTATAAATGTAGAATAAGGGTTTTTAGGGGAGGAAGGGAAAAAGATAGAGAAAGAGTATTTAAACCAAATAGAAATGACAACAAGAAAGATACATTATCCTAATTCATAATAGTTGATACAGTTGTAAAATCATATATAGTTGTATTTTTTTATATTTTATCTTATTTGACTTGAATTGGTAAAATAGATAAACTCATTTAAAATTGTAAGATTCTACTAAGTTTATATGTAGACTTGGTTGAAATCATAAGATGCTATCAAAAAACAATTCTACATATGAGTCAACTCGAAAGAGTCTCATAAAATCGTAAACTCGTACAATCGTATGGATAATATCGCGATTTAGACATCTATGGTTGTGGTATACTATATAAAAAATAATTGAGCATACATGTCAAGCCACTCTATAGCAACATCTCACTGCTAAGTCTCCTTAGCTATCCACTAGCTAATCACTCAACTATAGTGATTAAACACTCTCAACTATCTCTCTCACAATCACAATTGAATATATCTGTAACAGATTCTGAAATATAGAACAATAAAGAAATATGAAGACTTGTATCACAAAGAATAAATCAATCCCTGAGAGCTTTTTTTTTTCCTTTTTCTTTTTTAAAATGTCTGATACACTTCTTGAAAGAGATCTTCTTAATATATAAATATATATATATATTGTATTTTTTTAAACGGTTAAAGCAATAGCTTTAAACCTCCTGGATTTTCCATAACTCTTAGAAAATAATTTTAAAGTTAAATATCGAAATCGAAACCCTAAAAACTGACCCAAGTTAAAATCGAACTCTAAACAAGATCAAATATGAAATTCCTTAATATTGAGAAAAAAAAGAACCTCAGAAAACAAAATGGAAAAAAAAATCAATAATCATTCGACTCAACATCCGTACGCGAAACACTTCATCTATGTGATCTTTAACATGTAAATCGAGACGGTATATCTAAACAATGTTCAATGAAAAAGTTATAAAACCTTAGACCCTTCGATGAATTTCAGAATAAAAATTCAAACTAAAAACGAAAGTTAACTCGAGTCAACACATAACCTTAAACTCGATTAAACAATCTCGAACTGCAAATATTAAACAAACCATAAAAACAAAATAAAACTTAAATTTTGAACCAAAAATATAAATCATGACATAAAACCCTAGATTTTATAATGTTATGAGTAAAACTCAAAAGTCGAAGTCAAACCAGAACCCTAAAATCAACAAGTCTATAACAAACTCGAGTGAATTTAGATCCGATAATTCTCGCGCTCTGAACCCTAGAAAAATAAAATTGAGATAATCATAGATTATAGTCCATAATAATATAGTAAAGCCTAAAAGGATCAAATTTGTCAAAATTTAGTTTGTTTTGGACCCAAATGGAATCAGTTTTCAAATCAGAGTTTGGACGCACAAAACAGTAAAATATTCCGATAACCCCTTTAGACTCATAATAATTAAGAATTTGTAAAATATCCATTTTAGAATTTTTTTGTATCTAAAAATATCATATATACTTTTTGTATATTTTCTTTACTATCGATATTAATTTGTCTTGTCTACTATTTACATCACTATTCATCATATTTACCTATCTCTACTTTTTCTTACTGCCTATTCTTACAACCTATATACTTATCTTTTATAATTTATTTTCCATAAAACTTTATACATAACTTCTCTTGCACTTTAATTGATTTTCATTACAAAAACACAAAACAAATCAGTTTTTCTCCCCCTCTTCCTAAATCCAATGCCTCTTCCCTCTCTCACTATCTAATTTTTTTTTTCATTTTATTTAATTATAACAAATTTCCCTCCATATTTATCTATAAATACTCCTCTCCTTCCATTTCTATCACACACTTCATTTATATACCAAAACTTTCTCAAATTCTCTCCATAAAATCCCTCTCCAAATTCACTTCCCAACTCTCTTTTCTTTCCATAAAACTATCATTTCCATACAACTACCAATATTTCATTTCTTCTTCAACCAATAAATAAATTTAGGTTAAAATTCCTAAAACTATCTTCATGTTTATATTAACATAACATAACCATATTGTGTGTTTTCTAAACTCATGGGTATTATGGAAGCAACAATATATTCATGTCTTGTTTAACAATGACAAGTATTATTACTATTGTTGTTAAATTATTATATTTTATTATTGCTCCTAATCTAAATTTTATATATTACTAAGTATATTTATGTATATATATTCTTACATCATATAAGCTCACATAACTTCTTATTTATGCTCTTACATTTCTTACAATTTATTTATTTCATGCAATTTTATTAAGACTAGTCTTTCTAGTCTTAGACTTGTCCTTATTAAGTCAAAACAATTTATTTTATTTTATTTTCTTTTATGGGACTAGTCTATCTCTAGTTTAGAAGCCTTGATGCAAGCTAAGATTCCAATACTTGACTTTTATTATGTGCATATTTTATTTTTATGTCTTTTATCTTCTGTATAAATTATTTTACTTAGCTATAAGTTTATATTTATGTATGACCATATTATTGTTGTCTTAATAAAATAAAAGGAGTTCTTTCTTTAATAAAAAAAATAATACTAAACTCTTCATAATAAAATGATTTCTGTTACTTAGGAAAAATTTCCATGAAGACATAGAATCATGTTTCAACAAAATTCTTTTAAAAAATTTAGATAAGTTCATCATAAATTTTTTAAGTGTTAATATTATAAACTTCTTCAAGATTTAACTAAGTAGTTTCATTACTCACTCTCTTTTCAAACTACTAAATAAAATTTATTATTTAAACCCCAATGTTGATAATTCCATGTTATAAAACTTTTCTTAAAAACTTATTTACGAGATTATCACCAACACTAAGAACAAAACAAATTTTTTAAGTCAAGCTAAGATCAATCACCAGTTAAAATCTACTTAGAAATAAAGTTGGTAAACAACTTACGGAACTAAACTTTAAGAAGTAAATTCATTTTCTTTTTATAAAATTAGGAAATAATAGCTATAATAATTGAACACTCACTTGTAACAAATAAAGATTTTTCCAACAACCCCTAAAGGTCCATGTATTGAAAAATTTTGAATTAAGAAAGAAATATTATAAGCATAAAAGTTAGAACAAGTCATTCATTTAATTTTTCTCATATGCTAAATCTTGAAACATTTTGGTTATACAACTTAGGATGATTTTTCCTCACAACCACATAAAGGTGTATGCTTTAGAAAATAATTAGTTAAAAAAAGTTTAGCATGAAAATAAAATATTCATGAACTCAAAATAAATATGGAATCATGATTTTCTTTAATTAAGCTTCATATTTACAAAATCTAACAATTAGAATTTTATTTAAAGAGTTAAGCTTAGGAAATTCTTTAAAAAGGAAATACACTTGAGTTTTATGTCACAAACATGTAAAACCATGTTTTATAAAATAAATTGTTAAATAAGAATTTGTGAACAAATATAAGACCTTAAAGGATTTTAAAATATATAAGACCTTTTATTTTTATTTTGATTGAGGATTCCACATTAGGTTTAAGTGGGAAACATGATTTGTACTTGGATTTGAGAACGAGATTTTCTCAACAAGGTGATTTCATTCTTTTCTTATATTCATTTTATGGATGGTGTTTAATACTTGTTCCTTTTGTGCTTATTTATGGTTTTGAGTTTATGATTTGAATTATCCAATTGATTTTTTTTTTGATTTAATTGTTGCTTGTGTTCATGCTGTTGATACTAATTCACTGACAATATGTTATGAATTGATTTTGGAATGCATGTTAGGTTAGGATTGCAATTGGAAAATTCTTTTCTTATTGATTATGTGATTAGCTAATTTGGATTATAAATCTCATAGGGAAATGGATTTGAATTCGATTGGGTTTATTAAATTATAAAATTAGTCAATTAATCACTTTCCTAGAAATAAGGAAAATTGGTTGGTTAATTTAGGGTATTACTTTCTTTAGGAAAAGGAGATTTTGCCTGGTGCTTGATTGTTTGAAAACACTAAACCCATCATCAATTTGCATTTGCAAGTGTACTTTGGTTAATAACATACATTCAATTGACTTTCTTATCTTTTGGCTCTAAACCTAATTCAATTATAGGTGATGAAATCCCAAATTCTTTGTAGATTAGTTTTATCCAAAAATCCAAAACCATTTTGATTTGCCTTGCTACAATTAGAACTAATACAACTTAGAGCTAATCCTCACTCTTAATGGACACGACTCGGTATTCACCAAACCTTTATTACTGTACATGCACCCAATACACTGGCTGGTAGGGTGGTCACAGATCGGTTTTTTTTTTTTTCTATTCCAAATCAAACCTTAAGTAACGGTTTGGTTTGGATTAGAATTTTTTTAAACCATTAAATAACGGTTTGGTTCGGTTTGGATTACGGATTAAACCAAAATTCTAACTAAAAATTTTCTTTGTTGTTTTTTATATTTTTGTAAATACCTAAATATTTATATCATTTTAAAGTTTATATTATAAACCACGATAAATACTTTATGAAATTTATCATACTTTTACTCTATAGTTCTCTATAAAAACAGTTATCTACCAATAAAATACATTCACCAACCAATACATAGTAAGTCATAATTTATAATTTTTAATAAAACCATCATGTTAATTATCTACCAATAAACTTAGCTAAGATAAAAAATCATCTATCAACAAAATTCATCAACGAATAAAATGATCCGCTGACAAAATATATTAAACAATTAATAAATAATAAGAGTTTATAACTGAATAAATAAATTTTATACTTTATAAAGTTAAACGCTATTAAAAAAAAACAATAGTTCATCATCAACAAAAAAATATATATCATGAGCTTAAAAAAATTAAAAAATGAACAAGTTGATTTTAATCAATATTCACTAAATAATAAATATCAAATGAAATCATACAAACATATAGTAAAATATTATTATATTTTTCTAAAACGGTTTGGTTTGGTTTTACGGATTGGTCCAAATTGGAAAATTTTTAAACCAAACGATTAAAAAAAATCATATTTTCAGTTTGGATTGGTTTGGTTCAGTTGTTTTTTTTTTTTTTTTTTTTGCCCACTCTACTGTTGGTAAATATTTGCATTGTTAAAAAGAATTTAAAAAGAGCTTAGGAAGAATTTTCAAAAGGATATATAGAAAAAGCATGATCAATAATCATCAAATATCCAACTTATATAAGGTTTTTCTTAAATTTAGAAAAATTCATGACAAACCAGGTTGAAGATTCTGGATAAACTTCTGGTTATGTTAAGTATTTCTATTTTCAAATGTAAAACTTCTAGAGTGACTTCTAGTAGAGTACCAATTCACTATTTTCCTTCTGATAAACTTTTGTAATAACTTTTGTCGAACCTTTTTCACCATAAACCCTTTAAATCATCTTTGAACTTGTTCAAAACAATCTTTCTCGTATCTAATAACATGTGTTTAATAAAAAATGGATTTTATAGCTTGTACTCATTAAAGAAACATGTTAGATATCTTTAACTCTTTTTGTTATCATCAAAACTTATTCAAGCTGTTTCCAACATATACAAACACTTTTTCAATCTTTTTTCAATAAATTATTTATTAAGAAATAGATACAAATAAAAAAAATTGGTAGTTCTCATGAAAAGATCAAATATAGATAAAAAAATATGCAAATTAGACACATTTATACATTATTTCGATACAAATAAAGATACATATGAGAAGCAGACAATCCAAACAGACAACATTCTCTCCCTTTTTGATGATAATAAAACACCTCTATGAAAAAATTATTTTTTTTAACGTTATCATGAATAAATAAGAAAATATATATATGTACATATTCTTATGTTTATTCGATTCACACAAAACCACATTTTTACAATTATTTCATAACATTTAATTATATGTCATAGTCTTGCATAGGTAAAATAATTTTTGATACTTGTATATTTCTCCCTCTTTTTGTTATCATTAGAGAATTAACAAAAACTATGTATTAATTTCATTTCTCTCTCTTTTTATTCCAAAAAGGTAACTAATTATGTATAATTTTTTTCCTAAATTCATCCTTTTATGCCAATTTACAAAGAAAATTATAATTAGTTCCAATTTTCCACTAAAAAACTTTTCTCCCCCTGAAGATTTTTCTTTTAGAAAACATGTTCCCCCTTAATGTGATGTCAATCTTTTTTAAATTATCACATTTAAAAAGAAAACAGTAATATTTTGAAATAAATAAGTTAGAATGATTATACTCAATTTATTTAAATTCCATTCTTTTCTTCAATGAGGATTTTACTAATTGATGTCATTTCATATGGCTTTGCCTTATGATCCTGATCACTAAATAAATGATTATACCTTCTTAGAAACCCAGACAAGCTTGGGTCCTTTGAAATTCAAACCCACATTATTTAAATTTCTTACTTGTTCATTGTTGAGCTTGTTTTCCTTAAAAAGTAAATTTTTTCAATATGATCAGATTTATTACAAAAGAAACATAAATAAGATGCATACCTATCATACCTTTGTTTTACCTTTTTTTCATGATATTGAGTAGGGTATCTTCTAAAGTACCTTTTGTTGTAACTTCTAAAGTACCTCCTATCAAAACTTCTAAAGTTTCTTTTGCTATAGTACTGATCATTCTATACATAGAACCTTTAGAAAATCTTCTCGCAAAATATTTCCGTTACTTGTTTTGCTCATAGGAACTTCTATAGTATATTATGGCTGTATTTTCATGCTTGTTGTTTTGCATAGATTTAACATTTTCAACAGTTTGTCATTTTCGACCTCTTTTGCTTTCATAAAAATGGTCTTTTTAACTTCTTTAGGTGAGTCACTAATGATGGGAATCAGCCTACCTAAGTTCCAGGACCAATCATTAGAGCTCGAACTAAAGGATTACAGGATCTATCATTGAAGATTGTTGAAATTTCTACTCATCGCATTGGAGATGAAGGCTGGCTATACAACATTGGCTTACATATTTATGTTGCTGGCTTTGATGGAAAAGCCACCGTCTTTTGTCGACTTACGAAGTTCAGGGATCCAAATTTTTGTGAGTTGCTTGCAAAGGCACCAGCTTTTATATTTTATTTGCCAGCCTTTTAATTGTATGACACTTTAATTTCTTTTGTGTTTTTTAGGTTTCCTAAGTGTTAGTATATATAGATCTTTTGTTCTTGTTTGAAGACAGATTTTTGGATATTTGAAATTTTTCTTTGAGATTTCTCTTAAATTTACTCTTATCAATCCTTTGGGTTGTGGTGAGTTATTTTTGTTTTTATCGATCAATTAGATTGTGGCGAAGAAACCATTCAACTTTCTTGTGCGTCATATCAAGAGAGTAAGAGTGTAGTTTGGGTTGATTTCGGTGCGTAATATCATTATCAACGTTATCCATATGATTTTTCTTTTTATCATAAATCAAAAACCCAAAATACAAATAAATTTGTGATTAAAGACCTCTAGCAAATTAGGCACATAATAATTTAGTATTAGAGTGTTCTAGGCATATCAACTAATTTCATATCCAAGTCCAGTTTTTGTATTATCAACATGTTGAGAAGATAAAAGTAATTGCAACTTTTTATCACTTTCATTAAATTTATTAAATGTATTATCTATATTTTGAGAAAGTCCATCAAATCGAATTTTAGTTCCTTAATTTCTTCTTTCAACATGCAATTTTCTTTTTCAACGTTTTCTTTATGATTTCTAAGATTCTCTACATCGTTATGCAAAACTTTAGTATCATATTTTAGAATATTATTTTATTAGCAAACAACATGTTCGTTTAACCTAATGCTTCTTTCTCATTTTTAATACTTTAATTTCATTCTCCATTTTCAAATTTTTTACATTAGATTTTGAAAGAGCATTTAAAAGTTTTTCTATCTCGGCATATACATCATCAGGTAAAGATTCATAGTCAAAATCAGAGTGTACGTCAAGTTTCACCATTGGACACAAGTTTACCTCTTCTTCATCTTCTTCCATACCTTCTATATTAGTCTCTATCTTGTCCAAATCGCCCTACGTAGCTAATAAACTTCTTCATTTCTTTTTGTACTTCTTGAGATTCTTGATAGGCATCGGGCACTCACAATTAATATGCCTTGGCTTTTTGCATTCGTAACACATTAATTCTCTCTTTTTTTTTTCTTTTCTTTCTCTTTATAACCATTTCTTATGTCAAAATTGTCATGTTTAAAATAATTTTTTTTAATAATTTTTAGGGTTCTTACCTCTTTTCTTCAACCATTTGTTAAGTTGTCATGCTAATAATATGATATCTTCATCTTCATTACTTGAGTCTTCATCATTAGAGTCATACACTACTTCCTTAGCTTTTAATGCCATAGTCATCTTATTGCTTTCAGGTTCATTAGTGTGCTTCATGTGAGACTTATAAGCCATAACCTTTTCCCTTAACTGACTCAATATATTCTTGTTCAAATCCTAAGCTTCATCATCTCATAGATGGTAAAATTCTTTGCATCTTTCGAACAAAATTAGGGTCAGCAATCTTTTTACTAAGAGAAGCAAGTTGATTTGTAATTGCAGTACGTCTATGAATGCCTCTTTAATATTTTCACTCGACTGAAACTTAAACAATCTATAATGTTGTATTTAGGCATTAATCTTAGTGTCCTTAATTGTTTTAGTTCCTTCATAAACTATGCTTAAAGTATCCATATTTCTTTAGCATAAGTGCAAGATGAAATCAGATAATATTAAGATGCAGCTATAGTAGAAAGAAGAAGATTCTTAGCCTTACTGTTTAGTTCAGCTTTTCTTATATCTACTTCAATGAGAGTAGGATCTTCATTGAAGGTTACTTCCTTGTCACTAAATTGGATAATTTGGCATGAATCAGTCATTGGCCTTCAAATATGTTTCCATCTTGAATTTTCAATAATAATAGTTAGTACCATAAAAATGGGGCACAATTAATAGCAATACTAACATTTGTTCTAGCCATTATATAATGACCTTTTACTAAAAAGTTGACACTTTTTAAAAAGAGCACCTGCTCTTAAACCGATTGTTGGTCCGGAACGCATAATCAAGAGGAGAGAGAGAGAGAGAAGGGGGAAGAGGGGTGGGGGAGGTTGAATTGATTGTTATTAAAAATTAAATCTTTTTCAATTCAAATAATTTTAGGTTTCCCTCTTAATTTTGCAATTATAATGGTGTGAAACAATAATATAACAATATGGTAAAAATTTAGAAATTAAAAGATAAGAGATAAAAAGATTAGGCAATGATGTATAGAGGTTCCTCTTTATGAGTCAATCCTCTCTTCTAGCTCTACATTAGGGACCAGTTGTCTTTATCGGTTGCCACCCACTACATAAAAAATAATTGAGAGTACAAGTCAAGCCACTCTATAGCAAAGTCTCACTTCTAAGTCTCCCTATATCCTTAGCTAATCACTTAACTACAATGATTAAACACTTTCAACTATCTCTTTCACTAAAATCACAATTGAAAATCTTTGTAACAAATTCTGAAACAAAGAACAATAAGGAAATATAAAGACTTATATCATATAGAATAAATCAATCACTATGAGTTTTTTTTCCTTTTTTTTTTTCTCTTTTTAAACGTCTTGTATACTTTCTGAAAGATCTTCTTAATATATATATATTATAAATATATATATTCCATTCTTTAAACAATTAGAAGCAGCAGCCTTCAAGAAAATCTCCCTATAGTAATCTTGCTTATGATCGTTGAAATTCAAATTTAGACGCTTCAAGAATATCAAGATATTTGCTCGTTAATATCTGCAATTAGTCGATTGATGAAGTCTTTTTTTATGATAAAGATGTTGCAATTTATTAATTGATGAAGTCTTTTTGGTTATGATAAAGATGTTGCAATTTATCAATTGATGAAGTCTTTTCGGCTGCGATAAAGATGCTGCAATTTAAATTTGAAATCCCATGAAAATTTGTCCAAAAATATGCTTAATTTTCCTTGATATTTTCAATAATATATCTCATAAAATCTTCTTGAATATTATCCAATGTTTATATGGATAACTTCCATATAAATTGAATATAAAATATCCAAACAAAATTGATAATATCTTATAATATTTCCAGCAAGATATTCTTCAACAAAAATTACAGAGATAAGTCTTCCATGGATAAGATTATTGAGATATCTCATGATTTGAGGAAGTATAATTTTTATCTGTAACCACAAAATCTTTGCATATTCAAATACCTTCTAGCAAAATATTCTCCAATAAAAATCACAGAGATAAGTCTTCCATAGACAAGATGTTGAGACATCCTATGATTTGAGGAAGTGTAATCTTTATTTATAACCACAAAATCTTTACCTATCTTTATCAAATATTCTTCGACTAAATCTTCAACAAAATATCTTGAAATCATCATTGCAAAATTTGATGAAATAAATCTGCTGAAATCTTGAAGAAAAAAACTATAAACATTGATGAACATGATTAATGAATATGATTTAATCTTTATAAAATAATCTCAAGATATTTAACTTGACTTTTGTGAACCACATCAAGCATATGACCCAAATATGCTTGACAAGTGGAGTTGGGTCTTCATAATAATCAAATATCTAACTTGTATATTCCTAAATCTATAAAATTTATGACAAACCAAGTTAAAGGTTCTGGATAAACTTTTGGCTATATTAAACATTTTTGTTCTCAAACATAAAACTTCTGGAGTAACTTCTGGCAAAGTATCAGTTCACTGCTTTCCTTCTGATAAACTTCTGCAATAACTTTTGTTGAACCTTTTCACCATAAAACTTCTTTAATCATCTTTAAACTTGTTCAACATCTTTCTCATATCTAATAACTTGTGCTTAATAAAAAAAAAAAAGGATCTTATAGCCTGTACTCATTAAAGAAATACGTTAGATATCTTTAGCTCTTGTTGTTATCATCAAAACTCATTTAAAGAACTCAACAGATTCATTCAAGGTTCTACCATATTTCATGTAATCAATGTGCTAATATCTTTCCACATACTTATTAGTTGGAAATGGTCGTATGATCACCATTTAGTACCTTCAACATGACATTAATGCATCAAGGGCCACTAGAAGGATAGGGATGTTTTCATTTCGACTACAAAAAGCACTTTTGAGCACAATGAAACATATTTCAAAGAATCTACTTTTTTTGATGACTTTGTTGAGGAAGATGAAGCAGTAATTGCAAGACCCTCTAACACTCCATTATCTAAATGGAAAGAAGTTCAAGAGAGTCAATAGAAAAAAAAGGAAAAGCACGCAGCTTTCATGGGGGTAAGAAGAAATGAAAGATATCTTATAGGATACAAAGTACCATTAGGAAGATGGGAGGAGAGTACTTCGTTCATGCTAGTCTCAGGGTCTAAGGATGTTTGCTTATTTTCCTTGGAACCTACACCAGTATAAGAACTCCGGCTCACCTTCCCATATATGCAAGATAAAGGTGATAATGTCACAAATAGTAACCGAACTTTGACAAAATATGTAATTAGATACATAAACTTTAAAATTAATCAATTTAGTACCTAAACTTTAACATTGATCAATTTGGTATCTAAAAAACTTTGAAATTGATTAATTTGATACCTAAAAAAACTTGATGGAGATACTGTTAGCGTAGATGAAAATTTTTTTAGGTATCAAATTGATTAAGTGCAAAATTTAGGTACTAAATTGATTAATTTCAAAGTTCAGGTATTAAGTTGATCAATCTTAAAGTTTAGGCACCTAATTATATATTTTATCAAAGTTCAGGTACTATTCGTGACATTAACCCTAGATAAAATAAAGAATTGGGTTAAGGAGGTTGAGGAATTAGATCTAATGAGACTTGGAGAGTTGTCACAACCAATCTTCATGAGTAAAAGCTTGCAATAAGAAATCAAGATACCCCTTATATTGTTATTGAAGGAGTGTAAAGATGTTTTTGCATGGACTTTTGAGGAGATGCCAGAGTTAGACTCTAGTCTCATAGTCCATAGGTTGAATATAGTGCCAAGGTTAAACTTTTAAACTAAAGCCAATGAGTCTTCCACTTGGAATAGAAGTACAAATCAAAGCTAAAATAGAGAAGTTACCATGAGTTGGTTTCATTAAACGAATTGAACATCCTACATGGCTTGCAAATGTTGTGCAATTGCAAAAAAGAATGGTTAAATATGTGTATGTATGGACTTTCAGGATTTAAATAAGGCATGCCTAAAAGATGATTTTCCACTACCAAATAGTGGCATGTTAGTTAATGGAATGGTAGAACCTGAGCTATTTTCATTTATGAATGACTTTAGTGGCTATAATACAATCAAAATGACCACTAGAGATGCTAAGCACATTGCTTTTCGAATACCTATGGGCATGGTTGTCAAAATTGTAATTTCACTATTTACTAAAATGCATAAAATCTATAGAACCATACAAAATCATGCAAAACCGGTAAAATCGTAAACATATAAAATCATACACCTAAATTGATAATTTGATCTAAAGTTTATACCTAATCAATTTTGCATCCTTTTTAATTAAGAAAAAACATAAAAAAATTGTAAACTCATAAAAATATATATTTGACTTACGATTTTAATACCATACCTATAAAAAATTTCTACTACACTATCATATCGTTTGGGCTGAAGAATGCATGAACCATTTACCAACGGATTATGTATGGTTGCCATATTCCAAAAGATGATTTCCTACTCATGAAGTTGGTCCATTAAAGAAAATTCAAGCCTTAGAATTTTCTTAAAACAACATCATTTATGGACATGATGGAAGGACATATCCTATCCCTTTGAAAAGTTGGATAAATAATCGAAGAAATTAAAAAGTGAAATCCTAAATCGTAAAATAGCGGAAGATGAACATAAAAATACGAAAGATTTAACTTCGTAACAGGCCCTCAACATTTTCTGTATAAACAATCAAATATACTTTTTCTCATCATACAAATCTTGGGAATGGATTTTCAAAATATCTTTTCTAAAGTTTCCTAAATTAGGACTTGCGTATGTAATACCACATTTCACAAGTCATTGGTGCAAAATGGCACGCTCATCGAAAGGGTGGTCCTTAATTGAACATGTTCGAAAACATAATAATCTAAAGGCTTATGGACAAGATATTCCATTGTCGTTAAATAACTATGGGTATGTTTGGATTATCGTTTTTTATTTGTATTTAATTTTTTTATATTTTTTTAAATGATATATGTAAAATATATGATATATATATATTTTATATATATTTAATTTTTTTTATGAGAACTATCAATATTTTTTATGAATATCAATTTCTTGATAAATAATTTATTAAAAAATTAAAAAAATGTCTCCATCTATTGAAAAAGCAAAGCAAACAGATGCATAGCGTGAGCCGTAGAACTTGCTGCATTTAGAACCTTTTCCAAGAGAAACTTTTACCGACTCTAGGAGCTGAGTCGTCTCACGTCGTGAATCGTGAAGCTGGGACCAGTTCGTTTATTGAAGAGACGGGCTGCTATTTTCCCCAACTGTCGACTCAATAATTAATTAATTAATTATCTAGTCAAATCAAAATTTTAGGATATTTAGCTTAATAAACTACCAATCTTACTCAAGCTTATGTTAATCAAATATAAGCTCCATTCGAGTTAAGCGTCAATACTATTTTAGTTAAAAAAAGAATATCTTTATCAAAATTAAATAAGTTTAAAGAAATTTAGTTTAATTTAAATTGAATTTATCAAGTACCTTTAGGAATAAAGTTCAAAATTTTAGATTCTAATCTTAAATTTTCGCATCAAAGTCAAATTCAAATTTAATATTCTACTGTCTCAGCATGCTAATTCAAGACCCTTGCGTACAAGCATCACACATCATTACCAAACCAGCTGAATAGCATGCCCAAGCTAGAAATTGTTCTAACGGGTAGGAAAGAATCCTCCATCGCCCGTGACATGACAGATCAAGATTGGCAAATTGTAACAGAGATGACTCAAAGCATTGACGCACCCGGCTTTCCTTGAGGTCCCCAGGCCAACAAATGACTGCAAATGGATTGTTGCCTTTAGAAAACTCAACGCAAGATGCTTTCACCTAGGCATGGAAAATAGGCAACTGCACGGATGTGCCAGCATGCGGGCAGCGGGCCTAGCATGACACATATGATATGTAAAAAAAAAAAAAAGAAATAGTTGTTTATTTTCTTGATTTATTGTAAATTGTATTTACATAAATAATTGTTTTATTTTATTATTTTAATTGGATATATTTGTCTTCTTAAAAAAAAATTTAGTATATTTATTTTTTGGAATGATTTCAATTGTATCACTTAACATATTAACCTCAATTTTGTATAGAAAACAAAAAATAATGAAATTATCAAATAATATTACAATAGTAATTAATTTATATTAAGTATTAAACATGCTTAATTAATTTATTTAGAATAATCATAAATTATTAAATAGATGAAATTAATAAATGCATTGGGATTAAAAGAAAATTAAATTTTATTAAATACATTTTTTAACCACAAAAAATTTACAAGAAGATTAAAATAAAAATCTCATCAACCATGTATGCCCTCTTAGAGATCCCCTCTAAGTCCAGGCTGTGCAGCTTCTATCTGTGTTTGCTCCTGCACATTCGATGGTGACAATGACTCCTCTGATCTTGAGTTGTTGTCGAGCCACCAAAAGTGTGGGTCTGTCTACTTCCTACTAACGACATCAAACCAATCTTTTAAGCATACACATGCTTCAACAATGACATCTTTTAGCCTATGCTGGTGTAGTTTAAGGATCCATCCACTCTAATTGAAAGCTAACTCTGATAAAACTGTTGAAGCTAGAGAAGCCAAAGCATCTCGTGCCAATATGAAAAGCATTAACATCATGTGTGTCATCTTTTTCAACCAACTGAGGATATTAAAATCATCCCCCTTGTTCCCCCTTCCCTCTTCCGGTTCTTCTTCATCAAGTTGCTGGATCTCGTACACCAACATGTCACTAAAGATTTCCTAGAAAGTCACTTGGTTACTCCCAACATCCTAAGAAATTTGTTTACTTCTCTTTGAAAGACCCCAAGATGAGTAACTAATAGATTATTGTGGTTGGGGTGGCGGTGCATGCATTTGATCAGGATACCGATATAAAAGTCTTTGAGCAAATTTGTTGCTACAGTATGAAGATTTGCGACCTCTGATTCAAGATCAGCCACACCAATATTCTTATGAAATTCCTTGAGGAGTGCTTTTATCGCACGAAATGTATACCATGGATCTAACATTGTTACAACATGGAAAAGTGGGGTAAGAGGGACAAAATAATCTCGAAGCTTACTTGCCATTGCAGACACAAGGGTAGCTAGATTAGAATTGGAACTGTAGTTACTTAACACACTCCGATATGTCAACTAGGTGGGAAAGTAATCAGTTGCTAGTAGAGTAGCAGCAGCTTGATAAATGTTGTGTTGAGCTAAGAAATGCTTCAGGACCTCTTTAAGTGCATGCGTTATTTGTCAATCCTGACTCTCCATCAGACTAATGATAGGACTAGAGGTATTGAGTAGGGTATTGTACAAATGAGTTAAAGCTCTTTTTCACTTCAATGCTCAATAAAGTATTTTGAATGTAGAATTCCACCTGATTACATAATCAAGTGTAGGTAGCTTTTGCTCTAAACGATGTGTCTTAACAAACTCCATGTACATTTGTTTAAATCTCCATGAATCACAAAGATAATTGATTGCATATCTTATCTTTTCAATATGTATATCAAGCCACAAGCTCCAAAGCCTACTTGCACTGCCAAATTCATAATATGACAGACATATCGAACGTAAAAGAACTTTCCCTCGCGTTCTGACTTTAATGAATGCTTTATATAATGAATGACAATAGTGTTGTTTGATGCATTATCAAATAATATACTAAATATAGTTTGAAGACCATACGATTGGATGACACACAGGATGTTATTTGCCATTTCCTAACTGGTGTGTCTCTCCCATAACGGCTTGAAAGCAATAATCCGCTTTTAGATTAACCATTGTTCATCTATCTAGCAAGCGGTTATGCATATATAACTAGACTACACATCATTGATGGGAGGTTTCCACACGTTTGAGGTAAGGGAGACACCGCATAAGCAAAATCAAGTGCATTATTTAAACCAAAAGTAAATATCGTAAATCAGTGTATAATCTAAAAAATTACATGAACAACAAATTATTTTAGAGCATTATACCTAGAATGATGGCTTGACAAATCCTTTTTCAAAGCTTTACGCCTTTCCTCAAAAGGCTCATCGTATCATTTTTCAAAGTTTGTTGGCCCATATGTCAGTATAGGGATTACATGCCTCCTCATACTCTAACTGTCGAATTTTTCATGACCGACTGCATGGAATGATATATTTGTAGCTGCCATCCATTCCACTAGCTGGTCTTGCATATCTTGCTGATTGAATTGTCATGTTGCGGGATCAACACACTCAGTATTGGAGCTGTTTTCATTGGTGGGGTTCTCCACCACAACATGCCCTTTGGAAACGTATGCTTCTGTTTGTTGTTTTAAGTGTCTCGTGCCATTGCGAGACCTAAATGATAACTTATTGCTGCAAGTTCAACAAATAGTATATTTAATAGGTTCTCTATTTAAAGTGGATTCTTCGATTTTTGTAAAATATTTCCAGAAAGTGTTGTCCTCTTCCTAGGATGTCTCAAAGAATTATTGGCCATAGTAGAGTCATTATTACTTTGTGTTAAGAATGATTATTTGGTTAGGGTGAAAGTTATCGTGTACAAATAAAAAATAATTATAATTAATTGTCTAGTCATGTTAACAAAAAAATAGAAATAAAAACACAACGTACACACGTTACCTCTCCATCATTCCCACTCGCCATAAAAAGCGATTGTGTAACTGTCGGTGGAGATTATGAATACCTTGCTCAAGCTGCTTCTTGTCCAAGAATATATACCGGCATTGATTGCAAGGACATAGGTGCCAAATATTTACAGTTCCCCATTTGATTCATCAAGGTAGTGACTCCTTGCGTCGTTTTTGCATATTTATTACAAAAAATCCACGAGTTATTGAACTCATTGAAGTAGGGTAAATCGATAGGGTTATTGTTTTCGGCCACATTGATAATTGAGGATAACGTAAGGAGACACCAAGTGTATCGAGGGAGAAAACTAGTCGAGGATCTTAGTTGGAAACACTTGTAAGCTTAAAAAAACTTGATTGTAGGCATGATTTGAACAAAATGACTAGCATATTACAATGTAGATACGTTAGTCTTACTTCTTTTTTTTTTTTTTTTAAATTACTGGTGGCCAATGATAAGTGTATTTTACAAGATTCTATTTATAGGAATTTAAGCCCAAATTGATGCATTTTTAGATAAATTACTATGAATATGGTGCTTTTAATGCTTAGATGTTGTTTTGCAGCTTCTTGAATCACAAGAAGAAGAACTGAAGTAATTGGAATCGGATTTGGAGCTGTTGAACATATGGCATTCAAAGTGTGTTTTGATGAGAAAATGAAATGCACAATTAATCACTTATTTGTATTTATGTCACACTTAATTAATAAAAAAAGTGTTGAAATTATTTTGGATATATTTGAATTTGTTTTGCTTTGTTTTTATTTATGTTTGCTGTCATATCCTAATTCAAATTCTTTTAGACCTTGTTTTGTTTAGAATTTGTTAAATCTCAAAACATAAAAGTTGTAGATCTTTCTTAATCTTTTCGTAGCATCTTGAATCACCTCAATTAGAGTCCAGATGAGAAAGATATCAACAAAATACAAAATAGTGTTGAGGTTAGAAATCAGTCACTACAATATACCAATCGGATGGTAATATATGGTGTCCGGATGGTAGCTGGTTTGGTGCTCTATTTTGCGAATAGCATTTGGATGGTAATTGATAGAAAAATAACTGTTGGAGCCTCTCTTACACAACCATTGGAGTTGTGTTTTGTGAGTAACGACTAGGAGACTTAAAGATCTTATAAATACAAGTGTTTGGGGTCTTGTAGATGTGTCCTAGAGCTTATTTATTGTAAAAATTTCCTTGTAAACACTTTTTACAAGCTTTAATTGTAAATTGCAATATTGATTGAGTGAAAGCTAAGTGTAATGTTAAGTGCTTTGTTATTGCTATCCTTTATCAAGCACTACACTAACTGAGTTGTAAGTAATTTGGTAGTCTTGAGTTGAGTCTAGTGTGTTTAAGTTTGTAAAGACTCAACTTAAGCATTTGTGTTGTTGATATGTTGAAGTCCTCTTTTGAGGCAAATATTTGGTGTGAATAAAGCGGTGAAGTCCTCCATTGAAGGAGGCAATTATTGTGGATTGTGAAGACTAGGGGGCGGACCGAACTCCACATTAAAATGCAAACTTTCCTTTCCCTATCTCTTTATTTATTATTGTTGTTGTTGTTCTTGAATTAGTCTTTGAGCTTAAAAGAAAATCATTTTTAGTGCATAATCCATATTTTTTAGGTGTTAATTAGTTTCTACAGGAGCAAAAAAACAAATAATACTTGAAAACAAAATTGTTGAGCCCTGCAAAAGCACATGTCAAAGCCAAAATGTCAAGGAAAAATTGGTTTGTGTGCCTTAAATTTAGGCCTCAACATGACCTTCAACGCTTGTTCTAAGGAGATCGAGCTAAACTTGAAGAAAGCTTCTATTGCATCTTAATGTTGAACCCTAAATGTGACCTGCGATAGTTGTTGAAGTGACGTATAAACCTTTGTCTGACTTGTGCCGCGCCTTGACTTATCAAAGCATTGAGCCTTCAAAGCACTCAATTTAGCTTTTGATGGAAGAATGGATAGAAGTGACAACGTTTTATCTGCTCAAGTCGAGGTTATCTTTAATGCAGCACTCGAGCACTTGACTTAACCCTCGATGATGAATGATTGTTTGAGCAGTGATATGGATGTACGCTTGAATAAAGAATTTGCATTTTGTTATAAAGAATTTGCCACGTCAATAATAAAATCTTCATGATTTTTGCACCATGAGTCTATAAATAAATGTGTTGAGGCAGGTGAATAGTTGTGAATAGAGAGGAGATACATAGTGTATAGTGTATAGAATTAACATAAAGAATAGAGAGAGAATTTCTGGAGTGAAAGAACTCTTTCTTCCTACTTTAGAAAATCTCGTGTTTTTTAGGTAAAATAAATTAAACCCATTGTTCGTAATTTTTGTGAGACACTGATCATAATTGAAATATTCTTCGATTAATTTCATATTATTTCTTCAAATTAAATTCTTAAGTTCTAAATCCATAAAGAAATAATCTCCTATACCTTAGGGTTTGTGAATCTAAATTCTGATTCATGTGATTTTAAATGCGCTTTCAAGTAAATTGACCGGGTATTTGTGATTAGTAGCTTACATTTAATTGCGTGGGTCTAATTGTGTAGTTTACCCGTCAGACCCATGTTTGATTTCAACTGAATAATTTGAGAGGTCATTCTTTTGAATAGATCTTTGGCTACTAATGAAGTTGGCCGTAATCACCTTAAGAGTGGGGTTGTGAGACTTTCTATCTCTTGTTTTTAAAATTCACAATGTTGGTTTTAATACAAAGGATTTATTAAGCTTTATGCAGGTCTAGATCATTGATAGCTTGATAAATATTTTTGGTGGTTTAGTCTAGGTTTAGGGTTACTGACTTTAAGAGAGACTTTAACTTACCTTAGTAAATCTGACAGTACAAATACATCAGCAACAAGTCTCTCAGAGTTTTGATTTGAAATCACATGATAAGGAGTTGGTGAAACAAACATTGCGCTATTGTCTTGCAATTTTACAAACCCATCCTCAATTTTGCCTTGAAAGCATTTGTGATTATTCATTAACCTAGTTTAGCTTATGTTTTCAATATGATCTTCTGATTTTCTTTGGCTAGATAATAGATGAAATGGGAGTAAGGTAGTTGCCATCGATTTCCCTTGGGATTCGACCTAATTCTTTATATGCTACTTTAGTAGGTGCGCTTGCCTAATTGTTGGTAGTTGCTAACTGAATTTGCACAGAACTAATTAGTTTTACAAATTTTTGAAAAGCTTCCACTTTCAAGTCATTCTTTTAAAAAGTGGTTTTCATTACCATATCCAACTCAACTAACCCGAACAGCACTACAAAGAAAAAGGAAAAAACACAAGTAGCCAACGTGAGCACTTCTCAACTGAAAGTATGCACGTCGATCACCTACCTAATTTCTTTATTGGGCGGGAAATCAAAAGTGCCTACGTTGATCTTCTAAAGTGGGCATGTTGTGATTTTTTTTTTTAATTTTAGGCACAAATTAACGTGCCCACTTTGTATACTAAAGTGGGTACATTAGATTTTTTTTTATATATATTTTAGCACCAATGTGCCCATTTTAGGCTAGACGTGGCACTTTGGTACCCAATGTTAATTTTTTTTTAAACATTGGGCACAATGTGCATACATTGGTTTTCGACATGTGCACTTTAGTACCTAATGTTCAAATTTTTTTTTAGCATTAGACCTCAATGTGTGCACACTGAGGCTAAAGTATACACGTTGATGCCCAAATGGTCAAAAAAATTTGAATGTTAGGCATCAACTTGGTCCAACGTTCAAAAGTCTGCCCATGTCTATTTAAAGGATTTTGATGTGGGCACTTTACAATTCACTCTCCATAAATTATTCTTTCGTTTTTCTTTAGAAAACACTTCTCATTACATCTTCACACTAGAAAAAAACCTATATAAACCATGGAAGGTCATGGAGAATCATCTCATCAACGTAGAAGTAGCAAGAAACAATCAAAACACTGACATCTTGTCTGTACACCATCACCTTTTCTTAGCCTATCAGCATCTCTTCTCAATCCATTTGATCTCCACTTTCCCAAAGTTCAGATGAGAGAATGGTTCGAAAACATGTTTTTCACTCAACTCATTTTATTGAGGAAGGATTATGGTTGGGAATCATTGAATGGTGTCTACGAATTCAACAATGCCCTTATTTCCATTAGATTGTTGCTGCTATTTTAGTTTTTGGACATAATGTATCTCAACCTTGTTCAAATATTCTATTCGAAGCGACTAAAAAAGAAGTTGTGGAGGATGAATATATCACTCCCTGGATTGGAACTAACCAGTCTAGTCCATCAATGATGATGACTTATCTTTTCAATGTTGTCATCTACATCGCGCTAGAAGCTATCAACCATTTGTTACATATGAACAATGGGAGCACGAGGATGGATAACGATTAAGATTCAGGAGTTGCACTCCTTCAAATTTGTGGTGCTCTTATTTGTGAATGTGAGTCTATTACCGATCACCTCAAGCATACAAATCAAATTGACTTCACCCCGATCTATCGATTGATACATCACATGGTATACTATGACATCTGCCTAAAGAGGAACACAAATAACTTGACTATTGATGATTTATTCTTAAAAGATGCAATATTGTGGCATCAGCTATTGGATGTCAGTTACATGGTCATGCGAACTTTTCAATGGGTACTCGAGAGAAAGCATTCCCACTTGGCATATGGAATGTTGATAACAACCCTTCTCATTGCGAATGCAACCTTACACAAGTTATGCCGCAACTCAAGCGAAGGGCAAATTCAAAAAAGCCAACATCTAATAAAAAATGTATTTCATGTATGATCTCCAAAACAACCAATACTATAGGGCTAGGGTTGGTGGTTGAGGTCGATGACAATCGCAACAAGATCGTGGAGATAAAATTAAGGTGGATCTGAATTTTAACATCAAATGATTAGCCTTACCTTAGCATGGTCAACCAATGGATGAGGAAAGAATGGGTTAGACATACTATCAACAAGAAGAGCCTGGTCATGATAGGTTTTGGTATGAGTTCCATAATGGAATGTCTGGATCAAATTCAAAAGGCTTAAAACGAGGGGTGGGGTGGAACTTTTTAGATGACATAATCAAGTGCTTAAAATCAAACCCGAACTCAAGGGTCACCGTATAATGCTTCAGGATCATTACCAAACGCTCCAAAGTCATAACAAATACTCTAAAGTATCAATTCTAGGTATGATCAAATTACGAAACTTCAAGAAAACTTCTTCTGATGGGCGAGCTACCAACTAAGAGTTCATCCACCACCATCACCACTACATCATCCCCTGAGGTAGATGATCAAGGTGGTCAGTAAGGTAACCAAGATTTTCATTCTACGTATTTTTCTAAAATACCATAATTATGTTTTTTTTTTTTCAAATAGTATGTAATTGCATGTTATCAATGAATGAATGGGTATTATTCTTATTCGTTGTTTAGATTACACTTATATAAAATGTAAACATTAATATATATATACATTATAATTTTTTTTCAACTTATTTGAGTAATTTTCATACTCAAATTTTCGAAAAACCAATAAATCATCGGAGAAAAATGCGAGTGGGAAAAACAAATAAATCAAAAACCGTACAAATTGTGTAAAATAAGACTCGATTAAAGGCACATAAACTGGCACACAAAGGCACGTGAATAAATGGGCTGACACGATACGTCATGTGATTAAAAAAGAAACGCATGCTAAGACAACACGCGAGGATGAATGGGTTGGGCACGCAAATGCACATGGCATGCCAAGCATGCAAAATTTGGCATGCGAACAACATGACATGGCCTATTACCATGCCTACTTGCACCAAATAAGCAATAACAGATGTGTAAATGACTTTAAAAAACCACTTAGTCTGCTTGGATTATCCAATTTTCATGTATATCTTATATGTATCTATTTTTTATTTGTATCATGTCTGTATTTGGTCTATTTAATCTTTTTATGATTTAAAATGTCTATTTTTCATTTGTAGATGTTTCATGACAAACATTTTTTTTTTTTTGGCTAATTGACCAATATTTGTTTGAAAATGATTGACATAAGATAGCAAAATGATCAAAAAATGATGAAACAAATAGACCTAGACAGAACGATTGCAGCAACTCACTAAGAGAAAACATAAAGTGCAATGCCTCACAATGATGGGATCTGTTTTCACCCTTATGAGTAATCATACAATTTGATTATCATATTAAGCATGAGTAGTGTAGGAAAAATGCTTCCTTTGCACCAAATTTTTTTTTCAATAAGAAGAAAAGAGCACAAATGTGTGTTTATCTAATTGTGATGCACAAACAAAGCATATCAAGGGAGTCAAGAGGATTTTCCTTCTCAACCTTGGTACTACAACCAGACCATTGGATTGTTTATCGTTTCCAAGGTATGATTGAATCTACTAATCTAGTGGCTTGAATCATCTAAGATTGCAAGCGAGTTGAATTAAGATAATACAATACTAGACTTAAATTCAAGCTTGGCTCAAAATTTCAAAGCTTAAGATTGACTCGAGCTCGATCGAGCTTAAGATTTTAAGCTCGAGTTTCGATCAAATTAATATTAGAAATGCTCAAAATCGAGTCGATTAAGCTTGCTTAAGCTTGATTTATTACAAAAATTATTTAAAATTTTTATTTAAATTATATTAGTACCTAAACTTGATTTGAATTCATTTAGTATTTATACAAGACTCAAGATTAATAGAGTTTGATTAGCTCACTGAAGATCAATAGAGCTTGATTAGGCTCTCAAGCTAATCAGACTAAAACTACGAAACTCAAGCTTAGTTCAATAAACTACTTGTGTAGCTCATGGCTCAAGCTTGACTTGACTATTCTTGAATCAAATTTGAATAAACATTCATCGAAGCTGTAATAGTTTGTAATTAGACTTCATTCATTTACACTCTTAGAACCATCCATTGCATGGTTTACTGAAATTGTAGAGCAAATTTCCCTTGATAAGTTTTCAATAGAATCCAAGCATATTTTTACGAGTGACGGTAAAATCAATTGACACATAAAGCCACACTCTTCCCTATTTATGGGTTTATTTTTATGATGGTACCTGAACTTTTTTTATATAACAGTTTTGTACTTAAAAAAAAAATTTGACCCACAAAAATATCTAAACTTTTTAAATCTTGCACCTATACTTTTGGACAAAATTCAACCATATGCAAACGTAGCAGAGAATTTCTATTAAAAAAATATTTTCTAATTCTTAGTTTGCATTTTTTTCTTTTTACTTTTCTCTCTTGGTGCGTGCACCCATGCGGTTGTCTTTTCCAACCTCCTTGCGTCAACCATTGTTGAGCTTCAAAGATCCAATTTTTACCAAAGTTTTGATTTTTCTGCTGATGTTTGCTTGTAAGGATATTAACAGTCACATTCTAGAAACGACTTTGATTTAATTTGTATCTTGAACATTTAATTTAATTGAAAGTTGTGCGGTGTCCGTTTAAAATTTTGATTTTTGACCTTCCATGTTCTAGAAAACGTTCATAGTAGGATTAAGGGACTAAGCTAGATTAAAAAGAAAAAGGACGAAGAAGAAATTGGGAGGACTCTCACTTACCTTTCTTCTTCTTTGTCCCAAACTTGTAAAACCCCAAAATTTTCACAATCTAAATATGATAATTGCCAATAATATAACATAAATTTTGAAAAGCTTTGAGAGAAAGTCACAAAGATCACTTTCGATTTTTTATGATTTAAGAATAATAAACTATGAACATATAATCATAGTTTGAAACTAGAATCTTTACTAATGTAACATGAAACGAAATTTGTAACTTCCCATAACTTCTCACAATCAATAATCAATAACGATTCAATGAATTAAAAGTTTAGTGATTGTAAGTAAAGAGTCACAAGAAGACGAAGATTACGTTAAGGATGATTCCTTCAAGAGATAAGTGATGCAAACCCTCTTTAAAGATCGATTCCAGGAAGACAAGATAATGTTTGGTTAAAAACTGGTGAATAATAAATTTTACACTTATAATTATGAAGAGAAAGTAAGATGCCACATATCAAGTTATCCATGATTAGAATATTATAGTATAATTGTTTGATTAGGAGAAAGATATCAAGTTGGTAAAGTTTTAATTATTCTTAGAATTAGGTTCGCAGTTAAAGAGATGGCAATGAGAGTATCCCAAGTTAATTAGTAGATATTGCGTTTGAGATTGACGTCTAACTAGTTGTAAGTGTAGATGAAAGTTTGATTATATGTAGGTCTTGGAAATAAGCACAGAAGTATAAAAAATTGATCATCCTATGATTACATATGACTAAAGTAACTTAATCGAAGAAAATTATTAAATAAGGTGATAAACAATTCATCCATAAAGGAGAAATTGGACAAATTAAAACAAAATTCGATCCATGTAGTTTTTACTTAGAAGTAATTAGGATTAAATTTAAATACTAAGTTATTGATTGTTAGACTTTGATAAGCATAGTTAGATTAGTAGTTATTCGACATTAGAGATGATTGGCTAGTGAATGGAAGATGCTATATTTATTTAGAAATATCTAAGTTATGATCTTGGTAATAGATATAAGAAGTTGTTGAATTAACAATGAAACGAAAAGTTAATATAAAAATCTGTGGAAGCCTTAGTTGCCAATTAATGGGGTCACTAAAAGCGATGACTAGAATTAGATCACAAAACCTAAAATTTGCAAGGTTAAAACCTTAGTTGATAAAGTCTGGACCTCACTCTAGAGATCTTAAAATCCTAAACATTTCCTAGAAAACCTTAGGTAATATTTACAGATGTGAACCCTTAAATTTTTAAGAGGAAGGTCTTAGCATTAGTGATGAGATCGAGAGCCCTAATTTGTGTTGGTTCGATTAGAAACCCTAAGAATCGTAATTACAAACTAGTGGACTCAATATACTTAGAATACAAGTCATACAAAATTAGCCAATAAAACCTAGAGTCAATTACTTAGGAAAGTGTGCATATCGGCATGAATTGCATATCTAACAAATCATTTGATACAATAAATACTATATCAAATGATTGTAATATAAAATAACAAATATGCAAAATAAGAAATATAATAATATAATATTAATTAAATAAAGTAGATCGAAATCATATTAGAAAATTAATTAGAATTTTAGTCAAATATATCAAATACATCGAAAACCCTAGAATTCACATCAAAATAGAAATACTAAACTGTATTAGATCAAACCCAAAAACCCTAGATCGAATCAAATAAATTTGATAACCCCAAAATACCATTAGGTTAAACTCAGAATCTTAAAATTGATTTGAGTTAATTTGGAACCGTAGAAACCCTAAGTGGGATCAAATAAAGATTCAATAAACTTAGGATATCAAATAAATTAGTTAAAGCCTAAAACCCTAAAAAATAAGTCGTTTAGCAAAAACACATCATCATCGAAATAATTCAAAATGTGACAGCTAAATCATCCAAAAACCCTATTCTAAACAATTCATTTATTTGATACTAACAAGCAAATCAAGGCCACATATTTAAATAATATTTAATAATAAAACAATATAAAATAATGTCCTATAATATAGTAATAATTTATCGAGTCAAAATTTCATTAGTTAAAACCAAACAATTACCATACCTGGTCGTTAGCACACAAATGGGGATAACAAAACCAAATAACAATTAATGATAAAATAATATTAAATTATCTTTTTAATATCATATACTAATTTATCAAAGTATAAAATCATCAATTAAACAAAATTACGTGCATCTAGATCTCTACCAGTATGAAAATCATCATATTAAGTCAACTTTATGTCACATCCTTCTTCTCTTCCCTCTTACCCTTCTTCAAGAAGTTACCCCCTTCTTACTTCATCCCTCCTCTATAAATACCCCCATTCACCTTTCATTTCTTCCACTTTACAAATCTTATACTCTTTCTTTCCCTATTTCTTCCTTTCTTCCCTTCTCTTGGAAGGTGTCGACCCCTCTTCGCTATTCCCTCTCTCTCTTCTCTTTCTGTCTCGTTTCATCCCCTATAAATACCCCCCTCATTTTCATACTTTACATCTAACACCAAAAATCACTCCCTCAAAACTCTCTCATTTTCTCTTTCTTTCCTTGACCATGTCAATCTCTCTCCCTCCCTCTCTCCCTCATGGCTTTCTCACTCTCTCACACAAATACACACAATTCCATCTTTTCTTTAGGTAAACACATCTATTCTTAAGCCTATGTTATGTATATATTCATATGTATGAGCCACAACATCATTTCCTTATAGGTTCCCTATGATGCATTAGGCTAGGGAAGGAAATATGTGGCATCATACTCTATTTTGTGTTTATGTTATGTTCTTTATATTATGTCAAACAAACCCTAACGCAATATATGTATAAGTATATGTATATATATCAACTAGAGCATATTGCTCACTAATGTAACTTTACAATTTATTTACTTTATATTCTTTACTTTCATGCAAATTTCAATATATTCGAGACTTGACCACTTCAAGACTTAAGTCTAGTTTTAGACTTGTTCATAACCAAGTCTTGTGGTGACTTGTCCATTTCTAAGTTATGGGGACCTTATCCAAATTCTAAGACTCCCATTTTATTTTATCTTATTTCATTTCATTATATTTTGCTATATTTCCTAATTTAGGTGATTGGAATATTTCAAATCTCGAGAAGCCTTGATTATGATCTAAGACTCTCGTCTCTTATTTTATTATCTTTATGTTCTTATTTGTTATTTATGTCAACATTTTATTTTATGTTCCTTTAACATTTCAATATTCATAAAATTTTTATTTTTATATTCATGAACATGAAACATTCGTAGTGATGCTATTATAATGCCAAAATAAATTTTTGAAACTTCTACATATTGGCAATACTTTATTATGTAAAATATTTTCTAAGACTCATTTTTCAATACACGAGAACCATCTATCAAAGGAAATATTTAGAAAACAAAACCCATTCCCAAATTTTTCCACTAATGCCTTGACATGCAATAGGTAAAAGGGATGTGAAACTTTGATTTTTCAACTTGATTTTAATGGTTGCAAAAGAAAAAAAAAAAATATGGAGCTCCACTTTCAAGGTTTAATCACTCAATATAAAGTCCTAAAAATGAAATTTTGCAATGTTTTCAAGTTTATTATCCATGGATCGAAATTTATTAAACTTCTTTATAAAGGATAATTCTATTTTGAGCAACATCATTGATTCCCTGGGATCATGCATGTACCATGATTCATTACTATGTTTCAATTATGTTTGAGTATAAGAATAATAAATACTTAACTTAGAAAGTCCAAATAAGGTGAAACTAATGAAAAATGTCAAAATAGAGTCAAGTAGAATTCTGGACGTGATTTGCCGTCTTTGACCAAGACCTAAATGGACTTATATGATCAAAATAACCTTATAAATGGATATCCATTGAAAGTAGATAGAAAGCAATTACTCATATGGGGAAATTGGACTTAAAATGATCAAGTTATGACCAATTTAAGGTTCAAACTAGATAACCTGAAAATATAGCAGGAATAGAATCCTTAGAAGTGAAGTTTAAATGACGTTGATCCGAAACACTCTTTTCAGGTTTTTCCTTGTTTAGGTGACGAGGACGCTAAAGCTTTATTTCCTAAAGATCACTTTAACTAAGGATTGCATTGTGAGCAAGTGAGTTTTTCCTTATGGTTTTGTTACCTTATATGTGCTTTTAGCTAGTTGCACTAGTTTGATAAGATAGACAAAATGGATATGTATAGGGATCCATGGGTCATGTATGTGATTCTATGCTTACATGATAAAGTAAATGTTAAGCATATCGTAACTTTGAATTGATTTTTTGAAGTGCTTTGATTGCTTATATGTATAGTTGCTTGGTATTTGTTGAATTGTTTAATCGCCCCTTAATGAAATTTAAGATGGTTTAGCTTAAGAAAAGAAATAATTCACGCATTGCATTCGTTGAGTGACATTTCTTTTCGCTACTACTCTTATGTGTGAGACTGGATGGGCAAGATGCCTTGCTCCAGTATGAGGAACTAGTCAGCTGGGGGAATACGGTCTCATGGAGGAGCTATGTTGGATTGATGCTTTAGGCGAGAAGCCCAGAGACTAGTAGTTGTGGTTGGTAGGAATTGGAAAGTCTACTAAAATTGATGATTGGTAGGAACCAGAAAGTCTACTAAAATTAATGGTCTTTAGGAACTACAAAGTCTACTAAAATTGGTGATTGATAGGAGCCTGAGAGTCTATCTAAATTTGATGGTCGTATGGGCATGTTTATTCAAAGCATTCCCTAATTCTTGATACAGAGGGTGTAAACTTGTTCTATATATGGTTTCCAAATATCCATATATACTTGTGTGCTCATGTGTTTATTGCATAACATGCATAGTATATGCTTCAAACTAAAATAACTTGCTTGTTTGGTTTTTATGGTATGTTTGATGGAAATATCTCACAAGGATGGATGTAGCTTACCTTTCAATAGTTTGTTTTTGTAGGAAAAATCAAAAGTCGAGATTGGGATAGGATTCGAGCACAGAGCATGCTAGTTGGAGGATTTGGAAGTTTATAGACTAGACATAGTTGAGAGAAAGATTTAAAACATGACTTATTTTTTCTAAACTTCCTTCACCTTTTTTGTAATTTCTAAGTAGCTAGAAGATAGACTCAAGATTACCTTATCTTATCTTTTGGTGGGTATGATCTTAGGGCAATCCTTTAGGGTCATCACAAACTCGATTCGCCATTTCTCCCTCGTCATCCTCCTTCTCTCACTAAATCACACACACACACATACTCTCTCTCTCTATATATATAAACTAAAACAAACACTAGCACAAACTAAACCTAAACCACAACCACATACTGTTGCTACACTAACTCTAGAAACAGCTACCTCTGAAACCCACCACTAGCAACACCATCTCAACCCACCATCAGCAAGATGTTAACCATAGAAAACCACCACCATCACCAACCATGCCTATGCTAACCCATGCTGCCGTCATCAATAACCTGTGACCATCACGACAACCACCGAAGCCACTACCCATGTCCATCACGGCAACCCTAATTCCATGACTCTCGCACCACAATTCAAGTAACCACAACACATACGCAAAACCATTAGCTACTGCCATCTCTAACACCCCTGACGACTCACAGAATTGGTTGTGGAGTTTTGTGGTATATGGGTTTGATTGTTGATGAGTGGCTAGTTGTATTGGATTCAACCAAAGGAGGTAGTGAAAGGGAGTAGGTTTGATTTTTAGTTTTAGTAGTGGTGGTGTGTTTTGATTTTTTTTTTTTTTTTTTGAAGGGGGGGTTGGGGCGGTTGTGTGTGGGCTATGTGGGTGGGGGAGAGAAGGAGAAGAAGAAGTAGCATTAGAGGGAGAGAGAAGGAAGAGAGAGAGAAGTTAAAAGCATAAAGAAAAGAGAGAGAGAAGTAGAAAAGAAAAAAATGCCACCTAAGAATCAGAAAATATTTTTTAATATAAATTTTCTGTCATGTCAACATATCACCGTACATTTGGCTAGATTTCGGCTAACAGCATTGTAGATGCAAGTAGGGGTGCAAATGAACCAAGCTGGTTCACAAACTAATTAAGTTTGACTCGATGTTTATTCAAGTTTGTTTCAAAAATAGTTAAATCAAACTCGAATTTGAACTATCTGAATAGTTTATTGAACTCAACTCAAACTCTATATGTTTGGTTCAATTAGGTCATGAGACTAATCGAGATTTATCGAGCATAAATGTTAATCGAATTCGAATCGAGTTTAAATATTAATCTCATTTTCATTAGAATTTTAAAAAAATGTTTTTTAAGAAATCAAGCCTAAACGAGTTTAATTGAGTAGAACTCAAGATTATATAATTTTATTTCAAGCCAAATTCGAGCTTAAAATACTAAGCTCAATCAAACTTCAATCGAACTCAGACTTTAAAATTTCAAATCAAACTCGAATTCGAACTCAGTACTATACCGTCTCGATTCGATTCGATTCGATTCGATTGCAATTCTAGATGCACGATTTAAAAAGTTTAGGTATTTTTATGAGCAAAAATTTTTTAGGTACAAAACTATTATATCGAAAAAGTTCAAGTACCATCAAAGAAATTAACCCTTCTCTCCCTATGTAAAAGTTTGTTCCCCCTGTTCTCTTTAGCACTGCACTAGCTGTCCCTCCAAAACCCATACCTCCTATCTTCTTGTGCCTCACCCTCTCCTTACCCTTCGTCTCCCCCGTCCTCAAGTAGTCAAGACTCTTTTCTACTTTCTCATTCACATATCCCTTTGAAAAAATTTTTAGAGCCCTTTCCTTCTTATATTTGATCATTGTCTCCCCAATTTTCTAGTTAACGTATTGGCCTAAACGTCGACAGTTTTCTTCTTTCTCATTCTCAAATCCCTTTGAAAATTTTTTTTGGGCCCCTTCCTTCTTATTTGATCATTGTCTCTCCTAGTTTTCTAGTTAACGTATTGGGCTAAACATTGACAGTTTGCAATGGATGATCACTTCGAAAATTTCCCGTGTACCTCTAAAACCCCATCTCCCTCTTTGTTTAATTTATTGATGGTTCGTATGTCCCGTACTAAGATGACTTTATTTGAATATAAAGATATTTTTTCCCAAAATAAAATAATAATTAAGTAACTAAAATAAAATAAAAATAAAAATTATACCTGTCAATGACATTCCCAATTAATGCAAAGTTTCTGAAAGCATGGTGTTCTTCCATAATTACGTGGCCTACTATAAAGCTTGAGAATCAAAGGTCAGGTGCAAATGTTTTAGATGTAATAGACCATCTCAAAGTTGTACACCCACAAAAATAAATGAATAAAATAAAACAATTAAAAAAAAAAAGCGAACGTAAATTTATTACTGTAGATTAACCAAAGCTTTTATAGCAATATATCATTCCATAGTATCTAGTAGCTAGGGGTAGTCCATTCCCTACAACTAAGTGGATATAAGTGGTTATAACACTGACGCTATGAAAGAACATTAATTCAAAAGATGGCATATATGAAAATTCATTTAAAACTTGTTTACTCACAACAAAATACATGTTCAACAACTTAATGAAAGTTGTCCGTGCCTTATTATACTATGCTCCAGATCACATGGAAGAAAACAGTAATCGGAAACAATTAGAAGAACTTGCATTTTCATGTAACAAAGGTTTCCACTGCTGTTTATCTGAAATCACAGAGGACCTGGGAAAGTGCCATTCTCCCTTTGTTCGTTCCATTTCTCAACCTAAAGCAAAAGGATGAGAAGTTAGATATAATGTGTTTTTTTTTTTTTTCCAACCTAATCCCCAAAATTTTAAGAGAGAATATTGGACGTAAATATTCATGCAATATTACATGCAGTCTTCAACAAAGATAATGCAGAAAGGTAAAACACAAGATATTGGGCCATAAGCAGGCTGTAAATAATTAAAAACCAAGCTCCATTGGACAATATGAACTATGGTTAATGATGATAATACCCACGCCTTTGGTTGATAAAACTCTGCAATATAATATTAATTAACAATAAAGGAAGTAGAATTGTAACAAGATTTCATTTGTTAATTTTGATTTTAATAAGGCTATTTTTTGGGGGAGAAAATCATCCCCAGCATTAAAATGCTATTCATAAATTTGAATGATGAATGACGAATCAATATTTCTTTTCATTGGGTTACTTATGGAATTGTTATTATAACATGCAATTATAAGCCCACAATGCAACTAAAAGCTGTAATAGCAAATTTCATAAGAGATAGGACTAATAAAATTACTAATACAATGAAGTCCACAGGCAATAAAAGATTCACTTTATTCCCTACGAAGAAAAAAACTTTTTCCGATCAGTAGCTTTCTATGAAGAGGATTATCGGTATAGTGACCAAAACCAATAATAATGCAGATGTCTAAAACGATATCATATCTCTTTCCATTTCTTGAACCCATGAGAGCCTTCTTATGCTACAGTGGCACTGTCATACATTTGCATCTATGCAAACAGTAAGAAAACTCAATAACTCCCTAGGAAATATATTCAATCACTTTGCTTTCAACCTTTCTTTTTCTCGAATCAAATAGGTATTTGGTATATCAACCTGCTGAAATATGTTTACCATGCATTAGCCTTTATTATGGAAAACAACTGTGTATATATAGGACAGTTTTCCACAAAATAGGTCACTTGGTTCTAGAGTTATTATCATCCTACCATTAAGTACATTTGAAGGTTGAGATCTTGGATAATGCATTCATGTTCTAATCTCTAAACCACATGTCATAATCCTTAAGTTAAACCCCAAAGGTAAAAAGGCTAAGAGCATGCATTATTCAGATACTTGCAAGGCATACTAACCCATTCTCCAGGGCATAGGGATCTATAGTATCTGGCAAATTTCTCGCATGCACCAGATTCTTCACCTTTTGCTGCCAAGCATCTGCAAACACAATTGAATAAGACAAAAAAAAAAAAATTAACAGATTTTCACGTCATATCTTATAAAAAAGGCAATGAGAGTTACGGTGAAATTCAATGTAGCGAGTAAAACAATGTCTGGTCTGGTTTGTCGTAGGGAACCTAAAATCAGCTGGGGCTGTTTTGAGTTCAATCTGGTTAAAGAAAAGAGGAAAAAAAGCAGTCAGAAAACTTTTTTGCATTTTAGAAAATTCATTTTCTTGTCACCTTTGTTTCGAGGTACTGGCTTAGGCAGCAAAAAGATCAGCGTCAAATTACATATGCATGCCAGTATCATTTCTAAGAATAATTCATATGTTTCCAGATGCCGCAGCTTCAAAATTTAAGTAGCCCAAAATTAATCTAATCATATATTCTCCTAGCAGCACTAAAAAATACAATCCAAGCCACCTTAAAATAAGTTTAAAAGCCAAGTTGAATGCCTTTTTTTAGCACTGAGAAACTAAAAAGGGATATACAAGCCTTTTATGCAAACTGTAACCATAATATCATCAGTGAGCACATTCCTTCCTTATATTAGGACTAAACTGTCATTCAAACGTTCAAGACTCACGAGAACGATATGACTATTGCATGACAACCCACAATATGATATACAGAATGTGGAACCGTAGTCCTATCAGAACCTCCAATGCATGAGGTAATATTTTCAGTAAAAGAACAAAACACCCACGATGCTTGTATCACATCTTGAATAATGATGCATACATGAGAAGACTGAAAAAATAAAGGCTCATCTCAATGAGTCATACATTATTCCCTCCAAAAATTCATATCCTGTTTCAAAAACACATAAAAACACCACTGATTTGCCAGCCGGACCACTGCTTCTCAATCCACCCCTTCACTTGTGTGTGACAACATAGCAGTCTCCAAATTGATAGATAGCAATTAGCATAGTGTTAAATAGAATTTGATGAAGCACTTGATTAGGACGGTGGGATTTAAGAATTCTCGATGCACTTGTCTATCTTGTGAAATGAGCAATTGGAGCATTGAAAACTATAAATTCCCATAATCATGTGAGCATGGTAGCAAAAGCATTTCTGCATATCGTAATAGGAACTAGAAAATTGACAAGCAATTCTCCAGTTATGCGGTCGGTTCTAGCTAATCAAGAATCCAAAAATGAAGTAGCACAATCTTTGAGCATGCTGATACATTAAAGATCCACATACTGCGGATTCATTCTATTCGTTCTCGTATCAATAGTTCATCATCCAACCATATCATTCAATCTAACAATACAATACAAATTTTTGTGACTATACAACATGCAAGAACTCCGAGAAAGAAGATGCCTAGATTAACAGTGTCTCATCCAAAATTCCTTAGACCAATTCTCTTTTATTATTATTAATTAACATTTTTCATCGAAAGTCGATGCAGGTTCCGTAATTCAGAATTCTAGGGGTAAATACAACAAAAAAAAATGAAAAAAAAAAATTTCAAATTATATTGTTTCTCAGAACAAAGCCCACATACATACATACAAGCACGCGCGCGCGCACACACACACACACACACAGATATATATTACTTAATAACTCCAAAAGAAGTAGCTTTTACATTCCCCAAGATCAAAAGGAGCTCATTTTGCAATCAAGCAACGAAATAAACTAATCTCGAATTAATTTGTAAAATAATAGAAAAATCTCCATAACTCAATTCACATATGCACAGAGACGGGTTGGGGTGTGGGTGGGCGATGGGTGTGGAATGGGTGGGGAGGAGGAAGGAGAGAGAGAGAGAGAGAGAGAGATCTTACTTCGTCAGCCATGACTGAGCGGATCAACGGGGAGGGAAAGAGAGAGAAAGAGCGGTTTTATTTTCCAAGGAGAGAGAATGACTTAGTGGTAGAACGATAAACGGTGGCTTCCATTCACACTGCGCCTTGTTAGAGTTAACCAATTATGGAGCTCACACGTGTTATATAATTCCTTAAAAAGTCCAGTGACTTTACAATATATTGGGCCTTCCTTGTCTTCAGGGTTGGGCTCACAGTTTTGATTATGTTTTCGCAATTCAATACTTTTTATTTTTGTTTTTCCAATTGAATCCTTAACCATTTTCTTCTTACATTTGCATTCCATTAACAAAACACTGTAAAGCGTTGCTACGTGTCAATTTTTCATAGATTATAATGATTAATATTGATATGTAATGTAGAGGTGGATAAGTGGTTATGGCTCGCAAGCTAACCCTATTTAACCTACTTTAAAAATGAGTTAGGACAATTTTTTTTCAGTCTTTTTAAAAGTGGGTCAATTTTACTCAACTCATTTTACCTGCAGACTAATCCACTTTGGAACGTTTAAAAAAAAATTGTGGGAAATAACTATTAATATAGTATTGTTATTGGATCTTTCATATTTGAGCTTAAACTTAGGTATTAATTATCATAAAAAATGACAAATTGATGTATATGCATTATAACATTTTTTTTAAGTATATCTTTATTGTTTCAAATAAATTATGATATGTAATAAAATTATTTTGAAATATTTATTTTAATATATAAGTAATTATAATAATAATGATAATTAATCATTTATATATTTAAAACCTTGCAAAACTTTTCTTTTATATTATATTCATTTTGTTCAATGTATAAATGGGTTAAGTGAGTCAATTTAGCTCATTTAATAGACTCATTTAACCCACAAAGATATACAAGTGGATTAAGAAGTAGGCTAGCCCATTTAACTCAAGGGCTAAAGTGAGTTGGGTTAGGATTAACAAATTTTGACCCGTTTTTAAAATGAGACAAATTCTTTTGGCCAATTTAACCCACGAATTGAAGTGGGATGGGCTAAATTGGCCTGTTTAACCCACTTGCCCATCTCTATGTAAATGGAGTTAAGAATGTTTCAGGTATAACCCAACTTGCTCATAACCAAGGTTCACCACCATATTGGGTCCAATGCATGGCCTAAAGACCAAGCCAAACCATCAAGGGTTGAAGCTTCTATGGTCCCATCGTTCGAACCATATAATCAACCATCTAATCATTAAAATAATTATAGTAATTAGAAAATTAACTATTTTAATTGTTCGATGATGGATAGATATAGTAAGAGCCGTTAGGTAGTAATGAAATCGGTCCCATCAAAATTTATAATGGAACCATAAAATTTCCACAGAGTTTAAGTCCATTTGGATGTAATTATTTTACTCAACTTCCCTCTTAGACCTCATTGATGCTTGTTTAAATTTCACCTTGACATAAGGACTCGAGTCATAACTCACTTTCTGACCTCCAAGACATGGCAAAGTTACAGATAGTTTTCAATGCCTTCGGCTCTAATTTACGATACTACTCATCAATCCAAATGGCAACCAGAGTCTTACTGAAGCTTTCTTAATCGAGTAACTCATGAAAATACTCTTAAACAACATCTTTATAGCTACTCACTCCCCTAAACTTAAGTTCGAAACAAGAACCATTCCATGCATGTCCAAGTACAAGATTATATCTTTCCACACAAAATTGATCTAAAGTATTTGACCTTACCACCTTCACATCGTTTCAAGCTAAAAATCTGCATTAAAAAAATCACAATGAAAGAGACCCTAGCAATCTATTTATTGAAATTGTAGCATGTCTCCTCAAATCTACGATCCCTAAAAAAAATCAATCACCCAGATAAAATCCCAGCTAATTTCATATCACAATTGTCATCTATCCTCATTCAAAAATCAAATACCTCAATTGAAATACAAAAGACAAATTGAATAACAATGATTCAAGCTCATCCCAAAATGGTGCCAATAGTACTGACATGGATTCAATTATCAAGGCAATGGTAATCAAAATTTAATTTTAGTTAATCCAAATTAAGGTCCCACAAGATTCATTTTTTTACATTTCCAATAGCAAACCATCAACTCTTGCTCCTCACAAACTTACGTAGGGATGTTCCATACGTGCAAATTTCACTACAATATAAACCTTACCCTTTTACATTAAATAGATTGGAACCAAATCAAACACATTTGCCATTAATATAATAAAAGCCCTAAAAGCAAACACTAAAGATAAAAAACTAAGAGTAGTGTTTACCATTGAACTTTAAACTCATTTTTAACTTAAAACTTAAAATCATATTTTTAACTATAATCTACATTTGTACAAACATCAAGGTTGTAACATTGCAATATGTACATCAAATAAGAATAGTATTTTAGGTAAAAAATAACAATTCATAGGAAATATCCGACATGAGACCTTCAATAGTCACATTCACGACTGGGCTTCACATTTTGACAAATTTTAATTGCCTTTTCCTTGATATGATGTGTCAACAAAAGAAAAGGAGAGTGAAAATAGAGAATGGAAATGTAAAGGTGAGGATGTTTTTTTGTTTTCTTTCCTTTTCACTTTTCAAGTGGTGTTTTTGTTTTCTTTCTTTTCCCCTTTTTTTTTTACCTTCCAAAATTTTCACGTTTTCCATTTCCCACCATTTTTCTCATTTCACCAATTAAACCTACCCCCATAGAGGTAGGTTTAGTTTTTGCCGATATCAATTCCCTCTATGTAGAGGCAAAATTAATAAACATGTCTATGTACTACCACAAAAGATGTATTATTTTATTAGAGGCAAAAATAAAATCCACCTCTACCATTTCACTTGATTTATTGTTGTGACTTCAATATGTATGCAAATTAAAAAGCAATTTCCATCTTTTCATATAAATAAGTAAATGAACAAATGAATAAATAATAAATGTCACCATGAATATTTTATAATAAAGTATTTTGAATGGTATACACATTGCATATACATATATGAGATTAATGACACAAAATGTCAATAATGTGTAATAATTTTTTTATTTTTCATTGAAGGTAGCACATAAGGCTAGCACTTGTGTGTTGTTTTCCCTTAATCTCACATTTATAGGGACATTTATAAAGAGCAAATAATCAATTTGTTCCATCTATGTAGGTTATAGAGTACATATGATTTAGACTACGAGTATCGTAAGACAAAGTTTAAGTTTCAAAAAGAAAGATCTTTTACTATGTTTTGTTGTAATCATTATCGAATAGGCCTTTTTGAATTATATGGGTACTTTACTCAACAGGGGGAAAAAAAGAGCAAGTATTAGCACTATACTTATGACTAAAACGTAGAATAATCTAATAAAAAATATAAATTGATGGGAAGATAATACATCACTTAGTTATATTATACAGAAAGTTAGGACATAATTATAACAATGGTATATTTGTTCACCTATCTTTTGAAACTCTAGTCCTTTAATGTGGGTTCTCATATTTCAATACTATACGCATTTAAATATATACTATATCTACCCATATTCAACAATATAACCAATATTACATAATTATTATTCTCTCTGCATTACAAGAATTAAAAATATTTGAATAAGTTGATTTGTCATTATAAATGCCAAATTTTGAAATATCTTTAAACTACTTATGCTTAATTCATATGCATGTATATGTTTTGTTTGATTGATGAATGAAATTTTTGTGAATATATTTTGTTGATACATTGTATATGTTAGTATAAATTAGAATTAGATGAATTATGTTGATTGTTGGCGTATGTGTTAAGCCAATGATTTCAACAAAATAAAGCAAACCCAAATCCTTGTAGATTTTTGAACCCAACATAAACCCAAATGCCAAGCCCAAGCCCAAGCCCAAGCCCAAAATAAAGCAAAATATCTTGATACAAAAGTCAAGGGTAGGTTTGAGATAATTATTAGAGCAAATTTACACAAAACTTAAATCTAAAACAAATCCTATTCGATATCTAAGGGAAACCCAGAGCAAGATACAAAAGTCCATCACTTTTCGTACAAACAATCCACCAAGACTTCATTTTTCAAGTTAAGATCATACAAGGTAAGTTTTACTTGCTTCTACGATCATTTACTTATTTATTTTCTTCATGAATATGAAATCCTTGTTTTGATGTTTTTCTAATGATTTGAAAATAGTGTTGATGAATTGTATTGATCTATGGAGCTAGATAGACTCCTGAAGTTGTAATAGATAAGTATATGGAGGTAGTTATATTTGACATGATAGATGAATGAGTTGGTAAAGTTTATGTGATGTTTCAAATTTTGAAAATAAAGTTGTGGGGTTTATTTAATGAAGGGGATGTGGAGTTTATGTATGTTTAGTGTTTTGAAGTGTATATGTTAATTTTATGTAGGATGATAAACGTAAGAATTTGGTGTTTAAGTTTTAAAACGTATATGCCCTATTTTTCGAAGCAAAACATAAGGGAAACATAGGACTATGCTTCTGGCCGTGCTTCTCATCAAGCCTTTGGTATAATACTACTCGAAGAGAAACATGGGTCGAATACGGCCATTTTTATTCAACCATGCTTCTCACTGTGTGTTGATTGAAGAAGAAAATTTAGACAGCACAAATGGAATATGGCCACGTGCATCTAACTGTGCTTCTCTATGAGTTCTTAAGGATTTGGCTTAATATGATACACGACTAAAACAAGACCCCCTATATCAAACTGTGTTTCTTTCTAGTTGTTGTTGTGCTTTGTATAATGTCGAAACACAGGTGAAGCATGGCATGTCCTATCTAGCTATGTTTCTCTCTAACCAATTTCGCAAATCAAAATATATTTCATCGTATTTCTAGCATATGGGGAACACGGGGACATGCATGGCTTTGTACTTGGTCTTGCACCATTAAAAAAATAAAAATAATAATAAATAAAACTTTATTTTCAAAATTTTAAAATAAAGAAATGTATTATATAGATATGTGTATAAATGTTAAATTATAAATTAATATGATCTTTTATTTAAGTCTTGCATTGAATGAAGAACTTAGAAATTGTTTGTGAATAATATTCAATTTTATATGAATTGAATTCTTTTCTTATAGATTCTACTTCTCAATTGAGTATACATACTGGTCTTTTATAAGACATTTTAGGTACACAGTAACTTGTTTGTTGGTTGATAGGTTATGCATAATTAAATTGACTTTAATCAAAGATGACTTAAAACTGTTTGAAATTATCTATGCATGCACCGTTTAATCCAGTCCGAAAAGCTGCAACCCCGTTGATGATGTTAACATGGTAGTTAGGTGTTTAAGCCACCTGGTTATGATGCAATGACAATTTATAACTAGCTCGATAGGTAGTCGATAGGGATAATAGTATTGGTGTAATGTTTACTTATTCTTAAAGGAAATAATATGATTTGGTTCACGTTTATGGAACTTGTTGAACTAAGTGATATTATATATTAAGTTAAGTAAAGATGACAAACGACTGTGAACCCTAGAGAATGCTACTATTCTTTTTCAATTAGATATAGAAGATATAGATATTCGGGCTACCTATGTCAACCCCATGAGCAGCTACTATTACTCAAGACCCCCAGCTTCCCTAAAACTTGTATCCAGAGTTTGAATATTCCAATGTTGATTGACAAATTTAAATATAGATAAGTTAACTTAATGATTGTTGCATTGCATTTAGTCTAAGAGTGCTTGTCACTTTGTATTTGCTTGTGTTGCTTGTGTACTAGGCCTTTAGCTCATGTTTTCCTATTACAAGTATGGATGAGGTATGATCAGTTGGGTTATGGAACAGATTTTGAGGATTTTCTAGATGAATGAGATGATTAGGAATTTCGATCTTGATGACCAATGTTTTGTAATAGACTAATGAAGAATGTTTTCATGGTTTATGTATAATTATCAAAGTCGTTTCAAACTTGTATGTATTTTTTCCTTTGTTAAGGCTTGACCTTAAGCCTTTGGTTTGTAATATATATGTATTAAGTCCTTTATCTTGTTGATGAAAGGGTAACAAAGCTTTGTATTAGTATGTATAATATTTCTCCTAATGAGAAGTTTTTGTAAAGGATCTTATGGTACATTTGGCATATTTAGACAAACATTTTATATAAACTTCTTCTTTAAAGACAGTTTTACATGTAATTTTTTTGAGATTACATGTAGCTGGAACTAGATACGCTTAGTTTTAAATAAGAGTCGTGTCGGTCTTTACAAATTTGTCACAAAATACCTATTTTATAAATTTAGTTTGTCATTTTCATTGACACAATAAGCTTGTCATAATAAGTATACTACAAGAAAAATATCCTTTGTCATAATATAATGATGCTTATTGTAATGATGGCACTTTTTCTCAAAAAGATGATAGTGACAAAATAATTTATCCAATATTTTTTTTTCATAATAGGCATGCTTTCGTCATAATAGATCAAGATACTATGACTAAATAAAATGCTTTATAATGACAAAAATGTGAATTGTGACAAAAAAAGATTTGCCAATATTGTTTTGGATAAATTGCACTAGAAAGCATGAATGTTTAGAGGTAAGTTTATTTAAGATATCAATATTTCAAAATGTTAAATTGTTGAATCAATATTTTAAATTGTTAAAATAAAGAATCAACATTTTCTTATGATAGCCTATCATAGGGATTCTTATAAAAAAAAAAAATAGTTGAAAGGATAACATCCCTGCATACAATCCCCTATTGTAGGGGTGTCCATTTTATAGCTATTTGAATGTTATTATTTATATAAAAAAATATTTAAATAGGTGCAGATACATATCTTACATTAGACAATCTATAAAGGGATGTTGGCCCTTTAATAGCATTATGGCACATGTTGAAAGCTATAGAAGGGACAAGATCCTTTTTAGAGATGATGTGTGGAAGTACTAGTCCCTTCTAAAAAGTATATATATATATATATATATATTAAATTGTATAAATATATTTTTTAAATTATATGTATTATTAAAATTAATATAAAACAAAAAAAAAAAGAAAATATTTAATATTTATAATAACAACAATAATAATTTTTGGAATACAACCATTTAATAATTAGAGCGAGCATAATATTGCAACATTAATACTTAAAACAAGTCTTCAAAAAAAAAAAAATTAAATGACCAACTATATATAATTAATTTGCTTTCCTATCACCAGATCCACTAGAATGCTCTATGCGTAGTGTATGCAACCTTTTTTTTTCTTCTATGTCGAACTAAAATTAAGTGAAGAACCCTGTTATATGGGGAATCCACCCATACCTTGCTTAACCAGATGGGTTCCAAGTGGATATTAAGAATCATAGAGTAGGGTACATATATAAATTTTTTAGAACTTGCTCTCTCACGGTAGGATAAGGGTATACATTATAGGTTCTATGCGTTATTTATATTGAATATTTGAAAATAAGATAGTGTTATATATTATATAAAATTATGTCAAATACTATAAAATTGAAGTTTAAGAGAGAAAGAAAGACATGACGGAAGCAAGAAATATAGAGATTACATTAATAAAAATACGTAGGGTACATGACGGGTATAATGTGCTACAGGGTACTTATAAGGTAGAGTAAGGGTAGTGCTTCATATTCTACCTAGCATGTACCTACTCACCCATATCTTTAACTACAAAATAATAATAATAATGTAATCGAAAAGATTATAAAGATAAGATGAGAAATAAATTTGAATTAATTGAAAATATTCTAACCTTTGCACAATATGCCTCCTAATTCATCCACATAAGAAAATCACCTTCGTGTTCATTCATAAGTGTAAATAAACCAATCACACCCAATTCCTACAATTTTTTTTTTTTGCCACAATGGGGGAGAAGAGAATCAAACTTGAGACCTCTCATATGAAAGACAAGGGAAGACAATTCCTACAAGTTCGATCTCAACAAAATAAGAATAGCTATAAAACAATGTTGTTATTAAGATATTATGGGTCCAATATATATATTTACTACAATGAAATAAGTCATTTATTTGTAAGTCAGTAAATAAATATCATCAAGATCCCTTCTTCTAACATAATGATAATTCCTATAAAATAACAATTTTGAAAATCAAATATAAGAGTACAAATTAACATAGCATCTAATTAACCTAAAAATAAAAAAGCAATAAAACTTAAGTGCTCTCCCATTTAGGGAAGAAATTAACATAGCACCTAAATTGAACAAGTGGAGTACAAATTCACCATCAATAATGATATCTAACAATTCATCTCATATGCAAAAACTTCTTATTGAGCTGTTAAAAAACATTTTAAGCTTGGTCAACAAGATGCTTCAAGGGCTATACAAGATCTCCTGACGAACTACTTTTACATATTTCTAATAGCAATAACTCACTTATCTAAAATGCTATTACAAGCTATTTAAGGATGCAAATTGAACATCAAAATCATTGATTGGATAGTTTGTCTAGTTAAATGAACACAAAAATAAAATTATTTAATGGATGTTACTTGAACATGATGGTCCCAAAGCATTGTGGTTACGAATAGCGGTATAGGTATGGTGCCTGAATTGCAACCACCATCAACATTATAAACATTCATAACATCTTGTAAACCTTATAAACATAGTTATATCCTCCATTTTTCCTTCTCTTGATCCATCATTACCTTTTGTTCTTTTAAATTAATGTACTTGTTCAATATTATTCCCAAATTAAAAAACCCTCTTGGTACCTAAAATCACAAAAGAGGAAAAATTATATGAACTTTAGAAAAAAAAAAAAAAGAGGTAAAGAAAACATACTAACTACCTTTAAGATAATTCATCAATTAAATCATAAAAACGGGTGAATTACACTAAAAAGGTTCCAATGTTGGGGGTAAGTTCATTTAAGGTCCTAAAGTTTCGAGTGGTTAAAAAGAGATCCCAATGGAGATAAGTTCGTTTAAAGTCTCAATGTTTGAAGAAGTAGATCAATTTGGATTCTCAAGGACAAGTGTTAACAAGAGAGAATATTTAATTATAACTTAAAAGACTCTTTTCCTGATAACACGTCCTTATAGACCCAAATTGATCCACTTTTTCAAATATTGGGACCTTAAATAAACTTACTCCCAAACATTAGGACCTCTTTTTAACCACTCAAAACGTTGGTACCTCTAGTGTAATTTACCCTCATAAAAACTATTTTTTTTTCTTTTTTTTTTTTCAAATTTACCAAAAGTTCGTTTAAATTGTGCATTTGATGTGGGTGTAAGAAAAAGGAGATATAAGATGCAAAATTGGAAGCAAGAGAGAACAAAGGGGCGAAAGGGGATAGAAGCACTGGAGGTGTAAGAGAAGAGAAAAGCAACAAAGAGAAGAGGTCTACCAAAGTGCTCGAGCATTTTTTTTCCTTTTTCTTTAGTAGGTCTTTTTAAATTTTTGTAGAGTATGTATTAAAAAGTAAAGAAAATTAGGAAAAAAGAAAATAATAGTAGCAAAGTTTGCATATTCATTGTACCTATGGTAAAGACTATGTAGCTTTGCATTATCTATTGTAGTGATTGGTCCTTACAATAGGGTTGATAAATGTTAAAAGACCCATATTTTCTATACTCAATTGTTATAATTTTGCATTAATTTTATGTGAAATTCTTAAGAGAAATATACTTAAGTGTTGAATATTTGTTTTTTAGGGTTCAAGTACTCATTTGGAAGATTTATGGATGATTTGGGCAAAAACAAGGAAGGATTTAATAAAGGCTACAAAGTGATGATTTTTCAAAGTGTGCACAACGTCCATGCATGGCCATTCAGATGCTTGTGAAGAGGGAAAAAAGGTGACCAGCAAGTATCTTAATTCATGCCCTAGCAGCTGCACAAGGAGTGCACAAGGTAGTGCAAAAGCAAAAAACTCGATTCAAGAAGAAAAAAGAAGATTTAGAGTTCTGCATAACCCCATGCACGGCCGTGCAGAAGGTTGTGCAGAACTTAAAGATGTCAAAAATCCATTTTTTCTCATTATGCAGGGCCCCGAGCACGGCCGTGCATACCCCTCCCATGCAGACATGACTTTTTCCTATACTATAAATAGTCGCCTTGTTGATTTATTTGGGATCTTGGACCATACATTAGGAACCCTAGGAAAGAAAAATGCCCTTAGAAGAGAAAGATTGTTTGGATATCATAATTTATCACAAGATCATTCAAGGGTTGTATTTCTACATCATGTTTCTATTCTACTTCTCTAAATATTGTGTTTTTCTTGTGAACTCCATGGAGGAGTAGATTCCTAACCCTAAATCTTGTGAGACCCTAAACCCAATATGAATTGAATTGCCTTCATTAATGAGAAGTTTATACTTTTGCATCTATTCATGTATTATAATTGTTTTGTGATTGATTTTGCTCAAATTAATTACATGCATGATTCTTATTAGATGGAAGAGGTTTTATCTAGTAAGTTAGATCTTCATGAATAGGAAAGTCACATGTTTCATCTAGAGATAGAGAAACTTTGATTTGCTGCAATAAAGATTTGATCTTTGCTTATGAACTAGGATCTTTAATGCGATCTTGTATTGATATTAGTTAGGAAGAGGTTTCTATTAATTTATGCAAGATTAGAAATTGATTAACTTGAGGGAGTAATTAGTTTAATAGAAAGTTCATGCAGTGCAAGGTATGAATGAGTTATTAATCAATATATCTTTATATGAAAAGTTAGGGTTTAGGGTGGAACAAGATGAGGGGTATGTTGTGTCATGCCCCAACAGGTACCCTAAACGTGACAGCCCACCGTACGCAATATTAAAACTCAAGAATGACTACCTTAGTCACTCAAAAGCTTCCATATCGATACAAGGCGTACATTCACATCAAAGGGAGACCGGTGGAGTAATGCATTTTAAGATATTGGCAGCGGAACATATAAATAACACTTAATATAATCCATAGATACATAAAGTCTTACAACTTCTAAGGGGTATTCCCCCGATAAATTCCATAATAACATAGTTCTACTAAAGATAAAATAACTAAAGCTAGAAGATTTTAGAAGAAATCTACTCTATGACTTCAAAATAGAATTCCTCCAAAAGCTTCTCAAAATAAGGATTCTACCTGGGGGATCAAGGTGGTCTCGGGTGCAAAAGATAATCCTGCAAAGTCAAAAGACTATAGGAGTATAAGCATAACTAGCTTAGTGAGATATTCCTTATGCAAAAGTACTCATAACAAGCAATTAACCAAGTTTATCAATCAAGCATATGAAATGCAACAAGCATATGATCAATCATTACATACGACTATCCGGTTTCGTATGTGTGACGGATTTACCCCTCCATCGGTGGTTAGGGAATGCTTTGCACTGGGTCCCAAACGACCTCCATAAAGTTGTGTGCGTCTTGGGGTTCCAACTAACCGTACTACTAGTTCTCGAGTTTTCCTTACCCAAAGCGATCGATCCGGCTAGGCTACAACTTGAGACCGTATTCCTCGAACGTCCTAGACTCTCAAGATTGTAACAAGGCAGCTTACCTTTCCGGTCCCACGCTGAGGAGTAGTAGTAAAATTCCGAAATGATATGAATGAGCAATTTATTATAAGAGGATTTCAATATGACATTAAATCATTTAAAGTGATCAAACAATATTTGCTCACATAATAATACATATATGGAAACATTTATATCAATCACAAATCGGATTCCGATATACTTATTGTTCATTGATCGCACACAACGATTCACATACATAATTCCCATGATATCCCACATGCATATCAATTTTATCTTTTCCTAACATCTAGTGCTCTATTCTACAAGCACATGTGTGAATACATAAGCGTAAAGGAAACTCACTCGTTCATAGCGATCTAGGAGTCGAAGTAATCCTCGGGGAAGAGAAGATCTTGGTCCTCGACACCTAAATAAAAGAAATACCTGACATGAGTATTTCATCCAAGATCTATTCAAATTCTATAATTCTACCTTATTGAATTCGTAAAAATCGTATAAAATGGAGATTTCAACTTAAAATGGCCATAACTTGCTCATTTTAACTCAAAATTTCGCATATTATATACTGATTTCTACCTACTTGAAAAGATCTATTTATTTCTAAGGTTATTTTTTATCAAAAGAAGTCATTTGGGTCTCGAAATAGTAACGTACAGATTTGATACGAAAATTCCAATTTCAAAACTTAAGTTTTCAAACTTTTCTTCATTCAAGAATTTTTGTACAAAAATATAGATATTTTGTATGGTTGAAAAATCCTTTGAATACATATATATATACTCAACCCATATGCATGAATTTAGTGGTGTTGTCTCAACAATGATCTTGTAAAACAATGTATCTTGAAAGTGAGAAAAGCTAAAACTTAAAAATTTCCTCTTTAGTTTTGTTTAGAAAAATTTATTAGTAAGTACTTCCTTTTTTTCAACCTCATTTCTTAATTTTGAGAATAATTATATTTTCAAAAAAGAAATTTTAATCTTTTAGGATTCCCATAGATTTATTTTTAGTGGTTTGGAAAACATAGTTTTTCTAAATATTTCATGGTTATATGTTTTGAAGTATTCGTAAAGTTAGATCCACTTTAAAAGAATAATATCAATAATTTTATAAGTTATTTATTATTTTTATTTCCTAAGTAAAGCTTATCCATAGAAAAGTTATTCCTTGATAATCTTGTAAAACTTATCTAAATCTTAGTAGGTTGATGAAAGCTTTACATATGAGTTTAAGAAAACCTTTGTTTAAACAAAGAATTAAGTTTAAGGAATTTTTCTTTATTGGTTTAAAAGAGAGTTTGATAACTTTATTTTCATTGATAAAATACCATATAGTATTATTAATAAACTTGAGCTAAACTTATCTAACTTTAGAAAATATTTATTAAGATAAAACTTTAAGTCTTTGTGGAAAAATAATTTCTTTTGTGACAAAATTTATTTTTAAAGAGAGTTCTTATTTTTATTACTTAAGAAAACTCATTTTCATATTGTTTGAGACAATAACTATATGTTCATGCATGAATGAGAATATATAACTATGAGAAATATAATAAAAACAACATAATAAGATAAATTATATAGAGCATTAAAGTAAAGTCAAGTATTGGGAACCTTAGCTTCATCATGGTATCCGGGAGAAGAATAGACTAGTCTCAAAAGAAAAGAAAAGAAAAGCAAAGAAAGAAAATTATTTTGACTTGATGTGGACAAGTCTAAGACTAGAACTAGTCTTAATAACAACATGAAATAAATAAATTGTATAACTTGAAAGTAAATAAATAACAAATGAGCTTATATGCTCTAAATAAATATATAATGATAATATACATAGTACTTTATATAAGTTAGGTTAGAACAAATAATAATAACAATAACCATAAAAACATAACATAAAGAAAAAGATAGAAAACACGAACAAAAACAAAACATGGATAAATTGTTGCTTCTTTAACTCTCATGAGTCTAAGAAACATATACTAAACTCATGTTAAGTTGTATGAACATGATGAGTATATGAAAAAAACTTTTACCTAAGGTTATGTATTTGTTGAAGAAGAAAAGAATAGTTTGTAGTAATATATGGGAATGGGTTTTCTAAAGAAAAGAGAGAACTTGAGAGAGATTTTAGAAGAGGAACTTTATGGAGTAATTTTGGGAGAGTTTTAGTAGGAAATGAGTTGTGTGAAAGAATAAAAGAGGAAGGGAGGATTTATAGATTTTTGGAGTGGAAATTAGATGTAATTAAATAAAATGGAAAAGAAAATAAATTGTGATGGAAGAGGAGAGAGGGGGGGCGGTTTGCTTGTGTAGGAGGGAGAGAATTGATTTGTTTTGTAATAAAAAGAAGTAATATGTAAAGTATGATGTGATTAAAGTTGTATGAGGAAGGTAAATTATAAGGTATAGGTATGGTAGAGTGTAAGAAAAAGTAGAGATAGATGAATAGTAGAAAAGTACCATGAATGGTAGACTAGACAATTAAAATACCGATAGTAAGGAAAATACGCGTAAACGGCCTATATCTGATATTTTTAGTTACCGAAAAATTTTAAAACTAATATTTTTGAAAACCTTATATTTTTACTAATCTATTGGTGTTGTCGGAATATTTTCACTATCCGGTGCACTGGGGCACGGTTTTCGAAAACTGATCCCGTTCGGATCCAAAAGACACTAGAAAATTAAGAATTTGATACTTTTAAGTTTGCCTATATTATTACGAACTATATTCCTCAATTATCTCAATTTTTTTTTAGGGTTTATGAACACGGGATTGCCAGATCTAGATTCACTAGATTAAACACAGAACTAGGTTCACTTTAGGGTTTTGTTTTAACTTCCGGTTCTTAGGGTTTGCTAATATTATCGAAAAATCTAGGGGCTTACATGTTGCATATCTTGTGATTAATTATAATTCTTAAAAGCTTTCATAAGGATCTTAGGGTTAATTAATTTAGTTAATTAGTAGTTGATTATAATACATATTAATTTAAGAACTAGACTAAATAGCAGAGAAAGGGTAACACTAGTAATTGTTTCTTAGATTCCTAAGGACGATACCTGATTTTAATCATATACTATTTCGAATAAGTATACTTGTCTTTGCTCGATTGTAGGATTAATTCTAGGTTTATAAATTTTAAAGTTTGATACGATCGGTTTTGAGCGCATCAAGTTTTTGGTGCCGTTGTTGGGAAATCTAGCAATATTAGGACAGCTTGATTACCTACTAATTTAGTCATTTATCTTCTTTTGCAATTTAAGTCTCTTTCTTCTTGGATACTTCATAAACTTTAATCTGCTTTCATCTTTTGTAGTTTATGCGAAGAAGTTCCTCATTGGAATATATTAACCTTGATCTTGAGATTGAACGAACACTTCGTAGAAGGTTGAGAGCTAGGAGAACCAACCTAGAAAGACCAAGCACCATGGATGGAGATAGGAATGAGGATGCTCTGAATCAGGTTCATGGGAATGGAAATAATCCAATTCAAGTCGCTGCAAATGATCTTCATTGACCTATGTGTGAGTTGTTTATGCCCAAAATCGATGGAGTTGCACCACCTATAGCTGTGCCTACAATTCAGGCAAACAATTTTGAGTTGAAGCCTGCTTTAATCTAGATGGTGCAAGTAAACTGATTTAGTGGGGGAACTACAGAAAATCCACATGCTCACTTAAAAAGTTTTCTGCTGATTTGTAGTACTATTAAAAGCAATAGAGTTTCCAAGGATGCTATACGCCTTAGATTATTCCCTTTTTCTCTTAGGGATAAGGCAAGTAGTTGGTTGAATTCCTTATCTCCTCATTCTTTGACCAATTGGGCTCAAGTGGCACAAAAATTTCTAGAGCAATTCTTTCCGCCTAACAAGACAGTTCATTTGAGGAATGAGATATTTTCTTTCTGCCAATTTGAGGGAGAGCCACTGTATGAAGTCTGGGAAAGATTCAAGGAATCCCTTTGGCATTGTCCTCACCATGGGATTTCCCTTCATGATTTAATTCGGATATTTTATACTTCTCTTGGTTATCAATTGAAGACAATGATTGATACCGTGGCTGGTGAAGGTTTGATGAAAAAGAGTGCTCCTAAAGCTTATGATTTAATTGATGATATGGCACGTAATACATTCTACTGGCACAGTGAGAGGACAAAATCAAGACATGTTGTTGCGATGCATGAGTTAGATGAGTTTGCTAAACTTTAAGCACAAGTGGCATCACTTACAGCTCAGATGAGTAGAATGCAACCTATATCAAGTGCAGGATCAAGCTATATACCGAATGTAGAAATTTTGTCTCGGAGTGGGGCTCCTATGAGTTCAATAGGGGATTATGATGTTTCTAGTGTTGCTTCTAGCATTGAAGATGTCAATTTTATGGATAAATTTGATAGAACTTCAGGGAATTATAATCCCTATAGTAATGCCTATAACCCTAGCCGGAGGAATCACCCTAATTTTTCATGGAGCAACAAAAATGCACAAAGATCAAATAATCCACCAGGATTTCAGAGGCAACAACCGCAACAATTACCAGCACCTCAATAACCCCCTGCTTTACCACCACCTGAGAAAAAGCAAAATGTTGAAGATGTGCTGGCACAGTCTACTCATAATTCTGACTCTTGTCACAGAAACCAATAGGCTTCTATTTATAACCTTCAGAAGCAAATTGGCCAATTGGCCAAGTTGATGGCTGAGACACCTCAAGGTTCACTCCCTAGAAATACTGAACCAAAATCTAGGGAGCATGTAAAGGTCACTAATTTAAGAAGCGAGAAGGAGTTATATCCTGACTTACTAAAGGAGCAGGATGGAGAAGAGAATCAAAATCCTATTGAAGAAGAAGTGGAGCCCGAGAGATCAAAGAAGGAACAAAAATCACCACCACCAGCTGTGAAAGAGTATAAGCCGTGGATTCCATATCCAGCTCGCCTCAATCAGACAAAGGACAAGGAACAATTTGGTAAATTCTTGGACTTATTTAAGCAGTTACACATTAACATCCCTTTTGCTGAGGCACTTTCACAGATGCCGAAGTATACAAAGTTTTTGAAAGAACTTTTATCTTACAAGTTAAAATCGGAGGATGTTTCTACAGTGGAAGTTATGGCCAATTGCTCATCTATCATTCAAAATACGCTTCCTCCAAAGCTGAAAGACCCTAGCAGTTTTACAATCCCCTATGTGGTTGGCGATATTAATGTTGAAAAAGCTTTAGCAGATCTAGGAGCAAGTATTAACTTGATGCCCTACTCGTTCTTTAAGAAGCTAGGACTTGCTGAACTTAAACCCAGTAGGATGAGCTTACAGCTTGCTGATCCGTTTGTCAAATTCCCTCAAGGAATAATTGAAGATGTTTTGGGAAAGTTCATCTATCCAATCGATTTTGTGGTTCTTGACATGGATGAAGATGGAGATGTACCTCTCATTTTGGGAAGACCCTTCCTTGCTACCGCCAGAGAATTGATTGATGTAAAGGGAGGTAAACTCACATTAAAGGTAGGTGATGAAGAGCTGGAGGTTACAATTTCTCCGGCCTTGAAGTATCCGATAAGTACAGATGATTCATGTTATTTGATTGATATTGTTGATTCCTCAGTCAACGAACACTATGTAGAATTATTATGCAAAGATGAATTAGAGCTGAGCTTGACAAGAGAAAAGGAGAAAATTATGAGTAAACCAGAAGTAGAAGCTTGCAAAGAATCACTTGATGCTGCAGAAGAGATTACACCTCTTGGTGGGTTTGAAAACTTAAAAGTGGGCAATGAAGCAAGGCTTAAGAGCTCTATTGAAAAACCACCTGTTTTGGAATTAAAGCAGTTACCAGACTACCTAGAGCATGCCTTCCTTGCAGCAGATTCCAAGCTTCCGGTTATCATTGCTTCGGATTTATCACAAGAAAAAAAGATCAGTTACTCACAGTTTTGAGAGCTCACAAGCAAGCAATCGCATGGCAAATTTCAGACATAAAAGGTATCAACCCCTCTTTTTGTACTCACAAAATTCTTTTGGAAGAAGGATTGAAGCCGGTAGTGTAGCCACAGAGAAGGCTAAACCCCAATATGAAAGAGGTGGTTAAAAAGGAAGTCATTAAGCTTCTGGATGCTGGACTTATATACCCTATTTCTGATAGCAAGTGGGTTAGTCCAACACAGGTTGTACTAAAAAAGGGAGGGATGACTGTGGTCCCCAATGATAAGAATGAACTTATTCCAATGCACACTGTAACAGGATCGCGAGTTTACATAGATTATCGGAGACTGAATGATGCAACTCGGAAGGACCATTTCCCTCTTCCCTTTGTAGATCAGATGTTAGAGAGATTAGCTAGACATATGTACTACTGCTACCTAGATGGGATGTCCGGATACTTTCAGATACCGATTGCTCCAGAGGACCAGGAGAAGATTACCTTCACTTGCCCTTATGGCACATATGCCTACAGACGAATGCCATTTGGGTTATGCAATGCACCAACTACATTTCAGCAGTGTATGTTAGCTATTTTTGATGACTCGATAGAAAAAATCATGGATGACTTCTCAGTTTTTGAGGACTCATTCTCGGATTGTTTGGAGAACTTGGAAAAGGTGCTAATTCGTTGTGAGGAGACAAATCTAGTATTAAACTGGGAAAAATGCCACTTTATGTGTAAAGAGGGCATTGTGCTTGGCCATAAGGTTTCCCACAAAGGCATTGAAGTTGATCAAGTGAAAGTGGAGTTGATTACTAAACTTCCTCCCCTAAATTCAATTAAGGCCTTTAGAAGCTTTCTGGGCCATGCTAGCTTCTATAGATACTTCATTCATGACTTCTCCAAAATAGCCCGGCCTCTAACTAAGCTATTGGAGAAAGATGTGCCTTTTCACTTTACATATGATGCCACCATGCCTTTGATGTCCTCAAGGAGAAGTTGACAAATGCACCCATCATGATAGCTTCAGATTGGAGTTTGCATTTTGAGCTCATGTGTGTTGCCAACAATTATGCCGTTGGAGTTGTTCTTGGTCAGAGGCGTGATAAGCATTTTCAACCTATATACTATGCTAGTAAAACTCTTACAAGTGCTCAGGCTAATTATACCACCACTGAGAAAAAGATGTTGGCTGTGGTGTTCGCATTTGATAAATTTAGGCCGTATCTCATTCTTTCCAAGGTAATTGTGTATACGAATCACTCGGCCTTGAGATTTCTGCTAACTAAAATAAATGCGAAGCCTAGACTAATCCGATGGTTACTGCTCCTACAAGAATTCGATGTAGAAATTCATGATAAGAAAGCGGCGGAAAATCTAGCTGTTGATCACCTCTCAAGACTTGAGAATCCCTATTTAAAGGAGCTCAATGAGGAAGATATCAATGACTGTTTTCCGGAAGAGAAGCTATATGCCATATATCAGCTCATGAATGTGGAAACACTTGGTTTGCAGATTTTGCAAATTATTTGGTGGCTAGAGTTCTTCCGATGGCCTTAATTCTCATGCAAAAAGGAAGTTCTTTTCAGAACTTAAATACTACTATTGGGAGGATCCTTTCCTATTTTGGGTTTGTGGTGATCAAATGGTTAGGAGGTGTATCTCCTACGAAGAGGGCTGGAAGGTTTTGAGTGAGTGTCACCCTGGACCTGCTGGAGGTCACTATTATGCTAACCAGATTGCACATAAGGTTTTAAAGGCCGGTTTCTATTGGCCTACAATATTTAAGGATGCCCAACGTCTGTTGCCATATGTGATAGTTGCCAACGTGTTAGAAATATCTCGAGAAGAAACGAGATGCCTCAAAATTTTATTCTTGAATGTGAAGTTTTTGACTTATGGGGCATTGACTTTGTGGGACCATTCCCCACTTCTTATGGGAATAAATATATTTCAGTAGCAGTGGACTATGTGTCCAAGTGGGTTAAAGCCCAAGCACTGTCTACAAACGATGCACGAGTTGTTGTAAAATTCCTTAAGAAGCTACTTTCACGGTTTGGAGCCTCTAGAGCTATCATAAGTGATAGGGGAACACATTTTTGCAATGTCCAAATGGAGAAGGTGTTGAGAAGATATAGAGTCACACATCGAATTGCTACACCTTACCACCCCCAGACAAGTGGTCAAGTGGAAGTCTCCAATCGTAAGTTAAAGAGAATTCTCGAAAAGACGGTACAGCATAATAGAAAAGATTAGTTCGAGAAGCTTCACGATGGTTTGTAGGCATATAGAACAGCCTACAAAATTCCTTTGGGGACTACTCTCTATAGGCTGGTTTATGGGAAATCATGCCACCTCCCAGTAGAGATTGAATTTGGGCAATCAAATTGGTTAACTTTGATTTAGGGGATGCTGGGGTAAAAAGAAAGCCGCAATTGAATGAACTTGATGAGTGAAGAAGGCAAGCTTATGAAAATATGAGGATTTACAAAGAGAAAGTAAAGAAATATCATGACTCACACATCCACCAGTCAAGGGAGTTCAAGGAAGGGGACCAAGTTCTGCTATTTAATTCCCGGTTAAAACTTTTCCCGAGAAAATTGAGGTCAAGATGGTCCGGTCCTTTTGTGGTTAAGAAGGTATCCCACATGGTGCGGTAGAGCTTGAACACTCGGATCATGACAATTTTAAAGTCAATGCCCATCGCTTGAGACTCTATTGAGTGATGGAATAGAACGTGAGAATCAAAAGGACTTTCAACTCAAATTACCAAGCAATTAGCTGATAAAAGTGAAGGACGTCGAGCCAACGACGTTAAACAAGTGCGCTTCTTGGGAGGCAACCCATGTCTAAATTTGGTAAGTTTAGTTTTCTTAGTTTTTCTTTCGTTTCATTATCCTAAGTTGTTCTATTGCTGTCAAAATTACAGATTTTGGAAGGTTCCTCAACTTAATTGAAGGAAGTAAGAATTGATTTCTTCGTGTGGGAACACAAAACTTCAAGTAAGATTTCTCAAGTTTTAATCTCAAGCGTACCTGGTAAGTTCTTTTTAGCCCTATTCACTCATAACGAGGTGCACAAAACTCGTAAGATTTGAAATACCTGCACAAAGTTGAGCCAGGCAATACTTAAGACAAGGCACAACTTAAAAGAGCTATTGGACACTTTTTCACATCCTGCACAGCCCTGAGCATGGCCATGCAGAAGCTAAGCAACACTTGACATCAAGATAATAAACTCTCGGGTCATGATTTTTCACCCTACACGGCCCCAAACACAGCCATGCAAGTCCCCCTTGCACACGCATTCGCCAGCTTCCATTTGCTTTTAGGTCACCTTTTTCCACCCTGCATGGCCCCGAGTACGGCCGTGCAGGAACCCTAGCACGCATCTAAAAAAAAAATTAATATAAACCTATCTCCTCTCTCTCACTCTTTCATTGCCGTTACTTTTAACAACACAAACTCCATCTTCTCTCTACGATGTGGCACCACCACTCTCACAATCAAGATCATAAATTCTTCTAAAGTTTCACTTGTGCTTCCACAGTCAAGTAAGTATCGTTCCTTCCTTCACTTTCTTTCGCGCACATGCAATTTGGAACTCTAATTTTTCTGTTGTGGTGAGCGGGTCTAAGTGAGCTATGGTTGCATGTGCTTGGTTTTGAGAATGTTGTTGAAGTCATGAGCTGCAGATACTATGACTGAATTCTTTACTTGGGGTTATCATAGTTGCCATGATTATTTGCGCGAAGCACTCCTTATTAGTCCGATCAATCTTGAATGTTAGGGTTCATGAGATTTGTAGATGGGAAAAATTTTTAAGGCTTTTGCTTTTTCCTTGCAATTAAGCCGTCTTACTATCATTGTTTACAATTAGTTTCCACCATTCATGTTTATATTTCTCAATTTGGAATTCTTGGGTTTTATGTATAAGATATTGGGGTTTTCATAAACCTAAGATTAAATGGGTATATTCTTGATGATTTCATGATAAATGTGGTTCACTTAATATGTTTCTCCCTATAGCTATAGTCTGTACTACTATTTGCACGGCCTTGTAAGTGATAGAGCTATCCTATTTTTGTTATTATTAGGCTTGATTTTCACTCATTCTTGTTTAATTGTTCCTACTAAGTTGCTGCATCCTTGTTATAGACACCAAGCACGTCTATGAACTGTGTTCGATTTATATTAAGTTATGATGCACACTTTCTCACTATTGATTTTACAATGTCCCTTATATATGTTTGTCCTTTATGTAGAAATGGTGAGAACCAAACAAGTAGCACACAAGTCCACAAAGCCACGATCTAAACGACAGGCTTTAACTTCCCAAGCTAAGAAAAAGAAGCGGCCTTACCAAGAAGAAGAAGATATGGGGCCAACTCATTTTGTCAAATACTCTAAGCAAGAGTGGAGCAAGCACAGGAGAGAAAAGCTCGAAGCGAAAGCCTTCATGAACAATGAATATTTGGATTGGAAATTACTTTGGGAAAATGGCCTTGAGCAAGAAATCCGAGAACTGTTGAGTATAGGACCGTGGGCCTCATTCTTTAAGATAAACGAACCAGCCTATAGGGAAGTTACTCTGGAATTCCTATCCACTCTCCAGTTAGACAAGTATGACATGTATTTTCAAGTATATGGCAAACAACAACATGTCTATGCTCATAAGTTTAGCATCTATCTGGGTTTATATGACTTTGAAGAATGCAATGAGGCCAGCTTTACAAAACTGCCCGACACTTGGCCATCTGATCTCACTGCACAGCAGTATTGGGAGCAATTGTGTGGAGCTGTTATTCGATATCAAGGACTAAGGGACTTTACTGTGGTGGTTATGTCACAAAGTTCCTAAAAGGTTTTAGGATTTTTGAAGAACCATCACCAACTAACTTTGGAGTACCTGCCAAGAAAATTTCTGATGGTCCATTTCCTGGATGAGGCTTAGTTAAGCTTGATGATCTTTCCACTCCTTCAAAAGGAGTCCTCACCCCTTCTAAAGGAGTTTCACTCCTTTATCTGCATCTAGCTCCCAGACCCCACATCTTGAAAGTGATCTTCAGCGGTTACAAAGAGACTTCTATGAAGAACGGAAGCTGAACAGAAAAGAGAGGAAGAAGAATAAATGGTTTAAACCTTCGGTTGGGCATTTTTTGAGAAAATTGCTGGTTGTTTTTCTCCACCCCCTGCTGATCTACCCACTTATGAGACCTCACCTGAACCGGATTCTCCTGAGCCTGAGCCAGTCAGGAGAAAGGGAAAAGCTCCCGTTGAGGTTGTATCTAAATTGACTTTGATTCACCTGGGAAGAGGCGGATGATGAGGAAGCTGAACAAGAGGAGAAGGATGAGGATGAGGAAGAGGAAGAGGAGAACGATAGTGATGATGGAGATGATGTAGCAGATGGTGATGCTGAGGAGTCCCGCAGTGGCTTTAATGATGGGGATAATGATGGAGATAAATGATCCTATTTTCTGATTTTGGCACTTATCTGCGATTTGTACTAATGAGTGCCCTACTTGTGGGATAACTCATAATTTTGACGGCCTTCTTTCGGAATTCCTGGTTAGACTTCAGGATAGGCTAACCTCTTTTTAGCTTTGCTTTTTGTTTTTTGTTTTTGGTTTTGTCTTCAGGCATGATCTATTTTGGGTTCACAAGATTAATGTTGATGCTACATTTTCATATGGCTTTTCTCTTTTCTATTACCAGTTGCGAGAAACTCATGATCAAACCTCTACATGAACCGGGGAAGTTCTAGTGTTCTCTCTCTTTCCTTATTTGCTCTCTCTCATGATAAAACCCCTACTGACTTGTATTAATTTTCTTTCTTTCCCTTTTCCTTATTTGTTCTTTATTGAAATGACATTGAGGACAATGTTTCACATTAGTGTGGGGGTAAGGATGTTTAAGAAAGAAAATTTGGGTCTTGAGTATACATTTCTTTATGCACTAGATCATATTAATTGTGTTTAAAATTGAAATTTATTTTGATCTTGATAAAAAAATCCCCATGTGTTCATGTTTGTAATTGTGCTTTAAAGCTAATCATGAATTGATAGATCTTGAAAATATATTCGAAAAAAAAAGTTCAAGCTAAGTTAAATTAAGATGAAAGTGGCTTATATAGTACCTTACTCACCTATTTTGTGATCAATATAGTTAATTGAAATTATAGGATAAAATCTAGGTGGGGTAAACACGTAAACTTACCTGCTAATTAGTAATGGAATTTAGAGTCTAAAAGTGAATCGAAGTCCTTGGTTGAAAGTTAAATGGTTATGTTTCTGACGTTGTTGATTTGTATATTTTCTTTTCAAGCCCCCCCAATCTTTAGTGAAAGAGCATATGAAGTTTATCACTTGGTGATCCTTCTTAGAATTAATCTCTTTTGAAAAAAAAATTAATTTTTATACTAAATTGAATATTAAAAGCTTAGTTGATATGGGTGGGGTTTGGTCCCTTAGAAGAGAGAAGTCTGACCCCGCTATTAACTACACAAGCTTCTTATATCTGACTAAAAAAATAAAATAAAATAACTTTACTCCAATGACTTGAGTATTTGAGTTATGAGTATCCAACCTTGAATGTTAGAGTAAGAGAGAGTTCTTTGGGGTCCGTTTAAAACCTGGTCACTTGGGTGATGAGGTTGGGATGTGCCGACTCAATGAACAACAAGAAGGAAGGAATGGCATAAGTTCAATTTTTGAACTTGAAAAAAAAAATTGAGCTGAAAAGATGCAGGCAAAAACCCGTCCAGAGGAAAAGAAAAGAAAAGATATGGGCTAAGAATCATCCCTCTGAAGGCTCTAATAAATTATGAAGAGATTTAAACTAAAAGGAGGAAATCTAGGGGAAGGACTGATGCAATTACTTTCACTCTAGATTGTTGTGCTTAGAGAAGTTGTTGAAGAGTTTATATATTCATTAATGAGTGGTGAAGTGTAATTGGGTCTCTTTAATTATTGCTTGACTTCGTGTTTATTTTATGACTTTGGAAGCTATTACTAATTGGTAGAGGTAAAATTTAACTTATCTGGATTAATCTTAGAATTTTGATTTTTAGTATGCTAATTATATTTATATAATAGGTTTGAGCTATAGATACAAAGTGAGTTGCTATAATATAAAGAAATTAAAAAAATTATTTGAGTATATTTGATGACAGATCTTCATTGTTGTTAGTTGTTTACTTGAGGACAAGCAAACGTGAAGTATGGGGAAGTTTGATAAGTGTTAAAAGACCATATTTTTCTATACTCAATTGATAAAATTTTGCTAATTTTATGTGAAATTCTTAAGAGAAAAGATATTAAGTGTTGATATTTGTTTTTCAGGGTTCAAGTACTCATTTGGAAGATTTATGGATGATTTGAGGAAAAACAAGGAAGGATTTAACAAAGGCTACAAAGTGATGATTTTCAAAGTGTGCACAACGTTCATGCATGGCCATTCAGATGCTTATGTAGAGGGAAAAAAAGGTGACCAGCAAGTATCTTAATTCATGCCTTAGCGGCTACACAAGAAGTGCATAAGGTAGTGCAAAAGCAAATAACTTGATCCGAGAAGAAAAAAGAAGATTTGGAGTTCTGCATAACCCCATGCACGGCCGTGCAGAACTCAAAGATGTCAAAAATCTATTTTTTCTCATTGTGCACGGCCCCGAGCGCGGCCATGCATACCTCCCATGCACACATGACTTTTCCCTATACTATAAATAGCCGCCTTGTTGATTTATTTGGGATCTTAGACCATACATTGGGAACCCTAGGAGAGAAAAGACGCCCTTGGAAGAGAAAGATTGTTTGGATATCATAGATTATCACAAGATCATTCAAGGGTTGTATTTCTACATCACGTTTCTATTCTACTTCTCTAGATATTGTGCTTTTCTTGTAAACTCCATGGAGGAGTAGATTCTTAACCCTAAATCTTGTGAAACCCTAAACCCAATATGAATTGAATTACCTTCATTAATGAGAAGTTTATGGTTTTGCATCTACTTATGTATTATAATTGTTTTGTGATTGATTTATGCGCAAAGTTAATTATATGCATGATTCTTATTAGATGGAAGAGGTTTTATCTAGTAAGTTAGATCTTCATGAATAGGAAAGTCACATGTTTTATCGAGACATAGAGAAACTTTGATTTGCTGCAATAAAGATTTGATCTTTGCTTATGAACTAGGATCTTTAATGCGATCTCTGTATTGATATTAGTTAGGAAGAGGTTTCTCTTAATTTATGCAAGATTAGAAATTGATTAACTTGAGAGAGTAATTAGTTTAATAGAAAGTTCATGCAGTGCAAGGTGTGAATGAGTCATTAATCAATATATCTTTATATGAAAAGTTAGGGTTTAGGGTGGAACAAGATGAGGGGTATGTTGCATATCTTGTAATTGATTATAATTCTTAAAAGCTTTCATAAGGATCTTAGAGTTAATTAATTTAGTTAATTAGTAGTTGATGATAATACATATTAATTTAAGAACTAGACTAAATAGTGGAGAAAGGGTAACACTAGTAATTGTTTATTAGATTCCTAAGGACGATACCTGATTTTAATCATATACTATTTCGAATAGATATACTTGCCTTTACTCGATCGTAGGATTAATTCTAGGTATATTAATTTTAAAGTTTGATATGATCGGTTTTGAGCACATCAAGGGTCATAATTAAAATAAGGAGAAAAGAAGTTCCTTAAAGAAAAAAAAAAAAAATTGTTATCCAAAGAATGAGACTCTAGTTGAAACCTTGCACAATGGGTGGATTGCAATTTATATGGTTATTTGTGCATTTATAAACCATTGTAATATTTAAAAAAGTTATAATCTTTTGAATTATAAGATTATGGGGGTTTCCATATCCTTATTGCTGTTTTTTATGGGATTAGTTTCGTCATAATCTAAACCATCAATCTTGTCACAATTAATATGAACCTTTGATTGAAAAAATATTAGTGTTCTCAGAATAGAGCCAAGGTTGACCTAAAAATGCTGGGGAATCAGGGTTTGAACTGGGTTTAATCGAGGGTCGAACCAAGGTTAATGAAAATGAAAATTTTAAGTTGCACCCTACTTAAATTTAGAAATTATTAAAATTTATAGAATGGATTGAAAGATCTAGGTGGTTATTTATAACTTTTAAAGGTTACACATAAAATTATTAAATTAAATAAATTATTTAATTATATTTAAAAGCTAAAAAAATATAAAAAATTAAGGATTATTTGAAAATGTACTTCTAACTAATATATTGTAATTATGCATTAACAAATTGTTAAGAATCCTCATCATATCAATATATCCAATCTTTTTCATCAAATCTATAGTGATTTAAGAGCATATAAACACTTAATAGGATAATTAGATTTATTTTTTTCTTACGTATGTTGTATTATATAAGACAATTGGTTAGAAAAAGCTCCTTTTTTGAGCAATGTTCATATATGTAATCTAACAGTATCATTTCGCAATCATACCTTGCTTCAAATATGTTTATCAAATGCTCTAAAACCTAAATTTTAAAAAGATAATTTTAACGAGGACCTTGTTAGATTATTAATAACTTAAGTTAGAAAAAAAAGAATAATAATTTCAAATATACTTATTTTTTTCTTAAGATATGTAATTGATCATGAAAAAAATATAAGTATTTTAAAATGTTATGTTGAATAATGGTCAATGTCCTAGCGTGCATGTATTGATAAGTGATGAAGTCTAGAAGAAAATAAATATGTTCCCATGAGATAGTGAACTATCAATTTCTTTTACCTAATTCCAACCTCTCTTAAAACGAAAACCATTTTACTTCCATTACTAAAAAGTTTGTGGCGCCAACAGAGTGTTTACGAGCCAAAAAAATACCCAATCCATGACAAATTAATTACACCACAATTTAGTAAAACAAACCACAAACCTAACTAAACCCCTAACTCTTTTCTTCTTTTCCCTTCATCCATAACTTTTTCCTTCTTTTGAATCAAAATTAATTTTTATTCTCTCTCTCTCTCTTTTCTTCTTTCCCCTTCCTCCACAACACACCTACTGTACATATTTTTCTTCATTCTCAAAACTCTAACACCACCATCCTACTCCCATGTGAATAACAAACCTAAAACCTTATCTCTTTTGTCACCATTTTTTTCTTCCATTGAGCATTAAGCCTAACCCACTGAGTTGAATCTCTCTCATCGAAAACTTAAACCATTCATTGGCATTCCAAACACTCATATCAATATGAACCACTAACCCATCTCAATCACCACTTTAACCCATATCTATGTCTTACGACATCACATAGTTAACTCATTACCCACTTAACCTTGTTCAAATCCACTAAACATACTACTACGCACCTAGGAAGTTATTTTTGTTTTGCAATTTATAATTTAAGGTTGATAATGATTTCTAGTATTCTTAACCTTAATTTCTTGCATGTGTTAGGGTTGATGAAAATGTGCTCTACAAAACCTTAAATCTCCCTACCGCCAAAAGTGTAGGAAGTGTCGAAAAGCATAAGTTGGTGAATTGTAATATACAAACAAATAAGTTATGAAGAAGGATAAAAGTGTCAATTGATATAAAATAAGAAAGTTTTATGGCCAAAGACTAAATATAGTTGTGTTGTAATCACATAGTAGAAACATGATTGAAAATGGAATTTTGCAAATTGTACACCAGCTTTAACGCTGTCGGCATAGGATTCAACGTAGCCGACAACATTGTTGTGGCTTAGGTAATGTAAAGCCAGTGTAGGATTGAAGAGGAATCGAGTTATTTTAAGTACACTACTAATGTATATAGTACACCACTAGTGTTGGGGTTTACACCGCTGGTGTACATGCTAGTGTAAGTTGAATGAGAAAAATGACGCACGACGAATGTTAAGCTGATACGCCACCAGCTTTAGTGTTTACGCCAATCGGCATTCAAGCTACACTACTGGCATATGATTAGAAACTATCGGGGTATGTTGTATAGAAAGCCAAAAGTTGCATGAAATCCCTATCTCTATTCCTTTGTTTCCTTCTCCAAAAGAAACCCTAAGCCTAAAAATACCCTCTGTGAGTGTTCATAACAAGCCAAGGAGATTTAGAAGATAAGATCAAGTAATCAGATCACTATTTCCTTTTTAGGATTTTGTTGATTTATTAGTTTTCTTAGGGTTTTTCTATTTGTTTTGAAGGAGAAGTTGGAGAAAACTCTAGTTTTCTTAGAGATTTGGATTCTTGGTTGATCAAAGCGAAATAAGGATTAAACTCTAGGTAAATTGGTAAAGCTTAACCTTTATCATATCATAGTTATATTTTATATTGATTTTAGTTTGTTTCGTGTTGAATTGTATTCTAGGGTTTCGTCAGATCGTTGAGAAGATTGATTTTGTTGGAGAATTGTGTTGTTTCAATCAAGGAGAAAGGTGTGGTTTTGATAGTTTTTGGAGATTAAGGTTTTAGGAAGATAGGTTTATTTGATGGTGTGTATTATTAAAGTTGTTTTTGTTCATATTATCAGGTTTCAGTGATTTTGAATTTTGTTCCTTGAAATTTGATTTAGGTACGACCATTTCTTATTTATTTGTATGTGCTTGTAGGTTTATATTTACTTAATGAATCTAATTATATTGGACTTTTAATTATATTGTTTTCTATTATGCTTGGTTGTTGTAAGTAAAGACCACGTATAGTGTGATACTAATTCTGGCAACCTGATGATCCTTGTGTGGCGTTGTCCTAAGCGGAATTGCACCTGAAGATGATTTTAGTATATTAGGAGTCGTGCCAGCTTAATTGTGGTACGCAATGATGTATGGGGAGTACCCAACATCACTATATATAAAAGTATTTTATATAAAGAGTTGTTTTCTTCGGGGCCATGAATTACTCCAGGTTTAGGGTAATTTGCTACTGGCCCTTAACTATGCTGTTTGCTTCACCAATCAAAGATAACAACCTGTATGTGATGCATTAGTTTAGGATTGTATGTGGAATTTGTATGTTGCATGTTCATGCGTTTTTGTTTGTGGGTAAGCATACTAGGCAATTTCACTCATTCTTTATCTTTTTCATGAACAGGTGAAGATCAAGTATACTATGGCTTGTCAAGATTTGATGTTTATGTGGATTACAAGGAGGACGATAGTGGACCAGACTTCCCTGTTGATGTTTAGGATATCTGGCTTAGATTTAGAATAATATGAAGACTTTATAAGATATATATGTTTTTATGAATTTAAGGCTGTTTAAAAGAGTTTTCTTTTATGATTATAAGTTTGATTATTGTTAGCTATGATTTATGCCAACAAGGATATTTGAAAGTTCAGTTTTGAAGATGTGTTAAATAAGTACCTTTTATGTGTGTATTGGAGATTATTGTTATGCTTATTTGTGGTGCAGAGTTTCATAGTCTTGTCGTGTTCTTATAAAGAGAAGGACACATAGTAGGTTGTAATGCCTTCAAGTTAGGGTGTTACATGAATCATTATGAATATGTTTATCAAATATGTGTTTGTGCTTTTCAAGAATTTATCGAATATATTTAAAGGTTTCCATTTCCAAAGACACTACATAATTTGTAAATATGGTGTTAGGTTAATCAAGTATCCATGGTCACTTTGTTATGGATGTTTAATGGTTTTCGTAGAATTCATGTAAAAGTGTTGTGTGTTCTTTAACATACAATGTTTGTAAACCCCGAAAACTTCCATCATATGATACAACTCTAGAATAGAAATTATGAAGTCGATTAATAACCATTAGGAGTTAATTAGAAACCCTAGTTTAGATAGATACTCTAAATTTGATCGGTTTAGGACTCATAGACTTTATAAAAGGAATTCTTTGACCTCAATTGTTTCCAAAAACAAGAATTAGTATTCCAAGTTAATAATTCAGATCTTGATCAAAGGAAACTTCCAATCCTAAACCCGAATCTCTGTCAAACAGATGGAATATAGAGGAAAACCTAAATATGAATATTAAGTGATTACCTTAGTATTCGTTAGAGACCGGGAATTAAAACAAGGTTTAGTAATGAACCTATATTTAGATTGGAACCCTAAAATTTGAGAGTTTTAGTCAGTAATAAACTACATTGATAAGATTTCATAGTGAGTATCCAAATCTAAAATATATAACTAGTATAGCCTATATATTAGTAGTAATATTATGTAAACGACTCAATAGGGTTTTAGTTAGGAAATTGTGATTCTAAGATAAACGGTTAGGAATATAAATACCCAATAAAAACATAACTTGATGTATAACTTGAGATCTAGACCTCAACTATAGAATTGAATCATACTAATATTCGAATTAGGGTTTTCTAAAGCCCTTGGAGCCTGAAATGAAAATTGACCCGAAAGGCTTTTCAAATTCAAATCGCGTGGGATGAATTTTTCTTAAATAATTAGATACGTTCTAATACGACTTAAATTTATACTTTTCTTTAAACTAAACATCTTGTAGGATTCATTAAAGACTTTTGTATATGTATATTCACATATATAAGCTAAAATATATCGTTATAGTGTAATAAACTACCCGAAAACTTAACTAAATGACATCTAGCTATTATATAATATATATAATATATATATATACCATTTCGGCTTGCTGGAGACGATTTCATCCAAGATTGAAGGGCTGTGATTTCCTTGAGGGATGTGAGCCGGATTTTCTCCAAATTATTTGCCAAAGGTCAATCCAAATCACTACAAAGCCAATGGAGAAGGGACAACTCACCCTTGTATTAATGATAATCAAACAAGGGAAGCAATGAATATCAAACAAGAGCAATTTGTATCAGCTATCACGGAGAAATGCGGCTGAAACTCACGTTCGTTATATATACATAAATGAGCAAACGAACTCGGACGGACAAACAAATGAAATCCAAACTCCTCCAAACCTTCCAGAACTCACTTACACTTCATTAGGAGTGAAATCAATCTAAGAAACGATTCTAAAACGCTCAGACAAACCCAGTTCGAAAATTTAAGCAAAATCTGGGGAAAAACGTTCAAGAACACGCTTGAGGTAAGTCGATCTTATTCCGCGAGTGTTCTTTCAATTTTAAGGATGTATACTGACTTATAAACATCTTAGGAAGCTAACCAAGACCATAGGAAGCTTCGGATTCCACTGAGAACATACAACGAAGGTATTTTTCTTAAACCCTAGCCGACCTTAATGATTTGAGATCATGAATAGCATGTTGTTTTTAGGTTATGATTCTTGGATATTAGGTTTAGGTATTAGGAGTCTTTTGAATCAAAATCATGATGTTTTACGTCGGGATTTGTTGGAAATGGACATAACTCATCGGAGAAGACGATGAACAGTGCTTCCCGATGAGCCCAGGCTCGTTGTACGGGCGTACAACCCTCATCCAGAACGTTGTACGGGCGTACAACCTTATACAGCGTTTTGTACGGGCGTACTAGCCCATATACCCCTCAACCAAGCTTTGCACGGCGTACTTAACCCCGTGTAGCCCTCTGCTCACAACTTTGTACGGGCGTACGCAACCCGTGCACGCCTCGGCCAGAAGAGAAGAAAAACGAATTTAAGTATACATAATTATATACTAATTAATTATTTAAATAATTTTAGAACGTTTACTAATTGTTTTCCTGCATTTAATTATTTTCTGAAATAGTAATAGTAATATTATAATATAATGATATTAAATCCAAAAATCATTTATTTATTTATTTATTTAAATTTAAAAATAAAATTCTTTTTATGACTTTATTAAATAAGAGAGTGTTTAAATATTATTCATCTAAAAAGAAATTTTCTTTAGAAAAATAATTTCGAAAATAGTTATAATAAAGTTAATAAAATTCTTTTATTAACAGATATGTTTTCTTAGTAAAATAAATATATGTATAAACTATGAGTTAGTAAATACTAAGTTTATACTAGCATATTTATATATAAATAGATAACAATGGAAATTTAAATAATCCAAATTTATGAGTATAGGAATATATATACTCTATAAGAAAAATTTATTAAATAATTTAAAAGATAATGGAGAGTACAAGAATCTAGAAATTAGAGTTATGTCGAAAGAATTAGCTGAAATAAAACAGAAACCCAACCGACCAATAGGACACATAAATAGCTAATTTGTATAGTTTGGAATTTTAATAATTATTATTATTTATCTCAATAGGTGATTCGGGTATTGGAGAGGACCTACCTGAAGATTACTACGATTAAATAGGATGGGCAGGTGAGTGACTCAGTCTTATTACATTGATTGTGTTTGTACTAGTAGTGACTTAAATAAAAGATAATAAATTGGTGATCTGTTTGAATTAGGAATGTGTGTGTTGTATTCCATTGATTGCCATGTCACTCTAAAATAAGTGATAACAAATTGCGTGTATCTTGATAATGTATGTAGTATTAATTGAATGTCTGATTGCTTGATCACCCTAAATTGACTAAAAACTACTGGTACCATAATGTAAATAAATCATGCATTACATACTATGCATAAAAAGCATTGAGTAAGTGGTAGCCTACTACGTGTTAGTTCTCGGATCTCTGGTAAGGCTTGAATTATCTAGGCCAGAGGGCTAGTAGTTAATTGCAAGATTACTTTTTCTGTTAGTACCATAAGAACTACATGGTAAACGAAGGACGCCGCTTATGGTATTACGTGAGAATAACTAACACTTAGTGGAGTTTCTAAAGCTAAACAGGAAATAAATAATGAAACATGATAAGTATAAAGAGATAACTAAATTGAGATTGTTATTTCCTGAAAGCTTAAGTCTCTCCTGGGTAGGTGGACCATAGATTGGATCCTTCAACCCCGATGGGAGGGCGTAAATCTTCATCCTGTTTGGATTCCGGGTTATCCAAGCTTGTAATGTTCATTTGTGTGATTGCTGCATTTCATATGATTGTTAAATAACTTGTATGCTATGTGTAATAAGTTCTGGTTATTCACTGAGCTCGTGTTTTAGCTCACACTCCCACAGTCCTTTCAGGTTCACTCTGCGACCGTGGCTCATTACTAGCAGGAGCATGGTCCCGGTAAGGAATAGAAGCCAGAAGTTTAAAGTTTAGTATAGAATTAGAATATCTATATCTGTAATAGTCTTATGGTGCATGTAATGTGCATTAGAATCATCAGTTAAGGTTGTAAGGAATTCTGAAGCATATGATCTGTAATATAGTAGTTTGTATAGTTGTTTACTAATTTACATCTTATATATGTTTGTTTATTCCATCCAAGCAACTAAAAGATCCTGTTTTTGAAATCATGTCATTCCTAGAAGGTAATCTAATAATGTTAATCGAGTGGTTCTTGATTATTATTATTAGAGTACCCTCGGGGCGTGACAGATTTAAGTTGGTATCAGAGCAGGTTGCTGGTATAGGAAAAACAAATATATGTAAGAAGTTGAATTAGTAAATGTGCAGTTAAAATACCAATTTAGATCCAAGTAGAACCATGTGAGTTAGTGGATAGTTATTAGTAGAATTAGATGCACAATTAGGAATAAAATCTGTGTGATTGCTAATCATACAAATTTTATGTGTGCAGTCCAATCCCGCAGTTTGTCATATTAAATGGCAAATCTTTAGCATGATGGAGGAGGAAACCCTTACAGATTATAGGCGCCGACTCCGAGTCTTAGTAGAAGATTTGGCATTGTCTGGCATTACAAAGACCCTGGATGAAATTTTCAGCACTTGGAAGAAAGGTTTACAACCCATGTTGAAGACTTGGTTGTTTTTAGTAGAAAGAGCTTTTCCAGATAATGGCACAGCAGTAGAAACCCTCTACAGGTTTGAGAGATTGATCATCCAGAAGGGGGAGGCATAGAGATTGATAATATAGCCTTCATTGTGTCAGCCCGATCAGTGAGACCTGATCTTCCAGACTTTAGGATCTGGATTCCTATTGGAGGTGATTGGGTATATGCACATGATATCAGGTATGATCATGCCTTAGTCCGGGAGGATACTGCTCCTGATGATGAGAGGATGCTGACACATGTGATCAGAAGTCATCTTTCTAGAAGTGTTTTGACAAACAGGCCCCCTATCATACCAGAAGAAGAAGGTGAGACTCAGTCCATTAGGAGATCAGCTAATAAAAGAAGACAAGCAGCTATGCAGACCACAGTGGTTATGCAAAGTGTGACTACAGCCATGATAGATGAAAAAGAAGGAAAAAGAGAAGGAAGGAAGCAGAAAAATTTGTCTCCAATTATAATTATGCTCATTGGACTGGGACTGCTCATGGGGGGTGGATTGAGGAAGATGTGACACCTTCTGATGTTATGAGGAGACCTGCTACTAAAGGTATCCGGATGATGGATACCAATCTGACTTTAGCACCACCAGGGAGTAGAGGGAGGATGGAGAGTGATGATAGTGTTCAGAGAGGAGGATCACTATCCACAGTTGGGCCCTCGGGAAGGGCAAGGGACCTCTGTACCCTAGCCCATAGAGTAGCCTTGATATATGTTGATAGATAATAACTGATGTACTGTTTTGATGAACTTACTGTTATAGAGATGTAGTATGAAGCATGATACCTGAAGTAGTTATGAGGAAATAGAACTAGTGTTAGTGCAAATTTTGGATTGTACATAAAGCACTAACTATATAATATCATGTGTGTTTTGATTATGAAATGGATGTGAAATATGTATGATTACTTGTAATCTTTCTGAGTTTGTTGAAATTAATTCAAGTACTATGTTTTATGACACTAGAATGCCAAGAGGAAGAGGCAGGGGTAGAAATGCAAGGATATTTGAAAATTCCCCAACAAATGCTCCTCCACCACCTCAAAAACTAGAGGATGTGTTGAAAAACCTGCAACAACAAAATGTGTTAATCTTACAAGCTCTACAAAATATGCGAGCTACACATGCGGTACCTCCAACTGGAGTACCAGAAGCTCCTCCTGTGAACACTGGGAGGAATGAAAGATATACTACACCTGCCAATTTCAAGAAAATGGACCGGTAAATCCAAATGAATCGGCGGCTGAGGTACAAGGACCAATAAGATATGAACCAGAATTACCACCGCCACCACCATTGCGTCCTCAAAGAAATGTATTGCCTGAATTTATCAAATGCAATCGGTACTTTGAAGGATTACCTGGGAAGCCCGAAGAAGCTGAAGATTGGTTAGCTCAGATTGTGTCACGCCCCGAGGAGTACCCTAAACGTGGCAGTCCGCCGTACACAATACTAAAGCCTAGGAATAACTACCTTAGTCATGCAAAGGCTTCCATATTATGTACAAGGCGTACATCACAACCAAGGGGACGCATCGGAGTAGCGCAATTCACATTGATAATAAATAAGTAACGAGGCAAAGAGAATACTTATTATAAAGCATAGACATATTGTATTGTAATTCTTAGAGGCATGTCCATCTATTATCCGCAAATAAATATAACTCACTATTCATATAAGTCATTATATGTAAAGACCCTTACAAAATTACTTATCTTATGATTCTATTTCCTCCATAGAAGCTTAACGATCCTGTCATGATTTCTTCATGTCATGATCCTCAAATTTAATCCACGAATATACCTGTTTCAATCAAATCTATAGGGGTATAAGCTACAACTAGCTTAGTGAGATATTCCTTTTCATTCGCACCATATTTTCAAACAAGTTTATTTATTCATACATATGCTATGCATACAATGCAACAATCACATGATTACGCGAATATATATAGTCATCCGGAAACCATATATAGAACGGATTTACCCCTCCGTATCAAAGGTTAGGGAATCGGGGTTGAAGGTCCTCGACCTTCTACTGCTAGTCCCCAGGTCCTCACCCACAGCGTTCGGTTGGCTCGGCTCCGAACCTAGAGTCGCTTTCCCCGAGCGATTTGGATTCTCCAGGAAGGAACATGGCCCGTGGCACCGCACGATCACAGCCAATCCAACTCTACGCGTAGGAGTAGCAGCCTTCCGAAATAGATGTGACTCGATGGATGCTATGCGTGAACGTTTTATTGTTCTTAGGTCAAACCTTATTAAGGTTTATTAGGGGCGATCAATCAATTTAGCAACAATAAACAATCATACAAGTAAGTAAACAAAATTATTTAAACAAGCAGATCGAAGTTGCGATATTCTTAATTCTCAATTCACGCATAAACATAGAATCATATATATACGCATAATCCCGAAATCCCCAAATATATTCGTTTTTATCTTTTCTTAGTATACTAATGCTACTACATTACAAGCACAAGCAAGGTAACGAAATTAGAAGGAATAACTCACTCGTCCATTTCGCTATCTTCTTAGTCGTAGTAATCCTCGGGTAGGGTATTCTCGTATCCTTCGTCACCTAGACAAAAGAAATTCCCGGGATAAGTCTTTCATGAATTTCTATTCTTGGAGATTCTAAACTTCTCTTAAAATCGCGGTAAAATCGTATAAGAAGAAATTCCAACTTAAAATGGCCATAACTTGCTCATTTTAACTCGGAATTTCGCATATATATACCGTTTTCTACCTATTCGAAAAGTTATCCATTTCTAAGGTTATCTTGGTCATAAAAGGTCATTTGGGTTCCGAAAACGTTAGCTAAGATTTAAACGAATTTTCTAAACTTTTGCAAAAATCCATTTTCTAGCTCAACTCCATTTTAAAGAAAATCCTTTTGTAACAATATAATTATATATTTGATAAACACTTTGAATATATAGGTAAGCTCACTTTATATGCAAAATTTCTAATGGTAGTGTCTCAACAATTTATTTCATAAAACAATTCTTTTTAAAACTTATTTTGATAATTCCTTTTCAAGTATTTGGAAGAAACTTTATATTTTTATTATAAATGAGTACATCCTTGTTTTATTTCCTTCATTCCTTTTTCCAAAACAAGCAAATTTTCCTTTAACCCTAGTCTTTCATAAATTTCATTTCTAGTGATAAAAAAAAAAATATATTGTCGAAAACCTTTTCATAATTTGCTTATTTAAGATGATCTTAGAAAATGAGTCTTGTTTTCTTATATTCCTTTCTAAAATATAAGCTTTACTTTCCAAAACTTGTTCTTTCATCTCTTTTGAAAAGAATCATCTTTTATTGATAAAATCCATTATTGTCTAATCTATTTATATTCTTTTGAAAATGAGTTCCTTCTTTTTAGAAATTTGAAAATCATTATTTTTCCTAAGTGGGTTCATCACCTTATGAATTTATCTTAACTTTGAAAAGTAGTTTGTTTTCTTAGTTGTATTTCGAAGTTTAAAAGAGTTTAAATCTTGAGCTTTTTGTAAAGACTTTTAATATTAATAAGTTATATTACTAAAAGCTTAGGTTAACATAATATACAAAAAAATATTTATTTCTTATGATTCTTTGAAAATCTATCTTTGTTATTCATGAGAACGTTGAGAAAACTCCATTTCTATGTTGTTGATAATAACTTCATGATTTTGTGATAAATCATATGATTGAAAACTTAGCTTTGAGTTCATTTAAAACAAAATTCTATTTTTTGAATAATTGAGACATTAACATTACGTAAATGCAAGTATCATGAGCATATAAAATAATAAGAACATAAGAAAATACTAAAATAATTAATGAGCAAGAAAATAAAATATCAAGCATTGGGAACCTTAGCTTCATCAAGGAATCCCGATCAAGTATTGGAGCCTTAGCTTTATCAAGGCATCCCGGGACTAAGAATGGACTAGTCCCGAAAGATTAAAGAAAATAAATAAAAAGATTGTTTTGACTTGATATGGACAAGTCTAAGACTAGAAAGACTAGTCTTAATAATCGCATAAAATAAATAAATTGCATAACTTGAATGTAAAGAAATAACAAATGAGCTTATATGCTCTAAATAAATATATATACATAATGTACATAATACTATATATATAAACAAATAATCACAATAATAATAACAACATAATAAAATAGGAAGCTTGTGTACAAGAACAAAACATGAATATGTTGTTGCTTTTACTACTCATATGAGTTTCAAAACAACACCATAGTCATGTTAAGTCACATGACATGGATGAATAATAGATGGAAGAAATATTTACCTAAGGTATGTAAGAGGTATGAAGATGGTAGTGAATGTATGGTTATGTGGTTATGGAGAGATGGTAGTTGTATTACATAAAGAGAGTTTTGGTAGGAGAGATTTTCTTCTTACAAGAAGAGAGTTCTTGTAAGAATATAGAGAGGAGTTTTTGGAGAGGATTTTGGCATAATTTCTTTGCTTTGGAATGGTGTGAAGAAATGAGAAGGGGAGAGGTGGTATTTATAGGAAAAGAGGAGAGGAATTAAGAGTGATTTAAATAATTGAAAAAGAAAATAAAAAGAGAGGGAAGAGAGAGTGATTGGATGGCAACATGAAGGGGGAGAGAGAAAAGTACAATTATGATTAATTTTTGTGTAAGAGAAGTGATGTTTTGTAAGAAAGGTATGAGTAGATTTTTATGGGAAAAGAAAATGTGAATAGTGTGAATTGTGTCATTTGTAAGAGTGATTAGATATAAAGTAGAGAGTGAATAGTAATGAATAGTAGAAAAGTACTATGAATAGTAGACTAGACAATTAAAGTACCGGTAGTAATAAAAATACGCGTAATAATGCGATATCTGTAATTTTTAGCTACCGAAAAATTCTAAAACTGATATTTTTGGAATCCTTGTATTTTTACGAGTCTATTGGTATAAACGGAATATTTTTAATATTCCGAGCTCCGGGACACGCTTTTCGAGAACCGATCCCGTTTGGGTCCGAAGGTCACTCGAAATTCGCGAATCTGATATTTTTATGTTATCCTATGTTATTACGAACTATTCTAGGTCATTAACTTAATTTCGTTTTCTAGGGTTTGAAAACGCGGGATTGCCGGATCTTAAACACTAGGGTTCATAGGCTTGTTGACTTTTAGGGTTCCGTTTTGATTTCTGTTTTCGTCGAGATATTCGTAAGATCGTATAATTTTCGAGTCTTGATCGTTTTAGAATTTTTAGCTCGAAAATTTATATTTTATTTTATTTGTGATTATTTAATAGTTTTTAGTTCTCGGAATCGTTTAACCGAGTCTAGGGTTATGAGTTGACTCAGTTTGACTTTTGGTGAGAATTTGAAATTTGTGATTTCTGAAATTTATCGAAGGTTTTAAGATTTTGCTGTTGATCGTTATTTGGATATATTGTCTTGATTTGCGTGTTAGAAGACGGTTAGGTAATTTAATTGATGTACGGACGTTGATTAAACCGATAGTTAGACTTTATATTTCGTTTCAAGGGTTCCTGTTTTCTCAAGATTGAGAAAACTCGTTTTTGTTCTCATTTGGAATTAAGTTTTAACTTGGTTCGAGTTTTAGGGTTTCATTTCCGGTGTTTGACTTGGTCTAAAATCGGTTGTTAATCTCGCGTCGATTTTTGAGTTTTAAATTATTTTTGAGGATTATGAAAAAATTTGGGGTTTACAGATTGAACGATCTCTTGATGTATTCCAGGTACCGGAAGCTTTAAGAGTACCGTATGGAACTTATTTGCTTCAGCTGAGAGCAAGATTATGGTGGAACTCTAAACAAAGGATATTGCCTCAACCCATCAGTTGGGAAACGTTTAAACAGGAATTCCTAAAAGAATATTTTCCCAGCATTAAAGGCCAAATATAGTACCGACCTGATGAATCTGACACAAGGCAGTAAGACAATGGATGAATATGAGCACGAATTCAATCGGTTACTCCAATTTGCACCAGATGCTTATAGAGATAGCGATGAGTTAAAAAGACAAACTTTCATGGCAGGATTAGAACCCAATTTTCAAAGGAGATTAGCCGAGTTTGAAATTTCAAATTTCGCAGCTATGATTGAAAAAGCAAGAACCATTGAACGTGCCAAGAAATATGAAGTGGAAAGATATAGAAAACGGGGGTTGACATTTGGTAAAAGAGCGTTTGAGGAAGCAGGGACAAGTTTTGTTCCTAAGAAAAAGAGATTCTTTAAACCTATGGGAAATGTGAAAAATAGGAATGTTGAAAATGCTTCGTGCTGGAAATGCAAGGGAGCTCATTACCCGAGGAACTGTCCACATCTACAACAAAAATGTTATTACTGTGGTGAAAGTGGACATATGGTCTTCGCATGCCCAAAGAAAAGTAGTGCAACTTGTTTCATTTGTAAGAAGATTGGACATATATCAACTCATTGTCCACAACGAGTGAACGCAGTTGCTGGATCTTCCAATCCTAAAGGCATTGCCAATACAACTGGACCTAAGAATGGAAATGCTAGTGCTAGCAAAGCCATAACAGCAGCAAGGGTATATGCTATGCAGGGGACTCCAATTGAGGAAGAAGAAATAGAAGAGGAGGATGGAGAAAATGTGTGGGATGAAGCTGATCCAGACGATTACGGTCTCATTGCAGGTACTTAATCTGATAATTACATTGTTTATTTAAGTAGTTTAGTCGGTATAACCCTACTTGGATAAACAAATATTCCTGTAGAGAATAATAACGTATGTTTAATAATTAAGAACAATCCAATTGAATGGTCAACCTGCTTATGCTTTATTTGATACGGGAGCAACACATTCTTTTATCAATACTGGATTAGCAAGGAGATTGGAATATCCCGTCGAGACCATGACTAAGGAACTAGGAGTTACTACACCCACAGGAGATTTAGTGATGGCTCGTGAAACTATGAAGGGATATCCATTAGAAATTGGGGGACAGAAATCCTTTGCTAACTTAATTTTGGTACATCCAAAAATATGATGTTATCTTAGGTATGACATGGCTGACTGCTGTAAAAGCAAAAGTCGATTGTCGTCTTAAGACAATATCTTTTATGAATGACCAAGGAGAAAGAAAAGAGTTTAAAGGGGAAGTCCTCAAGAAAGTCGAAGGGCGAATGATGACCATAGAGGGTGAAAATGAAATAGATATGGAATCAAATAATCATGGAACGATTGAGGATGAATCCAAGAAGATAGATGTTCATACTATCAGAACAGTATGCGACTATCCAGAAGTATTTCCTGATGAATTACCAGGATTACCCCCACATAGAGAAGTGGAGTTTTCGATTGAATTGATACCTGGCAGAACCGGTATCAAAAGCTCCATATCGCATGGCACCAGTAGAATTGAAGGAACTAAAGGTGCAATTACAAGAATTGATGGATAAAGGATTTATCAGACCAAGTGTGTCACCATGGGGAGCACCAGTCTTGTTTGTCAAGAAGAAAGACGGTTCCATGAGACTCTGTATTGATTACAGAGAATTAAACCGAGTAACTATTAAGAACAGATACCTTTGCCCCGAATTGACGACTTTTCGATCAATTAAAGGGAGCAAAGGTGTTTTCTCGAATTGATTTGAAATCTGGTTACATCAAATCCGAATCAAGGCAGAAGATATACCAAAAACGGCATTCCGAACTAGGTACGGTCATTATGAATTCCTAGTTATGCCATTTGGATTGACAATGCACCTGCTGTTTTCATGGACTTATGAATCGCGTTTTCAAACCTTTATTGGATGTTTGTGTGATTGTCTTCATAGATGACATACTAATATACTCGGTTACAGAGGAACAACATGATGAACATTTAAGAACCGTATTGCAGATACTACAAAGCAATCAGCTTTATGCCAAGTTGTCCAAATGTGAGTTTTGGCTCAAAAGTATATCCTTTCTAGGACATATTGTGTCAGGAGATGGAATTTCGTTGATCCTGCTAAGATTAAGGCTATTGTGGAATGGAAAAGACCTGGAACTGTTACCGAGATAAGAAGCTTCTTAGGATTGGCAGGATATTATCGGAAATTCGTACAAGATTTCTCAAGAATTGCACGACCACTGACGCAATTGACCAAAAAGAATGAAAAGTTTGTATGGAATGAGAAACGTGAATGGAGTTTCCAGGAGTTGAAAAAGAGACTGGTTTCTGCACCAATACTAGTTCTGCCCAATGACAGGATCCTTACACTATTTATAGTGATGCATCCAAGAATGGTTTGGGATGTGTATTAATGCAGAATGGAAAGTGATAGCCTATGCTTCTAGACAGTTAAAACCACATGAGATGAATTACCCTACTCATGATCTAGAATTAGCGGCTATCGTCTTTGCACTCAAAATTTGGCGTCATTATTTGTACGGGCAGAAGTGTGAAATATACACAGATCATCAGAGCTTAAATATATATTCACCCAGAAGGAATTGAACATGAGGCAACGTAGATGGTTGGAGTTAATCAAAGACTATGATTTAACCATCAATACCATCCTGGCAAGGTAAATGCGTAGCCGATGCTTTGAGCCGTAAAAATTATGGAGAAGTAGCCTCAATGTTGACAGAACAGAAAGAGCTCATTAGGGAATTTGAAAATTTAAAAATTTTCAATACAAGGTCTGGACGCAGAACTGAGCAGTTAACCTTGGAACCCACTTTACTACAACGAATAAAAGAGGCTCAAGGAAAGGATGAAGAATTGCAGACAATCATCAAAAGAACATCCCAAGGGAAATACAAGGATTTTCAAATAGATGAAAATGGAGTATTAAAGATGAATAAAGATTGTGTGTACCCCGTGATGAAAGTTTGAGGAAAGAAATAATGAATGAAGCACACTATTCTGGATATACCATCACCCAGGCGAAACTAAGACCTACCAAGAGCTGAGAAGTGCATATTGGTGGAACGGGATGAAAAATGATTGCTCAATTCGTAGCCAGATGTGAGATATGTCAGAGGGTAAAAGCGGAACATCAAAAACCAGGAGGATTGTTGAAACCATTGTCTATTCCAGAATGGAAATGGGATCAAATATCTATGGATTTTGTATGTTCGTTACCTAAGACGAGTGCAGGTTATGATGCTGTTTGGGTTATTGTGGATAGACTCACTAAATCAGCCCATTTCTTGCCAATCAATATGACCTATCCTTTGGAAAAGTTGGCCCGGTTATATTTAAAGGAAATTGTGAGATTACATGGGATACCAGCTAATATAGTGTCAGATCGAGATCCACGGTTTGTTTCAAGATTCTGGCAAGGATTACAAAAAGCATTGGGAACTCAGTTGAGGTTTAGTACGGCCTATCATCCCCAGACCGATGGACAAACAGAAAGAACAATTCAGACAATGGAAGATATGTTGAGATCATGTATCTTGGAATTTAAAGGAAATTGGGATCAACATTTGCCACTAGTGGAATTTGCATACAATAATAGCTACCATTCAAGTATAGGGATGCCACCTTATGAAGCTTTATATGGTAGAAATGTCGATCTCCATTATTCTGGGATAATCTGGAAAGAGTACTAGTTGGACCCGAACTGATTCAAGAAACAATCAACAAGGTTTCAGTGATAAAACGAAGGATGAAAGAAGCCCAATAGACAGAAAAGCTGGGCAGATTTGAAAGACGGGAACTAGAATTTAAGAGGGAGAACATGTTTACCTGAAAGTAAGTCCAATAAAAAGTCTTCGCCAGACAACAAGTAAAAGGAAAGCTAAGTCCTAGATATGTAGGACCATTTGAAATACTGGAACGAGTGGGAAATCTAGCGTATCGTCTTGCTTGCCACCCAAACTATCTGGTATACATAATGTTTTTCATGTGTCGGTACTAAGGAAGTATGTACCAAATCCAGATAAGATTGTTGAGCTGGAACCAATTGATCTGAAAGAGAACTTGACTTATGAAAAGCACCCTATCCGAATCCTAGACAAGAAGGTAAGTTCTCAGAAATAAAGATCCACTACGTCAAAGTGCTATGGGATCCTTGGACTGAAGAAGTAACTTGGGAGTTGGAAGAGGAAATCAAGAAGAATTATCCACAGCTGTTCGAAAATCCAGGTACGCTCTCAAGCTTTGAGGACAAAGCTTATTTTAAGGGGGGGAGAAAATGTAAACCCCGAATACTTCCATCATAAGATATGACCCTAAATTAGAAATTATGAAGTCGACTAGTAACCTTAAGAGTTAATTAGAAACCCTAGTTTAGATAGATACTCTAAATTTGATCGGTTTGGAACTCATAGACTTTATAAAAGGAATTCTTGACCTCAAGTGATTCCAAAAACAAGATTTAGTATTCCGAGTTAATAATTCAATCTTGATCAAAGGAAACTTCCAATCCTAAACCCGAATCTTTGTCAAACAGATGGGAATATAGGAAAACCTAAATATGAATATTAAGTGATTACCTTAGTATTCTAGAGACCGGGAATTAAAACAAGGTTTAGTAATGAACCTATATTTAGATTGGAACCCTAAAATTTGAGAGTTTTAGTCAGTAATAAATACTTTGATAAGATTTCATAGTGAGTATCCAAATCTAATATATATAACTAGTATAGCCTATATATTAGTAGTAATATTACATAAACGATAAAGGGTTTTAGTTAGGAAATTGTGATTTCAATAAACGGTTAGGATTATAAATACCCAATAAAAACATAAATTGATGTATAACTTGAGATTAGACTTCAAATATAAAATCGAATCATACCAATAACCAAATTAGGGTTTTCTAAAGCCCTTGGAGCCTGAAACGAAAATTGACCCGAAAGGCTTTTCAAATTCAAATCGCGTGGGATGAATTTTCTTAGACAATTAGATACGTTTTAATTAATTAAATTACTTTTTTTAAACTAAACACTCTTGGATTCATTAAAACTTTGTATATGTATATTACATATATAAGCTAAAATATACCCTAATAGTGTATTAAACTACCCGAAAACTTAACTAAATACATCTAACTATTATATATATATATATATATATATATCCATTTCGGCTTGCTGGAGACGATTTCATCCAAGATTGAAGGGCTGTGATTTCCTTGAGGGATGTGAGCCGGTTTTCTCCAAATTATTTGCCAAAGGTCAATCCAAATCACTACAAAGAATGGAAAGGGACATCATCCCTTGTATTAATACAATCAAACAAGGGAAGCAATGAATCAAACAAGAGCAATTTGTATCAGCTATCACGGAGAAATGCGGCTGAAACTCACGTTCGTTATATATACATAAATGAGCAAACGAACTCGGACGGACAAACAAATGAAATCCAAACTCCTCCAAACTTCCAGAACTCACTTACACTTCATTAGGAGTGAAATCAACTAGAAACGATTCTAAACGCCGGACAAACCAGTTCGAAAATTTAAGCAAAATCTGGGAAAAACGTTCAAGAACAGCTTGAGGTAGTCGATCTTATTCCGCGAGTGTTCTTTCAATTTTAAGGATGTATACTGACTTATAAACATCTTAGGAAGCTAACCAAGACCATAGGAAGCTTCGGATTCCACTGAGAACATACAACGAAGGTATTTTTCTTAAACCCTAGCCGACCTTAATGATTTGAGATCATGAATAGCATGTTGTTTTTAGGTTATGATTCTTGGATATTTAGGTTTATTAGGTTATTAGGAGTCTTTTGGAACTAAAATCATGATGTTTTAACGTCGGGATTTGTTGGAAATGGACATAACTCATCGGAGAAGACGATGAACAGTGCTTCCCGATGAGCCCAGGCTCGTTGTACGGGCGTACAACCCCTCATCCAGAACGTTGTACGGGCGTACAACCCTTATACAGCGTTTTGTACGGGCGTACTAGCCCATATACCCCTCAACCAAAGCTTTGCACGGGCGTACTTAACCCCGTGTAGCCCTCTGCTCACAACTTTGTACGGGCGTACGCAACCCCGTGCACGCCTCGGCCAGAAGAGAAGAAAAACGAATTTAAGTATACATAATTATATACTAATTAATTATTTAAATAATTTTAGAACGTTTACTAATTGTTTTCCTGCATTTAATTATTTTCTGAAATAGTAATAGTAATATTATATAATGATATTAAATCCAAAAATCATTTATTTATTTAAATTTAAAAATAAAATTCTTTTTATGACTTTATTAAATAAGAGAGTGTTTAAATATTATTCATCTAAAAAGAAATTTTCTTTAGAAAAATAATTTCGAAAATAGTTATAATAAAGTTAATAAAATTCTTTTATTAACAGATATGTTTTCTTAGTAAAATAAATATGTATAAACTATGAGTTAGTAAATACTAAGTTTATACTAGCATATTTATATAAATAGATAACAATGGAAATTTAAATAATCCAAATTTATGAGTATAGGAATATATATACTCTACAAGAAAAATTTATTAAATAATTTAGAAGATAATGGAGAGTACAAGAATCTAGAAATTAGAATTATGTCGAAAGAATTAGCTGAGAATAAAACAGAGACCCAACCGACCAATAGGACACATAAATAGCTAATGTGTATAGTTTAGAATTTTAATAATTATGTTATTATTTATCTCAATAGGTGACTCGGGTATTGGAGAGGACCTACCTAAAGATTACTACGATTAAATAGGATGGGCAGGTGAGTGACTCAGTCTTATTACATTGATTGTGTTTGTACTAGTAGTGGACTATAAATGAAAAGATAATGAATATTGGTGATCTGTTTGAAATAGGAATGTTGTGTGTTGTATTCCATTGATTGCCATGTCACTCTAAAATAAGTGATAACACAATTGCGTGTATCTTGATAATGTATGTAATATTTAATTGAATGTCTGAATTGCTTGATCACCCTCAAATTGACTAAAAACTACTGGTACCATAATGTAAATAAATCATGCATTACATACTATGCATAAAAAGCATTGAGTAAGTGGTAGCCTACTACGTGTTAGTTTCTCGGATCTCTGGTAAGGCTTGAATTATCTAGGCCAGAGGGCTAGTAGTTAATTGCAAGATTACTTTTATTCTGTTAGTACCATAAGAACTACATAGTAAACGAAGGACGCCGCTTATGGTATTACGTGAGAATAACTAACACTTAGTGGAGTTTCTAAATCTAAACAGGAAATAAATAATGAAACATGATAAGTATAAAGAGATAACTAAATTTGAGATTGTTATTTCCTGAAAGCTTAAGTCTCTCCTGGGTAGGTGGACCATAGATTGGATCCTTCAACCCCGATGGGAGGGCGTAAATCTTCATCCTGTTTGGATTCCGGGTTATCCAAGCTTGTAATGTTCATTTGTGTGATTGATGCATTTCATATGATTGTTAAATAACTTGTATGCTATGTGTAATAAGTTCTGGTTATTCACTGAGCTCGTGTTTTAGCTCACACTCCCACAGCCCTTTCAGGTTCACTCTGCGACCGTGGCTCATTACTAGCAGGAGCATGGTCCCGGTAAGGGAATAGAAGCCAGAAGTTTAAAGCCTAGTATAGAATTAGAATATCTATATCTGTAATAGTCTTATGGTGCATGTAATGTGCATTAGAATCATCAGTTAAGGTTGTAAGGAATTCTGAAGCATATGATCTGTAATATAGTAGTTTGTCATAGTTGTTTACTAATTTACATCTTATATATGTTTGTTTATTCCATCCAAGCAACTAAAAGATCCTGTTTTTGGAAATCATGTCATTCCTAGAAGGTAATCTAATAATGTAATCGAGTGGTTCTTGATTATTATTATTAGAGTACCCTCGGGGCGTAACAATGTTAATGATGAATTCTCCACTTGAAAGAGTTAACAAATTAAACTATTTGAATTTCTTATTTCCCTTAATTTTGAAAATGTGTAAATGAGTTAAATTTGCATTTACATGGATAAATCTATGGTTATATCTCCCAATTGTCACTACATAATATACATTAGGAGAGAAAGTCACTTAACATACTACTTCCAAAAAGCACAATAGTCTTCCCTATATTTATCTTAACGTCAAATAAACATATTGATATTGTTAAATAACCTGTCATTTCATACTATTTGATCGGGCACACTATGCCTTAAAGATATGCTCCAAGATGCCATTGGTGTATGAAAAGATTCCAAATCAACCTCTTTAACTTCCATCCTCAAATAATTGATCATAGAATTCCAACTATACAAAGAAATCATAATTGTATGAAACATTTATGAAATAAAAATAGTGTAAACTCTAATATGCAAGTGCCCATACCATTTGCTTAATAGAATTGTTGATTATTGCTAAGCCTTTTGTGTTTATTGTATCATAAAATTGAACTCTTTCACTATTAACATCTATTATCATCAAAGAACCAATGCATTTTGTATGGATTCATTGGAATAAGTATCTACAGAAACACAACATTTTTTACGTTTTAATTGACTTAAAAGTCACAAAAGATAAATAAGACTTAATATTACCTTTTCACAAATTCTCAAAGAACCCATATATTTATCTTCCCCTTGTTTAGTTTTAAAATGTGTGGTACCTCGGCACCCTTTTCAAAAATTTTAGTATGAAATTTTGTAACAAACATTTAATTAGCTTTGTATGGTTAAAAGAAAATTAATATATATACACAAACATAAAATGTGGTAAAATAGCTCCTCATTGAAAAATATGTTGGTATGAACCATGTCCCCCATGTTGGGTTTCCTGCCTTCTCAATTCTATTTAACATTATAGCACTTAGTTGATAACTTGCATCTACAAATAATGCACATAACTGGAAAGGAAAATAAGCACTTCTGTATTTAACTTAGGAAAATGATATAAAATATTTAAAGAAATTAGAAACCACCTTGCTTGACCCCCATTCATTAGACCTCATACACCAAAGGTCTTTCCTATAAGCACAACACAGCTTAAAGTCAAATGTTTGGTTTCAAAATGTTAGATCGGAAAATTGTAAAATGAGATTAACACAAGAGAATTTACTTCTCTTTCTCTTCAAATCGAAGATAGAGTCGAGCATGATGTCTAGTTTGGCAAGAACATCTCTCATATAACCTTTCATGGTTTAATATATTGTATATAATGTAAAACAATTATTATTAACATAAATGGGTATAAATACATAATATCTACAAAAAGAAACATCCATCGTAATTAGTAGAGGGATGATATGTCCTGTTGCAATTGTCAAGGCCTTCTATTTTTTTCCTCCTCAATTGTACAAGTTTCTTCTACTAATTAATGAGGTATAGTAACAACATAGAATGTGAAGGCTTTCTACCAGCTTTACTCTTTTTGTTCATTTTATGTTGTTCATATTATTCAATTGATTGAAAACATAATGATTTTCTACTAGTTATGGTCTTCATGGTCATCTTATCTTCAACATATTCAATAGATGATACCATAAATACACTATATCTTTAGCCGTGCACTACACTTTCATTGAGAACCTTCAAACATTTAAGAATTCAATAAGATTGTTATAATTAAAAATGGGTAAGTTACACTGGTGTGTCACAACATTTGGAGGTAAGTTTATTTTGGATCACAATATTTGGAGTGGTTAAAAACAGGTCACAACGTTTGGAGATAAGTTCATTTTGGGTTACAACATTTAGAAAAGTGATTCAATTCAGGTCTCTATCAACACATGCCAATAGAAGAAGTTGTCAAGTGTTAATAAGAGGTGACATATGTTAACAAGAGAAGATGATTCATGTCCATGAAAACCTGAATTGAATCACTTTTCCAAATGTTGTGACCTAAAATGAACATGCCTGCAAACGTTTTGACCTCTTTTTAATCAATCCAAACTTTGTGACCCAAAATAAACTTACTCTTAAACGTTGTGACCCATTGGTGTGATTTACCCAATTGAAAATCCTACTAAAAAAACTATAAATCACCTTAGCTCTAATAGGATGATTGCTCCCTAAGCACGATGCATAGCTTTCTTGTCGCAACACAAGACAATATTATATTGATGACCATGGATAAACTAATTTTACAACTAAAAGTGTTAATAAAATTTTTCCTTTGTGTCTTTTGTTTTAGGGTCAGTGACATCTTCGACAGTGTTTCCTAAATATATTCGCTTAGAAGCACAATTACCCGTGCCCCATTTATGAGGTGTAGATTCCATTGACTTTAATAAGTCGTGCATGTCAAAACAAAGGGGACTTAAATCATCATATTTTACACTAGTGCACTATACATGGAATCTAAAAATACTGATAAATTTTTCTCAATAAGAGGCATATGGTATTAATCTAATGCCTTCTGATGATGCTTAATCACAGTTTGTCTTGTTGGATTGTCCTCTCCTCCCTCTACAGTAGGATGTACTTTCCTATTATATCCTTGTTTTTTTTTTTTTTTGTAGCACCTTAACAAACTATTTTTCTTTCTTCTACAAGATATTTCTATCTTGCACCATCTCTATCTTACCCTCATATGCACTTCTCCTAATAGTTTTGTTTAACAATTAAATGCATTTATCAAAGACTCCATCTCCTTTTGTAAAATCGAAAAGATTTCTTACAGACTAGCTACATCATCATGCAATCGTTGTTGCTGTTTCTCCACATTAAGAGTCGTGATGTAAACCTCTATAAAAGACATTCCACAATAAACTTGTTGAAAATATATATAATAATGATATTAAAATATTGTGGATGATATATCCAGAAATTTTTTGCACCTGTTGAATCATGAACGTGCTCTTCATTAGTTGAAATTGAGAAATTCCCTAAAATAAACAATAAAAAATAGAAAAAAAATAAACAATGCATTATGGAAATTTAAATAAAACATTGAATTTAAAACACATATCAGTAGCTTTCTCAAAGAGCATCTTGTTGAAGCGACTAAAGACTTTCTTTATCTGATTGCCTATCCAAGTCTTCACATAGGGAGTAAGACGAATTGATAGTTTAAGGTCGATATAGCTCAGTGTGATATTATCTATAAAACACAACTGCATAACACATTGTAATTAAATAAAATTAAATTTATGAAAATATGTACATTCAAATTAAAAAAAAAAAAAGACATAGTTGAAATATGAGAATTTGTCAATAACATAAGGGCACAATCAAATAGATACTCTTTTCCATCAGCCTTATAATTTCTTATACCAAAGCACCCCCAACCCCCCCACCTAAAATTGACATGTGTCTAAAAGTTTTATCTAAAGGGATTGCATCATCTTTTATTTTCTCCTTAATATCAATAATAGATAAATCACCTATTGTAGATTTAACTAATGCAATCTTATCATAGATGAAACAATACTACTGTTGTTTATATGTTATTCATAACTTTCAATGTCAAATCTTTTAGTGATCTACAATATAATTTCTCTATTTATTTTCCCACATTTCATATGTAATATGCCACCAAAGCACTACTCAATTACTATTTCTCTCTCTGTTTTTCTTTTTCTTTTTTTGCATTCAACTTCCCCAGCCTTCCAGTAACTTGATTAAGGTTGCATTGTGTTTGTAGCTAAATTGAATTCAAAATGGTAAAAATTTAACTAGATAACATGATGAGAATTGAACCATACCAACCTATGACAAAACCTGTTATCGAATTCTGGAAAATAACTCCTGGATCGTTCTAAGAAACTTGATAGAAACTGCAACCCATTACCTATATGGAGGCAAAAACCTTGGTATATTAAAGACGCCACAATCAGTGATGGCAAACCCATTGATAAGTCAAGGAGGTGAATGCTATAGGAAATTCCTGATAAGTTCAAAATGAATTCAATCCAAAATTCAAAGAGAAAACTCTCTAATTTCATTCATCCAAAATATCTCAAAAGATTACCTAACATGGGTTTATATAGGCTTTAATTAGACTCAAAACTCAGCAACAAAAAAAAAAGTCAAAAGATAAGTAAAAGAAAAAAAAACCCTAATAAATACAATAAATATCCCTAAGAAAATAATAAATATCTCTAAAAGACATAAACTTAAAGCTGGCAGCCTAAAATTAAAAACATGAAACTAAAATAATTTCCATCGAAAGGAGGCTAATGGCTTAAGCATTGAAGGCTAGCGATGTATATGATGAAGGCTAGCGGCATATATGATGAAGTCCAGCAGCATTTAGTAGGCGTATAAGCAAATTCATGAAGCTCTAACAATTTTTTTAAAGGCTTTAATCGACGCCATATGATCCTCATAATAATACACAAAATAAAGAAGCAATATTTTCATTAAAACTTATTGAACAAGTGTATATTCATAAATAATACTTTACAAAAATATCACATATTTACCTTATTCTATTCAACATTCAATGAGTATTTTTTTTCTTCACGTATCTAGAGGCACTAGTCTTAGCTTTTATTATTTCATTGAATTTTTGTTTCCCCTTATTGTAAATAGATTTCAACTTCTCCATTATTTTGGCATGTGCCTAAGAAGAATTTTCCAATTAATCCATATAAAGTTACGGGCTAATGAAATACATAAAAAGACATACATGTTATCCAGTTGGGTACACATTAAAAAAGAAAGCATAAGTAAAATTTAGTTGTCTTTCAACAACTTACACTACACATCATATATTAATAAAAATATAGACCACAATACCTACTAGAATATGATATAACTAGTTGGTCATCACTTCCTTTTATTCATTTTTAATTGTATGTAATACATGTACGTTCAAACAATTGTCGTAATTATTATATGTTAAAAATTGAGATGTATCTAGGTAGATCAAGAAATATCAACATTATCAAAATCCGTGTAATAACAATTTTTTTTTTTTGCATAATTTATATTCGTTGGTTTATATAAACACAAAACTCTAAACATGTGAACTTATATATATATATATAAAACCCTTTGATCTAAATTCAAATCAACAATTCAATCTTGGTTAATAACTGTTACTTTTTCTTTTCACTCTTGACAATTGCATATTGGTCCTCATAGATAATATGATCCATGACACTTTCGTTGCTATGAATGTGGGAATATGCACAAACATCCATCAAACATTAAGCTAATAATGAGTTATACTGCTGCATTCTATAATTTGTAGAACTTAATTTTTCCTATTAAACACTTTAGGTTGTCACACAGTCAATCTAAGCACACTACTCTTAGGTTATAAGAGGATGTTATCCACTAATTTGTGTTCGTTCCAAGATTAATGTACTATTTTCTAAAAAGTTGCATGTTTTTGCACTATATATATAAAAAAATGTACTGTTCTCTCACTTACACAAAAATAATATTCTCTTGGCAATTCAAAATGCTTTGCTAAAACCGTGTTATTTCTTCTATACTATGTAACCCAAAAAAGCAAAGGGGAAACTAAAAATAGTTTCTTTATAAAATTTATATCTACAAACTAAATCCACTCTAGTAACTACTTGCCTCCTCTAGAGAATATCAACAAAAGATAAGGTGATTATAGTATTATAAAAAGGCATTTGTTTTAAATGTTTCTAGATTACTATCAAGAGAAGAATGAATTTGTTATAAAGAATTAAGATAATTGCAATATTGTAGAACAACCTTTAATTATAGTATAATATAACGACTATTGATTTCTTTATCAAGACAATTATGGTAGTAAATTATTAGTTTTTTTCATAAAGAGGTGGAAAACAAAGATTCGTAGATATCATTCCAGTACACAAAAATAATTTCCAAAAAACAATATATTTAAACAAAAAGAATCCTTAAGTAGTCTGACAAGCACTAAATGTTAAACAACCCTTGCCAAGACACACTGAGTGATAATAACCAAAATATAATTCAACTTCATCTATAGTCAAAAGTAGTTTGAGGGAATATACTTTAAGGAATATACTTTTGCTATGGTGCATATTGTTGGGTGCAACACAAGATATATACTTTGTATCTTACCTATCCTACCTTTTGAATGCCCTAATCATTAAGGTTTCTAGTTCCAATAATAATTATAAAAAGTGAGATGAGGACACTTAGGTGGATGTGTACTAACATCTAAAGTAGAAAATAAAGTACCGCAATCGTATCTAAGGTCACCTCCCACATCTTAATTTCAACAGCAACCTAACAAGGTTATAATTGATTCGATCTCTCCATAAACAAATGATGCAATCTTTGATGATGTCGAAGACAAAATTATGTATAGATCTAGAATAAATGGCTTAATTCGAAGGGACTACCATTGAAAAGAAAATTCAGAATTGCTCAATCGAAAGGAAGAGAGAAGCTTTAGAAGAAAAATCAATTCAATTCACTTGACAAGTTGACCAAAGATGGGAAGAGGAGAAGAAAAGACTTAAAAGATATCAAAGTAAGAAAAACCTTCATAGATGATTTTACTAATCTGCAATGTTAGAGACATAAACAATAACCATCATGGTAAAATAGGAGTGGTGAAGTCCCAAACATGATTCATAAGGTGAAAGCTTCGTCCAACATTTAGATAGTCAATACCAAATACCTCGTGCAAAATTTGTACCTTTTCTCTTGTACTATCATCCCCAACTCTATTGTAAGAACCAAACTTAAAGATGTACTTGCATTTGGTAAAGGAGAATCCTTCTACGGCTTTAATAATGCATACTTACCATAGTAAGTTGTGCAAGTAATATGGTAAATACAAAAACTTAGATCCTCGCTTCATGTGTTTATTGTAGAAGTTCCAATTAAAGCATTTGCTCCTTCCTTATCCTCTTCCTCTACTTTGTTGGCTTCATAATGAGCTCTTGCCATCATATCCGATAATCAATCATGTATTTAAAAATTACTATTACTATTTACATATATACTTTTAGGAAATATTAGTAAAATAAAAATCAAGTCATCTATACTTTTTTAAGTATGTACCTTAAAAACATAATTAATATTTATCTTTACCTAGATTATGAATCAAAGTATAATGTAGTATCAACCATCAAGATGAAAAATTAATTTGTAAGAGGTATAATCACATATTCATCCATGTAAATACAAATTTAACTTCATTTACGCATTAAGAAAAGGGTAGAAATCAGAAATTCAAATAGTTTAACTTGTTTATCTCTTCTAAGTGGATATTCATCATTAACATTTGTGTAAGCTCATATGTTAAATAACAAGCAACATGTTTAAATGAATACTACAAACTCATTAAATTCAATAACAAAGTGACCATGGATATTCGACTAACTTGGCACCATATTTATAGAATATTAAGCATCTTTGGAAATGGAAACTATTAAACATTTTCATTAAATTGTTGACAAGCACAAACACATATTCAATTAACATCTTCATAATGATTCACCAACCTGTGCTTTTTAACACCTCGTAGACTCTTGTCGATAGAAAGATTTAGGGCTTTTCAAAGTAGATTTTGATAAACCCCAACAGATGCAAGAACTAGGGTTAAAAACACCAAAAAGCATAATCAAGCATACAATTACAAATTGCAAAACAAAAATAACTCACTAGGTGCATAGTGGTTTATATGGATGTCACGCCCCGGAGGGTACCCTAAACATAACAGTCCACCGCATATAATATTAAAGCTAATGAATGACAACCTTAGTCATGGAGGAGCTTCGATATCACATGCAAGGCGTGCTTCCAAGATAGTAGGAGACTCACAGGATAATTACATTTAAGTAGATAATAAAAGCGAGCAAGAACTTATATAAGTAAACATAAGATTTTCATAATAATATCCTTACATCATCTTAGGGGCATTCTCCCGCTTTAGAAGTCTTTCCAAAATAATAACAACTATAACATATGCCTACTATAGAGATTTTCCTAGAAGCCTATGTTCAAAACTTAAATACATAAAGCTTCTCCCAAAAACTCCTAGTAGCTTATACTCATACCTGGCATACGGGGCTCCTTGAGGCCAACCAAAGGTAATCGTACTGTAACAAAAAGCTATATGGGTATAAGCAAAACTAGCTTAGTAAGATAATTCCATCTATAAGACATTTCCATAATTCATATAAGTATTTTAATCAAAACATATGAAAATGCATCAATCATATGAACAAACAAGATACACATGATTAACCGGAAATCAAGTGTGGCATGGATTTAATGCTCTCCATGACAAGGGTTGGGAGGTTACAGGCCCATACGACCATCAATTTCTGCAAATTTACCGGCTCCTGCTAGCCCAGTGGACTTTCCGGCTCCTACTATCCCATGTAGACTTTCCGGCTCCTACTAGCCACCGCTACCATTTCCTTGTTTCCCCACACGAAGAATAGTAGTGAAACAAATGTGACTCATGTGTATGATATGCATGAATTAATTCCAATATAAATTTAACCAAAGATGTTTAGTTTAAGTTAAAGGCGATCAACACAATTCTCATCATATCAATACAGGAATCACAATTTATTTATCAAACCAACTTCCAATATTCTTAACTTGTATTCAATCATTCATAATACCAAGTCACACAACAATTATCCATTTTATCTTTTCCTTAATTGCTAGTGCTACTAATTACAAGCACAAAACAAGGAAATGTAACTTAGTAAAAGGAATAAATTACTCCATGTTGGTAGATCCTAATCGAAGTAATCCTCCGAAAAACGATCTCGGGTGCTTCTCCACCTAAATAAGATGAAATACCCAAAATGAGTCTTTCACAAAATGAGTCTTTCATGAAGTTTCTATTATTAAAGATCTTAAACTTTTCTTAAAATCGCAGTAAAATCGTATAAGAGGAAATTCCAACTTAAAATGACCATAGCTTGCTCATTTTAACTCGAAATTTCGCATATAATATACCGTTTTCTATCTACTCGAAAAGATCTACACATTTCTACACTTATTTTCATAAAACTAAGTCGTTTGGGTCCCGAAAAGGCAGCGACCAGATTTACCACGAATTTGAAAAAAACTTGTTTTCTTCCTTTTATCAAAAGCTCACTTGAAGAGATAAATTTTCCAAATATCTTTGTAAGCTTTTTGAAAGGTATAAATGTATAGGTAATGACTCATAACAAATGAATGAAGTAAATGAAGTTGTCTCAATTTATGAAAAAGTAAAGTTTTAAAAGATTTTTGAAACTTGAGAACTCTTGAAATATTCTTTTGCTTTTAAAAATTATCTTAAGTTGTTTATAATGAGTATTTCTTTTCTTTTCCTAAATTTTATTTTCTTAATCTCCTTATATTCTTAAGAAATGATTTCCCAAGCTGAGCTTCCAACACTTTTTGAAAGTAGTAACACTTCTATATTTAGAAAAATAACTTCTTGATTTCTTGAGATCATTTTGAAAAGGAATTTCTATCATTTGAAGAAAAGTGAAGTTAAAAAATCTTTGTTTACTTTTAAAAGTCCTTTTAGTGTTATGTATGTTTGTAAAATCCCTTATGGACTCCTCAAAGTTTTGTTTAAGATGACTTCTTAATTTTTTTAGAAAAGTTTACTTCCTATTTAATTTCTAGAAAAGAATCTTTGTTTTTAAGAAAACATTTTATTTATTTTGTTGAGACAAAACCATTATGTTCATGCATGAATATGAATCATAAAGCTATGAAAACATAAAGAAACATAATAATTTAGAAGAATAAGCTAATAAGAAAATAAATTAAGTATTGGAACCTTAGCTTCATCAGGGTACCCTGGGACTAAGAGATGACTAGTCCCAAAAGAAAAAGAAAATATTTTGACTTGATGAGGACAAGTCTAAGACTAGAAAGACTAGTCTTAAAACAACTTGAAATTAAATAAATTGCAAGGAAAGTAAATAAATTGCAAAATAATGAGCTTATATACTCTAAATAATATATATAGCTATATGGATATATTAGATAGTTATAAACATAAAACAACATAAAGGAATTTAGATTATGAATAAAAACAAATTATGAACCTATTGTTGCTTTCTTAACCTTCATGGTTTTAGAAAACACACACGAAGTTCATACTAAGTAGATGAACATATGAAAATCTTGAAGAAAGATTACCTAGAAGAACTAACTAGAGAGAACTTCTTGGAGAAATTTTGAGAGAGATTTGAGTATAGTAACTTTAGTGTAGAAGAAGTGTGAAAGAAGTGGAAGTATGAAGGGGTATTTATAGGAAAATATGGGAGATAATTTGTGTTAGTTAAATAAAGTAAAATAAAACAAATTGGAAGAGAAAAAGAGGGGGTCGACACTATTCTTAGGGAAATGGGAAAAGAAAATTATTTTTTTGTTATTTTGTTAATTAAAAGTAAGAAATGAAAGATGTGAAATTGTATTGGAAATGAAAATGTGTAAGAAATAGGTGTATGGGTTGTAAGAGTAGATTGTAAGAAAAAGTAGAGATAGATGAATAGTGTAGAATAGTAGAAAATAATGTAATGTAAAGTAGACATGACAATTAAATACCAGTAGTAAGAAAATACGCGTATAAATGCGATATCTGATTTTTTTAGCTACCGAAAAATTATGAAATTGATATTTTTGAAAATCTTATATTTTTATGAGTCTAACTGTATATTCGGAATATTTTTCCTATTCCGGGCTTCGAGACACATTTTTCAATAGCTGTGTTCGATCGAGCTCAAAATGAGTTTCGGTTTTACTAAACTGATCTTTTTAGGCTTCTTTGGATAATTACAAACTATTCTACTTACTAAAATTTTTCTTATTTTCTTAGGGTTTCTTAAACGGTGATGCCGGACTTAAGCGGTTACGGTAAACTAGGGTTTTGTTGAATCTGGAAATCCGGTTGACTTCCGATTAAGGTTTAGGCTTCAACTTGAATCCAAAATTTCGGGGATTTACAATGGAGGATTTAAACAAAGTGGTAGGTAGTGAGTTGACTTGGTGATGCCTTGAATCAAGAATGTGGGTTAAAGAGGTGATTGGGATGGGTTAGTAGTTTGACATTAATGGGAGGGTTTGAAATGCTAGTGAATGGTTTGAGATTTTAGTGAGAGAGATTTAACTTAATGAGTTGGGCTTGATGCTCGATGAATGGAAGGAATAAACAATGACTAAGGAGATAGGATTCTAGTTTTGTATTCATGTGGGAGAAGGATTGCCGTTGCATCTTGGAGTTCTAAGAATGAAGAAGAAAAATACGTACAATAGGCGTGTTGTAAGGCAAGGGGAAAAACAAGAGGGAGAGAATAAAAATAAATAAATTTTATTTAAGAGGAAAAAATTATAGAGGAATGGAAAAGAAGAAAACAAAGAAAAAGAATAAAAAATGTTTTTGATTCAAAAGGACATAAAAAAGAGGAAAAGGATCGATTTTTTAATGAAAGGCTGATTTAATTGTGACAAGATTAATGGTTCAAATTATGATTTGATCTTTCCATTAAAAAACAATGACAAGACCATTGAAACCCCTAAGATTATAACATTAAATGCTAAAATTTCATCCTTTGCATTTTCTTATGTAAAAGACATAACTTCTTTGTAAATAGTATTTTGTACACAAAGATATATTTGTTAAGTAATGAAGTGTCAATGATGATATAGATAATAAAAGTTAAAATATCATTAATTTTTAATATATGAATTATATAAAAGCTTTGAAACAAATTTAAGATCTAAAAAAATGAAAAAAAAAGTTAAGAAACATGTAGAATATAATTTAATGGGATATTAATGATTAACATTAATGTGGTACTTTTCGATTTTATTATAAAAAAGTAGTCTTGAATAAAATATAAGAATAGTTAATGTTATTATATTCTATTGGAATCACCACTGGCTTCCCTTCCTTAGTGAAATGTACTAGATTGAATTCTCACCTCACCTCCATTGTGATAGTGAAAAAAAAAAAAATGAAATAAGGAGAGCAATTGCTAATAATTAATATCCCATTAGTTTTTTTTTTTTCTTGCTAGCATCCCATAAGTTTATGTTCAACACAATTCTTAACTTTCTTTAATTTTTTTTAGATTTTTTATTTTTTCCTAAAAACTTTTTATTATTTATATCTTTTTCTATAATACGAAAATAAATAATTTATAATGAAGAAAAAAAGTGTCATTTGTTGATTAATAAGAGGGTTAAAGCTTACGCTATTAGTATTAGTGGCCAACCTTCATGGCCACAGTTTCATTTGTTGAGTTTTAAGCTGCCAGCGTATGTTTAAGGCCGCCATCATTCTTTCCTATGCCACCCATCTTCATGCCAGACTTCATACACAGAATTTGTAAAGATTTTCAAGTTCTATTTATAGCTTGGCTTATCTCTCGTTTTCTCGAAACCTACCCTAAGCTGTAGAAAACCCTAAGAGATCTCTCTAACCCATGATCTTTGTTTTAAGGGAGATTAAGATTCAAGAACTAGATAAGTTGGTTATTTTAAATCTTTAACGATCTAAAAGAATGATCTCTTCCTAAAGTCTTCTTATTGGTTTCGAAGGGAGTTAATCTTGGAGGAGTTTTAGAGAAAACCCTAAGTTTCTTGTCGGAGATTTTGTCTTTTGCAATTAAGGAGGAAGAAGAATCAAGAAATAGGTACGTTAATCCTTTTTAATCCTTTTGGGATCTAAAAATGTGATCTTTTCTACATTTCTTGTTGATGTTGAGCAGAGTCAAGATTTTAGAGAAATTTTAGGAGAAAACCATAAGTTTAATGTTTGAAGATTCTGTGGTTTTACAATCAAAAGGAGAAATGTGTGTATGAATCTAGGGATTACAATTCTCTTGAGTTTAGATGATAGTAGAAGTATGATTATTTTGTAAAAATGAGTTTTGAGATAGTTTTGCTTATGTGATCAAGTGTTCTGGTGAAATTAGGTTTTCTATTTCAAGAGCTGTTATAGGTACAACCATACCTTGTTTGTTGTCTGTGATTATAGGCTTAGTATTTGTAAACCGACTTAATGCTATCTGGTTTTAAATTAATTTGCTGCTTGTCTTTGGCTGGGTCTAGTAAACTAGGAGTATTGTGTTACTAGGACAACACCTGATGATCTATGCATGACGATGTCTCAAGTGGAGTTGCGTACAGAGATGATTCTAATAGTTTAGGAATGGTACGAGTATAGTACCCAGGGTATGTGAGAGTACCCAATACCAATATATATGTATCAAAGTATTTTGTATATAAAAATTTGTTTTCATGGAGTCACCAAGTTTAAAACTAGTTGCAAATAGTTCTAAACTGTGTTATATGCTTGACTAATTAAAGATAATAATCTGTGTTTGTTGCATAATTTATTAGGTTGCATGTGAAATTTGTATAATACTTGTTCGTGCACATGTGTTTGTGGTTTGACGTACTGGGCCTTTGCGCTCATTCTTTTTTGTTTTTGAGGAACTAGTGATGATCCAATAGTTTTTTATTTGTTAGGCTATGATGTATATGTGGATTGTAAGCCCTTAGATTTTTCGGCAAATATAAGTAAACCTTAAGAACAGGAAGTCAAGCTGGAATCCTAAAGTCAACCTAACTCTATGTTAAGTCTAGCAAATCTAGATCCAGCAATCCCGCGTTCTTAAACCCTAAACAATATAAAAAATCTATTCGTTAATTTTTAGTATGTTTCGGATCCGAACGGGATCAGTTTTCGAAAACCATGCCCTGATACATCGGATAGTGAAAATGTTCTGACTATACTATTAGACTCGTAAAAATATAAGGATTTCAAAAATATCAGTTTTAAAATTTTTCGATAACTAAAAATAATATATATAGGCCGCTTATGTGTATTTCTTTACTACCGATATTTTAATTATCTAGTCTACTATTCATTACTATTTTACTATCTCTACTTTTTCTTACAATCTATTCTTACACACTACCATACGTATACCTTATAATTTACCTTTTCCATATAACTTTATTCACATCACACCTTACATATTACTTCTTTTCATTACAAAACAACAAAAATTAATCAATTTCTTCCCCCCTATAAGACAAAACCGACGCATCCTCTCTCTCTCATCAATCAATTTATTTTCTTTTTTCATTTTATTTAATTACATTTAATTTTTACTTCAAAATTCTATAAATATCCCCTCCCTCCTTCATTTTTCACACATCTCATTTTTCCTATCAAAACTCTACTAAAATTACTCCATAAACTCTCTCTCCCAAATTCTTTTCCAAACTTCCTCTCTTCCCCACAAAAACCATTACCTACATATTACTACAAACACTTCTTTCCTTCTTCAACAAATTTATAACCTTAGGTAAAGCTTCTTACGTATACTCATCATATTCATATAACTTAGTATGAGCTTAGTGTATGTTTCTTAAACTCATAAGAGTTAAAGAAGCATCAATATATTTATGTTTTGTTTTTGTTTATGTTTGAATTTTCCATTATGTTATTATTGTTATTATTATTTGCTCTAATCTAACTCTAAATGATATTATGTATACCATGTATATATATTTATTAGAGCCTAATTTCTCACTAACCTAACATCTTATTATTATGTTTTTTCTTTTGGGACTAGTTTATTCTTAATCTGAGAAGTCTTGATGAAGCTAAGGCTCCTAATACTTGACCAAGATATCTTAATGAAGCTAAGGTTCCCAATACTTGACATTATTATTATGCTCTTATTTATTCTTATTATTGGTCCTAAAAGAATAACCAAAAGGGGGGTAAATTGGTTATTAATAAAGATTTTACTTTTCAAAATTTTAAACAAATTTACACCACTTAGTTACTCAACTTTAATGGCTTTAAAACTTTCTTCAAAACAATAAACTTAATAAGTAAAATCTTTAAACAAAATTCAGATTAATCAAAGTTACTTAAATCCATGAAAGATTAAACAATAAATTCAAAGTTAAATTCCTAGTTTTACTTTCTGAACTACTTTCTACTTAAGAAAATATATTCCAGTTACTCTCCGATTTACTTTTTGAGCATATAACACAGCTAAGAAAAACAATTGATTATGCATGAAATAAAAAGAGATAAGGGAAAAGAGAGTGCAAAATCGATTTGCCAAAGCACATTGGTATGTACCGCTATATCCAAGAAACAATCAAGTTATAAGTTATCTTTGCCAAAGCACTTGGCTACAATGCACTCAGCTTGATTCTCCAAGCTTCTCCTTAAGATAATAATCAATCTACTGAGTTTACTTGTAACTCTCAATCTCACACAAGGTGAATAAATCTCGATCAGAGGAAATAGAATGTGAATCCTCAAAATTTCGGACAAATAAGAACAAATAAAGTGATAGTAATTTGCGTAAATGAAGAAGGAAATTCGTGTTCTCTGTTTGCTTTTGGCTTTTCACGTGATTGTACTCTCTTTCTCTGTTTTTAGGTGCATATACTTATTCTTGTTTCTTCAAGGGATAGGACTTTAAGTGGATAAGCTTGGTTCCTGATATTGTGCGTGATTTTAGAATAGGATAGCTTGTTTTAGTCTTCTTCAACTGCAAAATTTGAATGATTGTTATCTTGTTGTTGTTATCTTGTGTTTTGCTCCACTAGATAAGGTTAAGTATCTAATAGCTGAGATGATAATCTTAATCTTGAATTTTTGAATTTGATTTGAGACGTTATTGATGAATTGTAACTTCTAGTACTGTTCACAAGAAAATAGGATCATATCTTCTATAATTTTTGAATTCCTTGTATGGATAAATATTCATTAAACAATCTCCTCGCATAAATCTGGATCATGTCTTCTATATTTCTAAAGAAAAACTTGAATAAATTGTTGAGATGCAATTTTTCTTGACCACATGATTTGTCTGCTGTCAAAACATTATCTTTCCAAAAAAAGAAAAAGCTTTAATCTAATAGAACTTGAATCCCCATGGATATTTAAACCAACTTTGTGGAACAAAATTGAATGTATTACCCAAATATACTCAAATTTGGAGCCGAGTCTTCAAAATTACGGATCCATCAAGAAAAATCAGATTGGAACTTACTATTCGTATTTTGCAGCTTTTACAAGTTTGCAAGTGTAGTCTCTGATGTAACTTCTAATTGTTTTAAAAAACTTGTAAACCAGTGGTGTACCTTCTGATTGTTCATTTGTTCTTGAAAAACTTTCCAAACTTTCTGATATACATTCTAAATTGAGTCTCTTTTGAACACATTTTCATAAACCATCTTTTATCATATTTAAGTATTTTACACTTTAATCAATTTACTAGTAATTACTTAATCATTATTGGAGAGAAACCAACACTTATATATATATTATATATATATATCTTATTATGTGGTATTGTTATATTTCTAATATCTATATATTCATAATTATGCATGAACATGTTGATATTGTCTAAAAAAAAAAAAGTAAAATTAAGAGGAGTTTTCTTAAATAAAGAAATATAGAAACTCTCTTTAAAAATAAATTTTTGTCATCTAGGAAATGAGTTTTCCAGAAGAACTTAAAGTTTTATCTTAACAAATCTTTTCCAAAAATTTAGATAAGTTCATTACAAGTTTGTAGTATTAATACTACATGGGATTTTATCGAGGAATACATAAAGTAAAGTTATCACATACACTTTAAAACTTAATATTGCTAAATCATTGTTTAACAAAGGTTTGTCTTAAACTCATTTAGTAAAGTTTTCCACCAATACTCTAAAATACTAAGGTCTAAATAAGTTTTAGAAAATCATCAAAGACCAACCTTTTAAAGATAAGTCTTATTTAGGAAATAAAATTAATAAATAACTTAAAAGACCATTATTATCATTTATTTAAAGTGAGATTAAATTTAGGAAAAATTAAGAACACATAAACATGACTACTTTAAGGAATTTTAGTCTTAACAAAATATACTTGGAAAAATTACATTTTTCAACCACTAGAAATGAAGTTGTAGGGATCTTAAAAAGACTAAAATTATTTTTACAAATCAAATTATTCTCAAAGTTAAGAAATGAAGTTAAAAGGAGGAAACATTAACTTATAATAATGCAAGAAATTTTTCCAACAACTTAAAGGGAATCTTTCAAGTCTTAAGCTTTTTCTGACTTTTAAGATATCTTGTTTTACAAAAATCATTATTGAGACAACAACACTAAATTCATGCATACAATATGATTCTAGATATATATATTCAAAGGATTTTTCAACTATACAAATATCTATATTTTTTGTATAAGAATTGGTGGATGAAGAAAAGTTTGAAAAATTGTGTTTTGAAAATTAGAATTTTTGTAACAAACCTTGTACCCTACTTTTCTGAAACACAAATGGCTTCTTTTGATAAAAATAAACTTATAAATGGATATATCTTTTCGAGTAGGTAGAAAACAGTATATAATATGCGAAATTTCGAATTGAAATGAGTAAGTTATTGCCATTTTAAGTTGGAATTTCCACTAATAAAAATTTTGACGAATTTGATGAGATAGAGCTAGAGCTAGAGCTAGAAAATTTAAGTAGAACTTGGATGAAATACTCATTTTAGGTCTTTTATTTTTTTAGGTGCTGAGGACCAAGATCTTCTCTTTTCCAAGGATTATTTCGACTTATAGAAGATCGCTATGGACGAGCGAGTTTTCCTTAACGTCTATGTATTCACGCATATGCTTGTAGAATAGAGCACTAGATGTTAGAAAAAGATAAAAATTGATATGCATGTGGGTTATCGTAGGAGTTATGTATGTGATTTGTTTTGTGTGATCAAAGAACGATAAGTATACGGGAGCTTGATTTATTGATTGTATAATTGCCCCTATGTATATTGCTATGTGTGCAAATATTGCTTGACCACCTTAAACGAATTAATGTCGAATTGAAAATTCCCTTAAATTAAATTGCTCATGCATATCACTTAGAATATCATTTCGCATTTTGCTAATACTCCTCAGCGTGAGACCGTAAAGGTAAGCTGCCTAGGTACATCTTGAGGAATTAGGACTTTGGGGAATATGGCCTTATGGTGTAGCCGAGCCGGATCGATCACTTTAGGTAAGGAAAGCTTGGGGACTAGCAGTACGGCTCGTTGAACCCCAAGATGCGCACAAAACTTTCAAGGAGGTCGGTTGGAGCCCAGTTCAAATCATTCCCTAACCACAGATGGAGGGTAAATCCATCATACATACGAAACCGGATAGTCGTATGTAGTGTTTGATTATATGGTTGCTTGCATTTCATATGCTTGTTTAATGAACTTGTACGAATGCTTGTTATGAGTACTTTTGTGGAAGGATTATCTCACTGATCTAGTCATATTTGTTCCTCAATAGATTTTGGATGTTGTTAGGATCTTTGTTTTGTACTGGAGACCACCTTGATCATCTGGGTAGAATCTATGTTTTGGGAAGCTTTTGGAGGAATTCTGTTTTGAAGTCTTAGATTAGATATCTTCTAAAATCTTCCAACTTTAGTTATTTGTCTTAATAAGATTATGCTATTATGGAGATTATAAGGGGAATACCCCATAGAAGTTGTAGAACTTTATATTTTGATGAATTATATTAAGTATTACCTTGCATGTTCCGCTGCCATTATCTTAAAATGCATAAATCCACCAGGTTCCCTTTGTTGTGAACATATGCCTTGTGCTAATATGAAAGCTTCTGAGTGACTAAGGTAGTCATTCTCAAGTTTTAATATTGTGTACGGTGGGCTGTCATGTTTAGGGTACCCGTTGGAGCATGACATGAATTACGAGGAGGACAATAATGGAGCTGACTTTCCTGCTGATTATTAGATACATTGGTTTGAAGATAGACAAAGTTGAAGATCCTATGAAGTTCTATATGTTTTTATGATTTTGAAAAATATTTTATGAGACCTTTTCTTAAGGTGTTTTTAAGTTTGTAATAAGTTGGCTTTTGTTTTATACCAACTAGATTGTTCAGAGTTTTATTGTTATTTCTTAATGATTTTAAAGGTACCCTTATATAGTGAGATATTAATGTTATATGGATTATATCCTTGTGGATTAGTTGAATATAGCTTTAGTATATCCATCTCTAGTGAAGACACGTGACGGGCTGATGAAACCTTCAATTTAGGGCGTTACATTTTCGCTAGCAATACTTCATTTTTATTACTTGTATCATCTATAACTTTTCATTACTTAAAAAAACATATCTTTAAGAATATGAAATGTAAAGATATGAAAATAAAATATTGAAGAGGTGTAATAGTGTAAAACAAATTTTTGAATTATATTTTATAAAAAATAAACAAATAATTATTATTATTATAATGAAATTACATAAAAATGTAACAACATAAAGACGTAATATTAGAAAGGTATAACATAAAAAGTAACACTAAAGACGTATAAAAGGGAAAAGATACCAATATATATAGAAATATTTCATTAATTGCAACAATGTGAAAAATTAATGCATAATTGTCCGATACCAAAAAGATAATAATAAAAAAATTTATGAAAGTGTAAAAACATAAAGACATAATATTAGAAAGATGAATATCGAAAGGTAACACTGAAGGAATATAATGAAAAAATGTATCAACATACAAAGGTAATTTTTATTGAATCACGATAATAGGAAATAGTAATATTATAAAGATATAATACTAAAAGGTAACAACAAAAAGGTATAAGATGAAAAAATTTCAAAATGATACAATACTAGTTATAACCCCATAATGTGCAAATTTTTAAAGAATATATAAATGTATAGTATATTTATAATCTATATTGTTATTTAAGTCACGGTGGCCTTTCATAAATAAAATGGTAAAAATTACATAAAAATATATCAACATTTAGAGATAAGTTCATATCAACATTTTGCATGGTTAAAAAGAGGTATTGATATTTGGAGGGTAAGTTAATTTAAGATATTAATATTGGGAATGGTTAAAAAGAAGTATCAGTGTTTGTCAAAGTGGGTCAAATAAGATATAAATAATTCACAATTGATAGAAAATTAAAGAAATTAATTGATAACTAATCCAAACATTGATATCTCAAATGAACTTACCTTCAAACATTAATACATTGTAGTATAATTTACCCTAAAATAAAATTAAGATATAGAAAGTCATCATCGAAGACTTATCATAGCAAAAAAGACTTTCCAAATCATATATTATAATATAATAGATAACAAATTATTATAATAAATCATATACATTATAGTTTTGTTGCTCATTAATTTGAGTTTGTTTCATAAGTTAAAAAGTGAGAGTTAAAATGATATGACTTTTCATGAAACGCAACAAAATCATATAAAATGACATGGTATAAAAAGGTAATACTAAAGAGGTATAAAAGTTAAAAGGTACAAATATAAAAAGATAATATGTCACGAATAATAATAATAAAAAAATATAATATGAAAAGATAATAATGAAGAGATTAAAATAATAAAAAAAAAAAGTTTCCAAAACTATATATTATAGATAGATATATCTAATATCTTTTGAAGGGATTAAATCCCCCTTTTATTTAGCATCACTAAGACCATGTTCCTTCAATTTTAAAAACAAATTAAAAGTAAATAGATTGACTACCTTAAATCTTATCCCTACCATAGCTTAGTTACCTAAACTACGATTTTTCTTAGTGTTTGTTATGACAAAAACAATAGTGCTATAAATATTTTACCATGCCAATATTATTGGTCAAGATATTAATAATGAGAAACTATGTTTGTCATATGAGTAAAGATTATGATGTTTCATCGGTATCTAAGTCCATACTAGAACTAGAAAGGAAGTACCACCACCAAACAATGGTTTCGGGGTTTGTTGAGCATCCACCCATCATTTTGCTTCTTTTAGGTGCCTGAGCTAATAATATTCTTAGTAAAAGTAGGAATGTTGACTTGGTGACTCTTAGTATGAAATTTGATGCCCTTGTGTCTTAAAAAGAGAGTAACCATCCTACTTTCGCAAAGGATAGCTTGATTATGCTTGTTATTGACATTCTTGAAACATCTAAACATGAGATCAAAGAAGTTTATCCTATCTCCACTCAAGATGTGCACCATGAGCCACAGATCTTGTTCGGTCACTCGGGTTTATTGTCCCTTGTGTGGAACATAATTATCAGCCAGAAACTAGTGAAGGACCCATTGCTTCAGGGAGAGGCTGAAGGCATACAAATTGCACAGTTTTGCGCTAATTAAGACCCATGTTAGATACAATGGAAAGATCCCTCATAGTTCGAAGCTCGTCAAAATTGCTTCTCATTTTAAGACCATTGTCATGTACAGCTATAACGCTACATACATCATGATGATGATCTCAATTCTCTTTCCATACAGATATGAATACAATTTGCTTCTAACAAACTCAGTACCAGTAATTCCAGTCTCCATTCCCACACTTAAGCTCCCATTATCTTCTAAAATAATCCATCAAATTACAATAAAATAGTTTGATAGCTTCTTCATTAACCTCAACTAGAAATAATATAGTATTTAAATATTATTCTTATCTACTCTAGGTAATTGAGGAATATGGAAATATTTTTAGAACTTCATAGGCATAATTTCTACCAATATCTATTAGGAGATTGTGAAACAGAGCATACCTATTAGAATGTTTCTTATCCAAGAATAGAAAGGCATCAAACTTAGGTGGAGGAGGCGAAGCATGGCCACGGATGATCCTTGGAGGCATGTTGAAAATGGAGTGGTAAAGAGAAAGGAACAGAAGGGTAAAGAGAGAAAGATGAGAGAGAAAGGGAATGGGTTAGTTAGAGATGGTAGGAGGTAGTGGGGAGAGTGGTGGTTGATTGATGTAGGTATTTGGAAGGTGTAAGTGAGGGAATGGAAAAGAGGGGGAGAGTAGATTTAAGGCTTTAAGAAGTAGAGGTCACGGGAGAGAAGACAACAAAAAAAAAAGAAATGCCTAGGAGATAGAGAACAACATTTATATATGCGCCTATAAATTGTGTACCGACGAGCTAGTATACATTTTACTTGCACCCTCAATTAGATATTAAGAGGCATGGTTTGACGGCAGTTGGAACATTAGCAAACCAATGGGAATTATATTGGTGAGCCGGTGTTTTCTGTGGATTTTTGCAGACTTAAGCTGAAATGGTGGAGAAGTTTAGGACCGAGGAATATTGGATAAAGCTTATGAAAAATTCATCCTAGAGTGGGCAATGTGGACTATATGTGACAAAATACTAGTGGTCTTATGGCTTGATCCTAAACACATGGTATAAGTAGGTAATGATAAATGGAGGATTTAGCCATTCTGAATGTGTGTTTGTGTGATATTGTGGGCTTGAGGCCCTCAATGATGCAGATATTGATGGGCAAGTACACTTCAAGCACATAGTTATGGATGTGATGCACTAGCTCAAGGAGATTTTTTGTAGAAATAGGGAAAAATGTACATCTATTGTGCAAGCAAAATTAGATTTTAGCCAACTTCCACTCATGAGCTCAAAATGGCATATATGAGTAAGAATGCAAAACTTGCATTTTTAATAAGTCTCATGGGCTAATGGGATCATGGTGGAGTGCAAGTTGAAGGGGAAAAAATTTAAAGTTTCACTCCAAGAGCATTAAGATGACACACATGGCTTAAGCACATCATTAAACATTCATCAAGTTACAATTCATGGCCAATGGTCTCATTCAAGCATAACTTTGTATCTAATAGACTTGGTTAGCCCAAAATCATTTCCTAGATGAGGTGTTTTGAAAAGATAGCTCATTTTGCTGAAAAAACTTGGTTCCATGATATTTAACATTCATCTTGCATGATCATGCCCAATTCTCTTCATAGGATACAAAAACAATCATCGCTCAAGAGTTTTGTAAAAATATCAGCAAATATATTGTTTATGTCAACAAATTCTAAGCTAATATCGTTATTTAGAACATGATCTCTAATAAAATAATGTCTAATCTCGAAATGCTTGGTCTTTGAGTGTTGGATTAGGTTTTTTTGTTGTCAAATTTATAGCACCAATGTTGTCTCGTTGAATTGAGACATTATCATACTTAAGTCCATAACCTTGTGAAGTTTATTTCATCCATAAAACTTATGTACAACAACTACTGGTAGCCACATATTTGGCTTAGACAATAAAAAGTGCAAGCAAGTTTTGTTTCTTTGAGTGCTAAGATATTAAGGAATTTTCAAGAAAGTGACATGTGTTTTTTGTGTTTTTTCGATTAACTTAGCTCCTGGCAACATCGGCATCAGATTATCCAACAAGGTTAAAAGAAGTAAACTTTGAATATCATAAGCCAATTTCAATAGTGTTCACAAGATACTTAAGGATGCATTTTATTGCACTCAAGTGAGATTCCTTCAAGCAAGATTGAAATTATGTACATAAGTACACAGAGAACATGATATCAAGTCTAAAGGCAATTAGATGCAGCAAGCTACCTGAAATATCCTAAACCTTCACCTAAGTTTAACATTAAGTTTGGATAGATTAAATGAATTAAAAGATATAATTAAATAAGTTGACATAATTAGATTAATAATTGATTAAGTTGAAATTTGATATTTTGAATTTCTAAACCCCTAAACATATTGTTTAAATGTTTAGCGAATTTTCAAATCACTAAATTCTAATTTAAATTCCAATCTCTAAACCTCCACAGATTTGAGTTTAGTTGCTTACCTAAAAATATTTTTAATTTTATTCTTTTACCTTTCCTTTGTCCATATCTAAAAATATCTTTAACCTTATCCATTGAATTTTCTTTTCCTTTCCTCTATCTTTCACTTACATCATCTTTTCACTTTTGTTCTTATTGTTTCTTTTCTCTCTTCTCTTCCTCTTCTCTATTTTTTTTTTTCTCAAATTAACTCTCGAATCTCAATTTCAAAAGGAGTAAAAGAGAAATCAAAGTTAAAAAAGAAGATAGGAAGTATAAATTAAGTTAGAAGTAGATTCAACAACGAAAAATGAAAATCAGAACTATGTGTGTTTGCCGAATAATAAGTAAAGTTGTTTTACTTCATTTAATTTCGATTCTTTTTTGAAACGGTTCGATTCAGTGAATGACAAACGGTTCGTGGTTCGATTTGGGACCCTGAACTAAATCATATGGTTCGAACCAAACTGAATCGTTCTACACATATATATTTTTAAATTAAACATATTATTTTTACTCTTAATTGTTTCATTAAAAAATTAATTATTTTTAAAATTTATGACTTAAATATGTATCATTCATGAAAATAAAATTAGATTTGTCATATTATGTTTTAATTGTTATGTTGTTTACAAATAAAATAGATTTTAGATTTTAACATCTAGTATTCTAACTTATGAAAAAACATTTTCCCATTATCTTACTAATTCTATCATTTAGTTACTTATTGATTTATATAATTGATAATATGTTAGTTAGAAGCATATAAAAATTAAATTTTGTGTCTTATATTGGGATAAAGTCTAGTATACTATTATAGTTCAATATAATTAAAAAAAATAAGACTAGTTATAATTATAATTTTATAATGGATGAAATCCCTCATTCCTATAAGTTTTACATGTTTATTTGGTAAATAGTTAATTTTAAATATTATTGTTATATTTGCATTAGTGATAAGAAATATGTAATTGAAGTTTTTTGATAGAATATATTTTTATTTTATGAATAAAATGGTTTGAACTGTAAATCGAACCGTATCAAACCTTTTTTTTTTTTTGTTTGAAAAAATTACGAACTAAACTGTATGGTTACGTTATAATTTAAAAGAAAAACCGAACCATAAAATATGGTGTAGTTTGGTTCAAGGTGCAAACCGAACCAAACCGTACCATGCACACCCCTAGTTTCTGTACATATATAAGATGAATTAGCATTAGATATGAACTAGGTTAGTGATAAAATCAATAAACAAAGGATGTACGAACATGAATCTAAAACCTAGTTTGTTTATGCATGAGTTAGAAAATTAAAAAGAATAAAAAATCTAAATCTAACTTTATATTCTGAAATGATAAATGTTTTTGGGTAGTTTATTAATTAAGTGGTATCTCGTAGATGTTCTAAGAATTTGATTGTTTATATATATTAAGGATTTTGAAATTTCATTTCCTATATTTAAATTTTGATCGAAAATATCGAAAATTATTTACAAGTTACACAACCAGTGCTTTAAAAAGGAAGAAGTGAAGTATTTTTTAAGAGCATGACAGGTAACTTCATTTTACTCTGTTTTCAAAAAGTTACAGAAAGTGTTTTCGTTTGTTCTATTTCTTTAAGATTTCAAAAAATATTTTTATTAAATTTACCGATGTGTGTGCATATTTTACTTTACATGTGGAAAACTTCATTTTTAGTTTATATCATGTTTTAGAAAACTAGACAAAGAGCCTAGTTTGCAAAGAAATGTTGAGAACAAAAAAAGCGTACTTCTTGAGTTTGTTTAAGATTAAAAATGAACAAAGTCTATTATATGCATTTAAACATAAGTTATTTGGGCCTTGTTTTTCTAGAAAGCATAAAAACTTGTTTTCTAAGTATGTTGAGGCCTAGAATTTCAATAAATCTATTATATGTGTTGAAAAAAATGTTTTCTAAGTTTTATCCAAATGAAAGAATAACAAAACATGCAATATAACAATAGATCTACCCTACGAGCCTTGTGTTGGATCTAAGTTAGGGATTAGAGAATGGAGTTCCTATTATATTAGTGTGTTACTGTTGATGTTGTGTTTTAGATTATTCTTATGCATGTTTTGATGTTTAGATATGTTTTGGAGGAGTTAAAAAATGTTTTGGAGTTGTTTTGTATGTTTTATGACATTGAGGCCTAATTTGCCCACAAAGTGGATCGAAGGTAAACTTAATATAAGTGTTAAGGGGAAAAGTTTTTGATGAGAAGTATCTTTCATAGCCTAAAGTCAAGCCTTTGACATACCTGTGATAGACACTAAAAAGTTGTCGCACCTAAACTTTGTTAAAGTATTAAAGCACAATGCTATCGCGGTTTACCATTGAGCCCTCGATGTACCCGTGACTATCACTAAGCATTGTCGAAGCCAAATTTAAACTAAAGGTTTTGAGCACAATTCTAGTAGAGGTCTAGCTCGAGCACTCAACGTGCCTCCGACAGTAAATGTGAACGTTTTTAACAGTACTTAACCCCAATTTGTTGAGTGCAACATGTTTTCTTGTGCATATATGTACCCCATAGCCCTTCCTAAGTGACCATCAACCCCTATTTACTTAGTTTTGAGTAGTGAGGTGACCCTCGACCCAACCTAAGTAGTAAGCGATGGTCAAGAATTTAAGTTAATTATGTTTATAATAATTGTTTTAGATTAATATGCTAGGTTGAACCATATATAACACAGGGATTATATTGTTTCAAATGTATGTTTGTTTAGGAAATGGATCTTTTTGAATATGAAATGTTTGTTTAGGAAATGAATCTTTTTGAATATGAATCTTTGATGATGTTTGTATAAACTAAACAACTATAAATCAAGAGAAAAGAAATACTTTGACAGACAATGGAGAACTGTCCGTATTTTGGCGGGACAATCTTTGTAGCCATGGCAAAGTTTCTACTTAGTGTATGATCAAATAGGATTATAAAATAAGTTTTATATAAGTGAATAATTCGTTTAAATGCTTACATGAGTTAAATTCTTGAACAGATATGGATATATGATATATCTTCTGAAAGGACTTCTAAGACTCTGCTTGGATTCCATATATATGAAGTTATGTATTGACGTGCTTGATGTTTGTTAGGATAGGCATTCATAATGAAGTAATACTTAAAGACGGTTTAATGATCAATGAGTATCGCCTATACTTGTGCCATTGAATCTAGTCCAAGGAGTAGAAACCTTGTCCCGAGGGGGTATGGTAATTTAGGCGCTGAGGCCACCCCCATCATGATGCAATGACATTTGTAAGTAGCTCGGTGGATAGCTGATGAGGCAAATAGTATCTGTGTAATGTCTATCTTGATCGGTGAGAAGTAATATATTGGGGCTTACGTTTATGGGACCAGTTGAGCCTTTTTATATTATAGACTGAGATGGGTAGAGTGTATGTAAAAGTTGTGAACCCTAGATGAGCTTTTATTTCTTTTTGGTTATATCATCTAGGAGATATAGGTATTCAGACTGCCTATATTAACCCTTTGAGCATCGTGTAGTTACTTAGGACCCACAGATTCTTAGTAGATTGTATCAAAGTGTGAGTGCTCCAATGTTGATTTGTTCACTCTAATTAAAGATAATAACTCATTATTGCTGCATTGCATTTAGCTAAGAACATGTGTCATCTCACTTGTGATTGTGTTACCATGCACTAGGCTTCGGCTCATTCTTGTTGGTACTATTTTTTTATTTCGAAGTATTGTTGATGTTGATGATAATGTTGGTGATGATGATGTTGATGTTATTAATGTAAAGACCCACTATCACCCTTATAATTAAAATAGACGATAACAGTTCTCCAACCACATATAACCTGTTGGATTACATGTAAGGTTGTCTAAAAGAATTGTTTGAGGAATTGTTTATCTAATTCCACATAGTTAATATAATAGAAATCATAATTTTTGAAAACTTTTAACAAAACACAATACACCATTATCATATTTCACAAAGGAAATAAACTTAAGTCATACATAGCTAAGTACATATATATATACATATATTACATCTAAAGGCTTCTTACAAGCCTTAACAAAATTACATATAAAATCCAACTAAAACCTTAAATACAACCACAAGACTAACATAACTAGTCTATTACAAAATTTGGATTCCATCAAGTCTAAGGTCATCTCTAATCCTTCAAATTATCAAGAAAATTCTCGAAATCGGTTCCATACCCTATAATCGTGTAAAACCCATCGGATTCATCACCTAAAATGGTTAAAATATGAGCCAAAGGCCCAATACGCAAGTAATGAATACAAATACAAAGTAATTCACACATGCTTAAGCTAAATGCAAAATGCAACAATCAATAATTTATTATTCAATCTTTAGTTAGTCATACATCATGGGAGTATTTCAACTCCGGACAACAAGGATCTAGTATTACAACTGCCTCCCTGAGTGGTCCCTACTTTTCATACAGACTAGGCAGCTCCACCTTCCGACACAGCCCATAATATTACAGGATCCTGAGTAACGCATCACGACGCTCAGGGGGTTAATATAAGTAGCTCGGATACTTATATCTCCTAGGTAAATCTATCCAATAACGAGAAAGTACTATGCCCCCAATATGAGCAAGGTGCCGCTCTCCGAACCAGATTCGACGGCATAAAAAAATCAACACTCATCAATTATTAAAATTTTCTTAATTTGCAGTAACATGAAGTAATGCTTATCCTAAAAAGAAAAAGCAAGTTACTGCGTACCTGAGATGGCTCGGGAACTAATGGGGTTGGCCGAGCGAGACTCATCATTATTCAAGACAATATTGAATTTTTCACTTAGTTTAAGCACTAATTAACTAGTTTCAAATATAACTAATCAAATAAATTTAAATAAATTATTACAAGGTCATAAATAGCATTTAAACATCATATTATATCATACAATACTTAACAAATATTCAATTAATCATATATCAAGTTTTAGGAAATTTTGAAGAAAGTTTTTGAAAATAAAAATTATAAGGGATACGCCGGCATTCAACACCGGTGGCGTTGAAGTGGTGCACAATGTACTAAAGCTCAACATTTGCCAATATTGGCAGCGTTCAAGGATACTTCGGTAGCCTTCAGTCTATGCCGGTGGCGTTGAGCCGGTGTAGACTACAACTCTAAATTTTCAAAAATTTCCAAGAGTTACACGGGGTTGGTCCACAGCCGTAAATACCCCAACACCGGCAGCGTATCCATGTACACCGACAACTTTGGATCCTACGCCGGTTGCCTTAAGCCCGGCGTTAAAAATTATGATTCTGTTCTTATTTCACATTGCCTTTAAGCCGGCGGTGTTGGAACCCTAATAATCGGCGTATGTTTTGAAAAATAAACACTGGCAAACTTTTTCTAACGAAAGCCGACAGCATTTCAAGCGGCTTTAAGAAAATTAGTTCTAATCACCTTCAACACCGCCTCTACGCCAGCAGCGTTGAAGTACCATATGCGGCGTACGCTGAAAATTAAACCTATATGAAAATATTTTGTTTCCCCTATTTCTTTACAAAACCTATTAATTTCAAAATTCCTCCAAACTTATTCTAAGCTTCCCAAAACTTGTTATATGTTCTAAACACCATCCAAACAACACAAACTCTACTTCTAATCGTCAATCACTTAACTACAACATTCAAATACCAATTACACTTCAATTCCACACTTCAACTACTCAACTTGGTTCCATTACTCATCAACACTCCTTACAACTTCCTAACACTTAACCTATCTCACACAATAGCAAAGCAAAATCTAACGTATATCAATACATAAATCAATCAACTCAATTGGCATCTACTAATCCTACCATAAGTTTTACATCTAATTACAAGAAAGAAAATTAAAAAAAAAAAAAGGACTAGGCTTGCATTAACTTACATGAATAGGCTTTAGCTTGGAGTGATTTTTTATTCCAAAAGCTTGTTGTTGATTTTGGTTTAGGGCTTATGGTTTTGAGATAGAAAGAAGAGAGAAAGAAAAGAAGAGAAAGAAAATTCGTGTGAAAAAAATAGGCTGCCAAAAGAGTCCCTAATTAATCCAAATTGAGGTCAATGATTATTCAAAGTTTGACTTTTAAGGCATATTTGACTTAGGCTTAATTTGGCTAAATTTGGAATGCATCTGAGTTTAATTTGGGATTAAAATTTAGGCTTGAATTTTGTAAAAATTCTGTCATCAATTTTCTTAGATAATTCAAAAATTGTTTTGATAAGTTCTAAGCTTAGCACACACATATTAATTTACAAAAGACACACACATTCATTACACTATGCACACATTAATATATATAATACAATAATATTAATTTCATTGCACTACACATATACAAAATGACACATATTCAACACCTGCTCTAATTATGTTGTTCATGCACATATATCTCATTTCAAAATCATATATAATTTCAATAACACATTAAAATATAAATTAAGAAATTCATGGATATTTCAATTAATGATGCATATCTTGAGCATGGGCAATCCTAAAGACATGAGAGGCTAGTGAAGTGAGTTAGGACCAAATGATATTTTTGTTTTGTTATGTTTTAAGGAACTGGATTTATCTTTTAAAGTTATATTTTCTGTAAGGGGCTGATTACGAAGCTCAAATGTTTTATAATAAGTTTTTATAAGTTTTCTTTAAGTGAAAGTTCTTCCTTTTGTTATGAGTGGAAGCTTGAAATGTTTCTATAAGGTTGTTTTTCAGATTTGTTTCATCGCTGCTAAATCTAGTTAATTAAAAGGTTTTAGAATTTAAAACTTGGTTAGCAATATTCAACATAAACACCTTCTTTTGGATAACCTTACGTGTAATGCTCAAGTATTATATGTGGTTGGAGACTAGGCATGCTTGATTATTGGATAAGGCATGTCGGGTCTTTACACTATCTATCATGCCTTTATATAAATTTTCACGTACAATTTTGTCATCTTTATCTTTATCAAGTTTTACACTTGTACTCATAGTTGTATGTCACACCCTAAAAATGGGCTTAGATGGATAACCTGAACTTATCATATCACGTGTGCACCCGTAATATGATAACCGTCTTGCAAGTCAGAGTTTGGAAGGCTCTACCTGAATAATCACTTTATATAAACATCTACTATGAAATAGTATTTGTGATAAATAAAGGAAATCCGATTTCCTACAATCCACTAGAACCGCAAAGAATTGGTATCCCCTACCAAATAGTAAAATAGAATACATCATCTATGTTTTACAAACTTTAAGTTATAACATTACAAATCTAATCCATAATCTAAACTTAATTTTTACATGAGAGAAAATCAAAACAAACTATATTATCTATCTATTTCTCATTTCAAACTTGTTTTCTATCTTCAAAGTTTCCCTTTCACTCAGACTTATCCTATAACTAAAGCTTCGGCTATTCCTGCAACAAAACTGTGGGGGCGTGAGCTTAAACATAGCTCAATGGATAAAAAAAATCAAATCACAATACAATCAAAAGCCAAACAAGTTTTATTTAATAAACATATGTAATGCTCACTTAACCATATGATATGCACGGTTTGGATGATCGGAATCTAAACCAATATAGATTTACACCCTCTCTTGAGGGTTGAAGGACTGAATACAGGCCATTCACGCCCAGGAGACCTGTGAACTGAGGAAGGGGGTGCATATTCAACTTAAGCCTTCAACTCATATATTTCTTAGCACAAAAATCATTTCTTTATACCATAGATATAACCGTCAACTCCTCCTTAGATATCGTTAAGGGGGAGGATTTCATTTTGAATACTTTGATTGAAAAATAACCTCTAACTACTCCTTAGACTTAGCTAAGGATTGAGGATTTTCTTTAAAACTCATTTTATTGAAACATAGCCTCTATCTACTCCCTAGACAAGACTAAGGAGTGAAGACTTCCTTTTGAAATAATTTTATGTGTAGAACCAAAACATTTGCTTCACCAATCACTCCTCTTTTTAAGCCTCGTCTCCTCACCTAACCCACCTGGGGGAATAGCCCACACCAGAGCCCCACAGGACACGAGCAGTCTTTTGGAGAATGGCTCACTTCCTTAGAATCATGGAACCTTCCCTAAGTATTAATCCCTTAAGCCGACTCTGATACGGGCTACGTCCTTCAGTGCCTGCTTAGTTCCCGTGAAGCCGACAACCCTACTAGTAGCCAACAAGCAGACCCACTGGTCCCAACATCACTACTATAGAATCAAGATATTAATATGTGACGTGAACCCCGACCAATGCAAATGTGATGTGATGCAATGCATGATCAATTCATTTAGGGTCAACTAAGATTTATATCATATTAGTTAATGACCATATGAATTTCAAACACTCAATAATTCATAATGCACAATTCACACAACACAAAGGTTGTCACTCAATTCAATCATCAAACAGCAAAAAATCCCCAACCCCATGCTTAATAGGTTATATTAATATTAACTTAAGTGCAACTATAATACAAACACAAGCAAGGTGATGAGATTGTTGTTGCCCACCTGGCATCTAAGCTAAACCTTAACTATTCTCTAGGAAGATCAAAGCATCACCCCCAACAACCATCCAATTATCAACAACATTAGCATCATCACCAGATCATCCTCATCCTTCATATGAAGTCCAAACAAGAATAAAAAGTTGGCTAAAGGCTAATGCAGAGGATACAACACACAAGCAAACATCTATTCATATATAAGGCATTCATTTCTTAACAATCTTAGTGGAGCTTAATAAATCAACTAATTCTAGTTATATTACTATTTCATTTTATTTCTAAGAATCATGTTAATTCAAGTCCAATAACTCATTCGTTTTATATGTATAGACTATATTAAGTTTCATTTAGTTACTAAACTAGATTAAGCCAAGGGAGACTTAGGTTTACTAACTAAGTTCTTTTATGTCTAAGAATTCTAAACTTGTTATATTAACTCCTTACTCTAATGGTCTTGAAGAAATCATGATATTATTAAGCTTAACTACTTATACACAACTAATGAAACAATTCCATTTTAAGCTTTGTTATTCCTAAAGTTTCCTAGAACTTACAGCATAGCAATTATAGGATCATTTCTAAGCTTTTCATAGCTTTTGAAATCACTTTAATCTAAATTTGGATGATGAAATCATAATAAAATCAAGTTAACTTGACAAAGGAAAGAAGAACAAAGGAGTTTTGGATCCATACGGGTCGTGCCAAGGGTGGTGGTGATCAACCTCCTATCTCTCCCCTCCCCACCCACCCATATCAAGGAGCATGTGGAAATTGGAAAAGGGGTAAAGGCCACCACACCCTTTACCACCACCATCCATCACACCCCTTACCATCACCCCATGGTGGCCTAGCAGTGGGGCACAGTGGCTGCTATACTCCCTGCTATGGCCCGTGGTGAGGGGCGTGCCAGCCCAGAATTGCGTCCCCTGTTTTTCTTTAACTTCTTCAAGCCACTTTGCCATATGTTTTAATCATCAAACACCATCCCCAACATCATATCAACTTAGCAACATAACCCATAACACTTCTACTTATATTTTTACTTCTTATTTAGTCAATTCATGTCATCAATTCCTTTGATCCACTCATACTCAATCTAACTTAGATTCTAGCATATACTCATATCTCACAAATTTACAAGTTTATACTCATGCTTTATTCATAACTAACATTAAATCATCATATAACAACAATCACAACAACTAAAAACAAAAGATAACATCATACTCACATGGTTGATGAATTTTTCCATTTCCTTTTCTTCATCACAACTACTACTACTACAAGGTTGATGAAGCTTCCATCTACTTAATCTTCTTTTGCATCTTGTTTACTTTCCTCATTCGTCTTTAATCTCTTTTGAAATTGAGACTTCAAGTTAAAATTAGAATTGAATTGAAGAAGAAGAGAAATAGAGGGAGAGAAAAGAAACGTATAAAGGAAAGAAGAAAAGGAAAGAGAAAATTATGGCAGCCAAAAGGAGAGAGAGGGATTAAATAGGAAGAATAGAGCTAATTAGGATATTTGAGGTTAAGGACCTTGATTTAAACTTGTTAGATCATTTCTTGAGCATTAAAAATAATTAGAAGAATATTTTAGAATGTAAATAAGTAATATTATTAACTTAAATTGCAAACCAAGTTTAGAAATTCAATTTTGTAGAATTAATATTTAGTTAAATTTGAGCTTAGAAACTGATATTTTTAGATAAGTTGGTAATATCAAAATTCATGAAAATTGAAAGTATAGAATTTAGATTATAGAGACTACCTTTGAGTATTTTAGAAATCTAAATATCAATCTCAAGAAAATATTATATCATTTGTAGATCAAGAGAAATGGATATCCAAATTAAAATTAGTTGAAAAAATAGTGAAATTTGGTTTGATAGAAAAATAATCAAAATAATTAAACAAGTTGAAAGAAATAGAGTTCAAATTTGTTAACTAAAAGAGATTTAAGAAATTTGGTTCATGAAATAGATATGTGAAATAGATGAAAGATTGAAAAAGAGTATTTAGGATGTCAATTTCAGTTAAGTCTATTGCTAATTGATTATATCAATCTATCCATTTATAACCTATAATTCACATTACTTATTTTAATTAAACTATCTAAACTCAATTATTAATTACACTCTAATCAACTTCAAGATTAATCATCCGTTGGTAGTTGACAACAAATTAACTTTAGTTTTTATGATTCAAAGGCTTTTGATCGTTTTAAGATTTTATTTTCCCACTCACTTTTCATTATTTTATTCCAATTACTTTAGATTGAAATTTGATATTGTTTCCACTTTCATTGCAATTCTAAATTATCTAATAATCCATTATTTATTGAATTAATATCTTATATTTCTATATCAATTATCTAATCCATCTAATAATTTTAATTAAGTCATACTTTCTTGCTATATCAATTTGGGGTTCGTTTTAACACTTTTATTTCCATAAAACGTCTTAATATTCAAATTATGTAGATTTAGTACCATTCCTTTATGATTATTTATTTACTCATTATTCATTCCTTTAATTATCCTCAATGTTTTGTTTTATGACTAGATTATTATTATTACTAGCTTGAATCTCATTTTCATTTATTTAAATCTATATTTTTTTTAATTTTGTCTATATTATTTTTATAAAATTTTATCTGAAAACATAATAATTCATAATTTGTAAACAATCATCAAATTATTTAAATTTTAATATATTTAAAATGCGAGAAATTTGAAATATCTTCCATGACTTTTCTTAAAACTTTTTCAATAATTTTACATTATTTTCTTAATGATTATTATTTCTGAATTTTATGAATTTGGATTATTATAGTGTAGACCCAATTTTGCAATTTTTCATTTTAAATCCTTTCAAGAGTTCTTTAGTATATTTAGATTGGCTAATGAATGTGCCATTTTGTGTTTTCTTTACTTGGAGACCTAGGAAGTAATTGAGCTCCTGCTTCCCCCGCATACTCATTTCAAACTCACTCTTCATGGATTTAACAATTCATCTACAAGACTCATGCTAGTAGCTCTAAACACAATGTCATCCACGTAGATTTGCATAATCAATGTGTTTGGCTTGTGTTTTTTGATAAATAATGTTGTATTAATTTTTCCTCTAAAAGATAATTTGTTTATTAAGAAGCTAAAAAGCCTTTTATACCAAGATTTAAGAGCTTGCTTGAGTCCATAAACTTCTTCTTTAATGAAGCCATTTAAAAAAGCACTTTTAATGTCTATTTGAAAATGTGTAAAGTTTTTTAAGGCAGCAAATGCTAAAAGGATGCTAATGGCTTTTAGTTTAGTAGTTGATGGAAAAGTCTCATAAAAATCTATGCCTTCTTCTTAATTATAATCTTTAGCGACTAGTCAAGCTTTATTTCCAGTTACCATACCAGTTTCATCAAGTTTATTGTTATAAACCCATTTGGTTCCAATTACCAGTCTGTTACTAGGTTTAGGTACTCAAGCCTAAACTTTATTCCTAGTGAATTGATTTAATTCTTCTTGCATTGCTTGTATCCAAAATTCATCTTTTAAAGCTTCATCTATATTTTTAGGCTCGATTTATGATAAGAAAACTAGATTACTTATATTGCTTAGGGATGATTTTGTTGCACCTTATTTAGTCCTTATGGTGTGATCTAGCATATTTCTATTTCTTAGGAAGATCACGGTTAGTTGGTTCATTCAAGTCATCCTTCTTACATTCATCTCTTATTTCCATTTTTTTAAGGTTTCTTGAATGTGATCATTATTTTCAAAGGAAAATTTATTTAAATTAGCACATACATCATTCATATCATCAATGGAATACACATGAGACAAAATATCATAAAAAACAATAGGAATAGATTCTTTTACAACCAAAGTTCTTTTCTTAAACACTCTATAAATGTTGCTTTGATACAAGATAAAAGTGCACAAGAATATACTCAAAAGGAGGGGGGGGAGGGGGAGTGGGGAAGGAGGTTTAGGGTTGTTAATTGGAGTTTGTTAACTATTTTTCCAATTAATGAACTTTGATGTAAAAGATCAAATTAAGCACTAGTAACAATAACAATAGCAACAATAATGTATTGAAAAAGTAAAAGAGATAGGAAAAGAGGATTCAAGCCTACATATAACGTGGAGTTCAACCTGCTCCCTAATCTCCATGTTCACATAATATGCCTCCAATCGAGGACTCACACTTTCATTAATCACGAACACGAATGCTCACTAGGAGCTACACAAAAGTTACAACACTCAATATTATAAAATCCTTACTCTTGTAACACTCTTTTATATATGACAAGTATAAATACAAGTGCACTAATTTAATTTTTCTCTCAATAGATTTTACAAATTAATAAGCTAGAATACAAGAGCAATGAAGAGGATTAAAGGACTTGTTTGGTTTCAAATAAAGGCTTTAAAAAACTTTCTTCAATCCACCAAATTTCATGTATAAACAGGTCTTTAAGAAGTTAAATGGCCATTGGCAGAAAACAACAAAAAATAATCTATAATAAATGGGAAATGGCTAGTTTTTGGCACATTGGCTCATTGGTGTAAAACTCTGCTGACTCGCTAGCGTGCACATTTCTTGTGTGCTCGCATTGAACTGACGAATTAGTGCCCATGATGGTCATCCCTTCAAAAAATCATTCCCAGAATGTTGTTTTTTTATGTTTCATATCGTACCAGCTCACCAGTACAAGTCATGTACTTGTAAACTCCAAAAACACATGCTTGATATAATTTATCATTGTTTTTCTTTGTTTAGTTTGCCTTCTTTTAATCAAACAAGTGTGATATTTTTAATTCAATCAAGAATGATGTGTTTAGCATATTGGTTTAAATAATTTTGTTCTCATGAAAATCAACTTTTAGAATTAATTAGTTTAACAAAATAATTATGTGATGAGATATTTTATTTTATAGATTCTTCACCACTCATTTGTTTTTTCAAAGATGATTATTCTCTTTTTGAAGATCATTGTTTAGTTTTTTTTGTTGACTACATACCTGCATACTTTGATTTTGAACTTGGTCTATTTACCAATTCACTAACTCTCGTTTCAGACTCTGCTCTTTCAGCTTGTAAAAGAGAATCCAACTTAAACTCTTCAATAATAGTTTTTTGGGTTAATTACAAAAACATAACCTATGTTTTGGTCAATTTACAAATACATGACCTATGATAATTTTTTTTTGATAAATAGGTGACTCGAGTTTCATACAAAATTGTAAATATTATTTAATAATTTAATAATAACACTTGTTAATATTTTATTAATCATAAAAATTAATTTTACATTTTTTCAATATTCTCTTTTTAAAAAATAATTTGTAATATTTTCATTCATTTAATAATATTTTTATTAAATTAATTTATTTACACTAATAAGACTTAAACACATATCTCTCTAATAGTAATTAATTATATTGATACTTTTATATGAAACTCAAGTCACTTATTTATAAAAAAAATTATCGTGAGTAATGTGTTTATAAATTAACCAAAACACAGGTCATAATTTTGTAAGTAACCTTAAATTTTTTAACAAACATTCTATTGTGCATATATGATTTAGAGCCAAACCATTAGATTTATTTCACATTAATTTATTATTTAGAAAATCGATTTTTTTAATAAAAGTTGCAATGCTATTGTAGACTTGAAGCATCTTATTCTTCTTATGAATAAAAAGGGTTTTAAAGACAAAATACTTAATTTCATCCCATCTGATGCGTGCTCGGCACGGATTTTGAATTTCCCAGACTCTATGAATCAAGAAGGTGGACCTTGACCTGATAAAATATTTAAATCTGGATCTAAAACTCCACGAACCTTGGTATGATAAGATGGAATTGACCTTGACCTTATGGTTGAGTAACCCAAAGAACCTTGATATAATAATCTCAACCTATTGGATATACCAACCTAGAACCTTGGTATAATAAGATGAAATTGATCTTGACCCTATGTTTGAGTAATCCAAAGAACCTTGATATGATAATCGCGACCTTGTTGGATATACCGACCATGAACCTTGGTATAATTGAAGAACTCAATAAGAAATCAAATTCTTGAAGTGGTTCAAGTGATACCATTTTGTCTCATTAAAATAATAATTGTAAAACATGTAAATATATAATAACAATATAAATTGTCATTATTGCTAAAATAATATCACTGTTAATGACAAATTTATATCATGATAGTAAATACCATTTATTATGACAAAATTACTTGTAAAAATTATCATATTGAATTATATATCATGACAATAGAACATAACGGCAGAATATTTTTGTCACAATATGTATTTTATATTTGCATTGAGAAAATATGGTGGAAAAATTTTATGACAAAAACAATGGTAACACATTTTCTGTAATTAATTTCCCTTAGTCTCGTATATTGTTACAAATACTTTGATAAATACCATTTTTTTGTTACAAGTTTATTTATTTATTTGTTTATTTTTGGTTTGAAATGATACATTATTATTTGTCACAATCACGGTAGTATTTGTTATAAAATTATAATTGTTAGAAATAATTTTATCACAATATATTGTAGTGTATAGATTTATTATAGAGTACTTAACTTGACTAACATGTTGATATATCAAGTGAAGAATAAAAATTTCCTTCATAGTACAGTTCTATGACCCATTTTTTCTAACAAAAAACTCTTAACTCTCCCCCTTGAAAATCTCTGGTTATTGACCAAGGAAAAACTACCCGACTCTAATGGCTTATTTGTAATCAACAAGGAGAAAGTCGGCCACAACAAACACTAGAACTTCAATAACTACTATATTTGATTCATATTTTTTCGCTATATTGCCAATTCAAGTAAATACACTTGTAGATGGCAAACAACCAAGAATTGACACTAACAGTGACAGAAGAAGCAAAGCCTTATGGCAAACAAAACAAAACATATAAAGAAATTACAAAAAGTCATGTTCACCATCCCATACTTACTTTCGATTCCAGTTCTTGCCTATGTAATGTGGCCATTATTGATGAGAGATTCTGATTGTGAAAATATTCTCAAATTGCCAAAACTTCAAATTGGCATTGGAGTCGCCCTTGTCTTGATTCGCATAATTAATAATGTTATAACATTTCTTATGCCGCGGATGGCGGTTCCCGGGCTTCTCGTAGTTGTGGTGACTCTAATCTTTAAGTTTACCATGGGGCTAGCACTTGTTGGAGCTTACAAGTTGGAAAGTAGGTGATGATAGCTTCTCCAACAGGGATCAGCTCTAAGGTCTTTGATGATCACAATTGGTTCATTGTCAAATCTTGCATGTACGATGTTAAAACATGCAAAGAGTTGAAGGAAGAATTCGAGAAGGTCAAATGGTATGATATTGATGCGGACAACTTATCACCGATTGAGGTACCAATATCATGAATTATTTCATTTCATGCCCTTGTTTAATTTTCCACTAGCTCTTCCAGTCCTCCATCCAAATACCTAATCAGAACAAAACTCCGTAATTAATAACGAAGGGTTCTTCTTTTCCACCATTAGAAGTTTTAAAATTTCAAATTATAATAATTGTAACCATTGATATATGAATGTGTTCGATTTCTATATTTGAAAAAGTTAATTTCTCTAGATAAAGATTCATATATATTTATTTATTTACAAAAAGAAAAATTTCCATTGCCATTTCCTTTCTCCCTTCAATCAAGTGCTAGGATTTATTCGGCATATATTTTCGATGATTATTACTCATTGTATACTTTTTCCTTTTGCTTTTTTAGTCCGGATGTTGTAGGCCTCCAACAACATGCGACATGGACTACGTAAATGCAACGTATTGGAAAAAGAAAGAACCAAACGTAGATGGGGAAATTGCATATGATCTCGATTGCGAGTTGTGGAAGAATGACATGAGGATTTTATTCTATGATTGCTTCTCATATAAACGGGGATTTACATCGCTGGTACAAAGCAAATGGTGGATTAGGATGTTTTCTTGTCGTGATGGCCATAATCTTATTGTCTCTCATGCGTTGTTGTTTTTGGCTAGCATGTGGAAGTGACTTCAAAAGTAGGTGATGGTCCTGATGGAGCAACTGTAGTCTTTTAGCTAATTGTGCAAATCTCCTCCAAGTCTTAAGACTCTTAACTGGTAATGTTGACCATTTTGGTTTTCACGGTTGTACTTGGTTTAATTGTAATTATGTATGCTGGAACTTTAAAGTTTCGAGGTGCAATTGAGTTGATTGATGACACTGTTAAACACTTTTTTCATGTTTTCAATGGCTTTGAAATGGTGGGAACTGGATAGAAAGATACTGAGATGAAAAACAATATTTACTGACCGGAGTTTTACGATCCCAAGACCATCTAGCCAATCATTTAATCGTTAAACTAAAAATAGTAATTGAAATATTAACTATTTTAGTGGTTTGACATGGTTTGGTATGGTATGAGCTATTGGATAGTGACGGGACTAATCTTGTCAAAATTAATTATGACCATAGAATTTTTCTTATTGGCCTCTATCCTTTGACGATGATGATGAATTATTTTTATATTGTTATGATGATGTCTTGTTAAAATGAGAATTGACATAATAATATTATTAATATATATTCATAATTAGTAAACCTAATTATAGTTTATATATGTGTAACATATTCATATAATATACCATAGAAAAAATCATACAAATATAGCGCATTTTTTCACACTTTACGCTTTTCTTGCATGTGTTCTTTTTATTCCATAGAAGCTTGACCTAATTCATGCTTTATTGTATGCTTTATGATGTAAATGTTTGTGTATAAGAAATGATGCTACCATACGTATAGACATATATAATAAGCCGAAGCACTTCTTGAAATTCGTTGCCCTCACAGACCTATTTATTAAAAATCCTTGAATTGAGAATTAAATGCACATCTAATCATATTCAAACCACGGCCACACAAATAGTAAATGTAAGAACAATAAATAAAAAAAAAGAATAAGTGTTATATTCAATATCTAAATTTTACTTATATATATATAATATTTTTCCATTACAACCGGAGGGGATTCCATCTAGTGCATCTACTTAAAAAACTAGTGTTAATGTCACTATACTACAGAACCATTCCTGAACTATCTAAAATTTAAAAGGTATCAATATACTATGTACAAACTTTTCAATATCATTTATAATATTTGAGCAAGATAGTTGATCGTAAAATTGGTAAATTTCAAGTACTTAATCGTAAAATAATGGTTCGTTGCAAAAATGGATAATGTTTGGGTATCAAATTAAAACTTTTAAATTTCAGATATTTAGGTAAAGTACAAATAATTAAATTTAATGTTATTTAATTTTAAATAGGGTTAATGTTATAAATTGTACTTAAACTTTGATAAAATATGTAATTAAGTATTTAAATTTTAAATTAATCAATTTAGTTTCGTGCACACCAACAATACCTTCATTAAGTTTTTTTAAGTACTAAATTGATTAATTTCAAAATTCACATACTTAATTGTATATTTAGCCAAAGTTCAACTACCATTTATGATATTATCCCTTTTAAATATACCCTACATAATTATATAGGATATGATACATAATATATAATTCTATATAAGGTAGAATTAGCCCTTATAATATAATATTAGTATTAATGTAACCAATACTTATATTATATTAAGCTAATAATGTAATCACATTGTTGATAATCTTTGTATTATTGAATTTGTATTATTGCTAGTAGATGCCTATTCATAATAGAGCGTTAGAAAACGATGAATAATTAAGTGTACGTGTGCGTGTGTGTATATATATGGAAGTATTTTAAGAAAATGCCATTTCTATTATAACCATTAAAATAACTACCTTACTTTAAAAAATATATATGATATACGTCAAAACTCTTCTAAACACATTAACATTATAGATAGAAAATTTTATGTTTGAGGGGATCAATATTTGGAAATAAACTGTATAGAATTAGAGTTCTTCTTAGAATAGTTACGCACGTATCACGTGCATTTTGTACCTTACACATTACTTTAGAGTACTAATGAGAATATTATACCTAATGGGATGACTTAAAAAGAATGATGAGAAGAAGGAACAAGCTATCAATGGTAGTTGCCTAATTTACTTGTTTGATTCTTGTGAGTAAAGCTTCCTCTATGAAATGTTATTTATCTTCCCTCCAAAAGTTGAAAATGAGGAGAATTGATTGAGTATTTATATACACTTGGCATAGGTAATAGCCACTAGCTTATCTAGTAATTAATGGATGAGATAGAGTAAGACTTATTCCATGTGCTTATTATGAATGAGCTTATGATGGACCAAGACCCAATAACCATCTTTCTATGTGTATGGCATGCTTGGGAGAGGTTGAATGCGATGCACCCGTCCAACAATCTCTATTCCAAGCAAAATCTACCCATGTTGTCCCAACAAACGAACTGAACTCGCTAGGCCTTATTACTCTGCCCACAAGTCAAGTCTAAATGAATAAATAATAACAATATATATTTTAAGTCCATCTACAAATTCAAACAAAGAATCAACTCTTTAAGTGATCAAATAGAAAAATAAACGTTATATAAAGTGGTCAAATTAGAGATCCTTTACGATGCTATTGTAAAACCATTTAAAATATGTTGATGTGGCATTCTAGGAGAAGTGATGTCAACATTAATGCATTTCATAATGTATTATGATGGCCTAGCAATGAATCACTTATCTGCATTACATTATATAACATCAATCCATTTTCTAACCATTTAAAATATTAATTTCTCATTTAAAGTTACATCCTGTTGGTAGTGGGGTTGCAAACGAACCGAGCTATTCACGAGCTATTCGAGCTTGGCTTGTTTTAGGCCTGACTCGGCTCAGCTCGGTTCGTTTAGCTAAATGAGTTGAGCTTGAGCTCGAGCTCCAACTTATACTCTTTTAACTAAACAAGTCGAACCTGAGCTTATCCTCAGGCTCACAAGCCGACTCGTAAACATGCTCATTAAGGGCTCGCAAGCCAAGCTCGTGAACAAACTCATGAAGAGCTCGCAAGCCAAGCTCGTGAATGGACTCGATAAGGGCTCGTTTAATATATATATATATATATATATAATATTGATATTATATCATTAATATAATATTATTAATATGTGTTAACTTAATATTATATATAGTTATTTATATTAATTTAATATTATAAATATAATTAAAAAATAATTATATATGTTAAACGAGACGAGCTCGGGCTTGAAAAAGCTTAACGGGCTTGAGCCCGAGCCTACATATTTTAGGCTTGTTAAAAGTCTAGCTCGGCTTAAGCCCATTAAGAAATAAATAAGCCGAGCCTGAGCAGGCTAAAACCCGGCTCGTTTGCATCCTTAGTTATTAGTTGTTAATTGTCTAAGGAATATTAGGCTTAATCTGACTTCATAATCGCTTAGGTTGACCTCCTGGACACAAGAACCAGTAGAGCTAGTAGTAACTAGTTGTCACCTAGTGAGGTTAATAAAGGAAGTTACCTTATTAGATCGCTGGACCATTGAAAAGGGAAGGAGGTCGAAAATTTCCAAGAAAGCGAGAAATTCTCCCATGTGATGAATTGGCACTTGCATGAAACAAACTAGGGTGCCTTCTTAATTAAACATAAGAAACCTTCTTATATGGAAGAGATACACCTTCCTAATTAAGAGGAAATATCCCACTATAAGTCATGTCCCATCAAACTTGGAAAAACAGGTTTACCCTCTCCACTCTTAATTTCGATCTCACTATCACATATTCTTGCCCATTTATTGACTTAAGTATTAGAGTAATTGTGTCAACCAAACCCCCGAGGCCCACCGATTATTTTCTATGTTGTAAGCCTAAACACCACCTATCACTCAAGCTGGGATTTGTAGTATATCAGCTAGAATTCACTTAGAACACATCTGAATGCTGAAAACTTTTGATGTAATTTCTTATTATATACATATTAGATGCAACTATACCTTCACTATTATAATTTTATCGATGTAAAATTTTTAATGTTATGTTTACTATTAATATTACAATTATATATATTATATATATCCTCTCCATTTTTTAATATAAATACATTTTTTTTTACTAACATCCTATATATGCGAATATTTTAGATATTCCATCCCAACTTTGTGATTATATCTAAAATTCCCATAAAATTAAAATAAATTAAAAGGATGGACTTATATATATATATATATATATATATATTTTGTTATCACCTTTCATCTTGTTTATCTTTGTATGGTCTCGAACCTAAATCGAACTCCAATGGCATATATGATATGCAAAAATAAATCGAAATAGATTATGATTATAGATTCCTCTCTTTTTACATTTTCTATGTTTGCAAGCATTATTCATGTAAGTCTTGAAAAGGCTAACAAGAGAGAGGGTTAATGGGTAGTTAAAACTTTTTACTTGAAAAATCAATATTTTGAAAAGATTATTATATAAAATTTTATGTTTCTTTTTATGATGAAAACATGTGATGAATAATAAAAATTACAATGAAATTTAAAATGCGATAAAGTAAAGGAAACAACGATTTATAGAGATCCTTCCTTGTGAGTTAGTCCTCTCATCTAACTCCATTGTTGGGGATCTGGCTTTCCACACCGGTCATTTTACTAATCTATTAGTAAAGAAGAATTACAATCACTAATAGCACTTACTCAATCTTTCTAGCCTACCTCTTGGCTGTGCACAAACTACATGACTTGTTTAATCTAACTTTTAAGCTAATCTTCACTTCAAATAGGGAGGAGATAACATTTGTAGCAAGAGAAGAATATATGAACTCTAAAGTTAAGCTCGAAATCTACAAAGAAATATATAAAAGATGATGCTTGCTATGTCTGTTTAACTATATGTATGTTTGCTTAGTGATAAGTGTCAAAAAACTCTTATTTTTAATGCTTATTACATATGATTTTTATATGGATTTTATGTGAATTTACTAAAAAAAAGGATACTTAAGTGCTTAATATTTGATTTCGAGGTTTAAAGAAGACATTTTAAAGATTTAAGGATGATTCGAGCAAAAACGAGGTGAGAATTGACAAAGTATAGAAAATGTTGATTTTCACATGTGCACAACTTTCAGCATGACCATGCAGACACTATTGCTTGGGTGTAAAAAGTGAATAGAACCTATTCTAAAATGTGCCTCAGCTACTATACAAGTGGTGTAGTGAATAGTGTTGGAGAAGAAATTAATCCAAGAAGAAATTGAAGACACTCGAGGGTACACAACCTCGAGCATGATTGTGCAGGAGGTTGTGTAAAGCTTCCTTCAATTACAAATCTATAAATAGCCATCCTAACCTTTTCATATTATCATCCTAGATATTCTAAAATCCCTAGGAGAGCAAAATTAGGAGCTTTAAGGAGGAGAAGTGCTTAAGCTTCGTAGGAAATTACAAGACGTCAAAAAAGGTTCATCATTTAATTATGTTTACTAATTACTTCTCTAAATCTTCTATTTTTATTGTAAACTCCATGGAGGAATAATTCTTCGTGACCTAAATTTGTGAAATCCTACACCTACATGATATGAATTGCTTTTGATTAATGAAAAGTTTATGTCTTTGTATCTATTCATGTGTTTCAATTGTTTTGTGATTGATTTATGCGCAAATTTGATTACTTGTATGATTCTTATTAGATAGAAAGAGGTTTCATCTAATAAAAAAGGTCCTTATGAATAGAGAGATTACATGTTTCATCTATAGGTAAGGAAACTTTGATTTTCTGCATGAAGATTTCATCTTTGTTTAGGAATTGTAAACCCAAATTTTTGGAATAGTTTAGCTTAAAACCCTAAACCAGAAGTCAATCGGAGCTCTAAATGGTCAACAAAACCCTAGTTATACGAAATAGCTTAAGTCCAGCAATCCTGAATAAGAAACTCAGTGAAGATAAGTACAAGTTTAAAATATAGAATAATGCGGAATTATCTAAGGTAACGTAAAAGGATTAGATTAGTAAAACAGCAACTCGTCTCGAACCCAACCGAACATGGTTCTTGAAAAACGTGTCCTAGAGACCGGAATAATAAAAATATTCCGAATATACCGTTAGACTCGTAAAAATATAAGGTTTTCAAAAATATCAATTTTGTAATTTTTTGGTAAGTAAAAATAAAAAATATCGCATTTATACGGTATTTTCTTTACTAGTACTTTATTAGTTATATCTACTTTACATTACACTATTCATTACTATTCTACACTATTCTTTTATCTCTACTTTTTTACACCTACTCTTACATACACACAACCTATAACCTTTACTTTTTACCTTTCTCATAACTTTATTTCACATCTACTTTATTTATTACTTCATTTAATCACAAAATACAAAAAAATAAAAACACTCTCCCTCTCTCCTCACTATGGCCGGCGCCTATCCCCTCCCTCTCTTCCTCAATTTGTTTTATTTTTCTTTTATTTTAATACACAAAAATCACTCCACATTTTCCTATAAATACCCCCCTCCTCTTTCACTTCTTTCACACATTTACTACCTACAAATTCTATACAAAACTTTCCCAAAATCTCTTCTCAAAACTCTCTCAAAATATCCTCCCAAAACTCTCTCAAATTTATTCCAAAATAACATCTACCAACAACTAAAACCCATAACCACATAACAATACCAAAGTCTTCTTTAGGTAATCATTCCATATTATTTTCTTTCTTCTCGTGTCATGTAACCTTACATGACCATAGTGTAAGTTTCCAAAGACTAAATGTTATGGAAGCTACATTATGTTCATGTATTGTTCTTGTTCATGAAAATCATTTATGTTCATGTTATTATTATTGTTACTATATCTAAGTATATTATCTATATATATATATATATATATACTATTTTTAGAGCATATAAGCTCACTTGCAATTTATTTTTATGCAATGCAATTTATTTATTATTCCGTTGCAATTTATTTATTAATTTCGTTGCAATTTATTTATTCCTTTTATTTTAAGACTAGTCTCTAGTCTTAGACTTGTCCTCATCAAGTTAAAACAAATTTTCTTTCTTTCGTTTTATTTTTATTTTGGGACTAGTCTACTTCTTAGTCCCGGGAGCCTTGAAAAAGCTAAGACTCTCAATACTTGACTTTATTATTTATATTACTTTGTTTACTATTATTTTCTCATAGTTCATGGCCATTTAAATTGTTGTCCAAGATTTCAAGTTCTAGAAATAATTGACAAAAAGGAAATTTTGACACATAGAAACAAGTTTATATAAAATAGAAGATTTATGGTTTAAAACAAAAATAAAGTTTTCTCTTTTCAAAGTTTCAAGAAGAAACCACTAAGATTTTAGAAACTACTCATACTATAAAAAGCTTCTTAAAACACTTTGTTTTTATAAAGAAAATAAATTTTTCTGCAAGGGTAATTCCTATGAAGAACATAATATGAGAAAAGGATAAGGAATTTTCAAATAAAAGATTTTTGCAAACAAATAGACAAAGAAATTTGTATAGGAAAAATAAATAGGAAAAATAGCATTAATATAGAAAACATAGAAAGAAGAAAAGTTATTTTCAAAAAGTTACTTAGAAATATATATAAGCCAACATAAAACATCTTTGCAAAACAAAGAAAACAAAATATTCATTTCAAGAGATTTACAAAAGTGAATTCTTGTAAACTATATTTTTCTAGAAACTCCAAAACTGGCATGATTTTATTTGAGCAACATGAATGGACAACAAATACTTAAGCATGAATAAATATGAGCTAAGTAACCATAAAAAGAGAATTTTCATCTATATAGATAACTAAGTATTTATCAAACAAATTTTGATTGATTGAACCAAAGTTGTTTTTGCATTGGAAAATCCGTGGTGAATTTTGTCGCCACTGTTTCAGAGTCTATATGACCTTGTTTGCTAAAAATAATTTTAGAAATAGATCTTTTGAGTATGAAATCGATATTATATGCACGATTCCAAGTTAAAATGACCAAGTTATGCCATTTTAAGTTGGAACTTTCGTTTATACGAACTTTAATGTTCTTTTGATATTGTCTTATCAAAATTCAAGAAAATCATCAAGAAATACTCATTGTGGTATTTTCTTTGTCGTGACTTCGAGAAAGGATACCTATATCCCGAAGATTATTTCGATTGAGTGGAGTGTGTGAATGACTCATCAGCGTAGAGGAATGTGACATGGCATCATGAGTTTATTTCCTTTAAATACTATACTTCTTGTGCTTGTAATTTAGTTGCATTAGAGTTAGGAAAAGGAAAATGGATATGTATGTTAATTAATTCTTTGAAAGAATCCTAAGAATATCGATGCTGGAATTGATTTAAAATGTTTGTTTTATATAACACTGCTTTGTATGAAATGCTTTGATCACCTTAAACTTGATAATAATATACATTATGATATCATAAATAAATGGATTCATGCATACCACGAAGTGAATCACATCGCATTTGGGTTATTATCCTTGGGTGAGAAGGATAGTAAGCTCATGTCGAAAGCAACACTTGGCGGAGGATCCTAAAGCGATTGCTTAGCGGCATTATGGAAAAGGAAATGCTTGGCGGAAGATCCGAAAGCAAGGCTCAATTCAAGTAGACTTCATATGCTTGACGATATCAATCGAAATAATAAAACTTTTTACTAAAACTACTTGTTTTGAGGTTATGTATCACCAAACCCCGAATGGAGGGCGCAAATCCATTTAACATATAGTTTCTGGAAAACTATATGTCTTTGTTTGCCCATGTGTATGTTGCATTCCATTTGTTTGATTAAATCAATTGTTTGAAATTTTGTTACAAAAAGTTATTTATGGAAATGATTCGTACTAAGCCTGTTAGCTTATTTTTGCAGTTTCCCTATTTATGGTTAAGGCCACGAGGACCCTGCAGTCAGGTAATTTCTTTATGGATTAGGAAAATTCTAGATGAAGTTTAGTGTTGAATAAGATGTAAAGTATTCTTGTAATAGATTAGTGAAAAAGAGAAATGTCCCTAAGTTGTAAAGATCGTTGTTTAAGTAATTGAATATTATGAATCCTCTTTTCTTAATATGTTATTGTACCTTCTTAAGCTTCATAATTCCATGTATGGTCCTCTAAAGTTGTGAAAGCACGCCTTACACTTAATATAAAAGCTTTTGGGAATGACTAAGGTTGTCATACTTAAACTTTAATATTGAGTGTGGCGGACTGTCACGTTTAAGGTACCTTTGGGCGTGACAGGAATCCTAATCTTTAATACAATCTTATGAGGCGTTAGTGAGGCAGAGGTCTCCACTATCTCATATAAGGTTAGCAATTGATTAACTCAAGGGAGTAATTGATTTAATTGCGCAATTATGTAGTGCAAAGCGTAAACAACTCATTAATCGATATTTTGTTATAAGAAATTAGGGTTTATGGTGGATCAATATAAAGGGTAGGTCTTGTGATTGAATTCATCCTTTGAAAGCACTCATATTTAACTATTAGGTTATTACTTAATAAGTAAAACTTATAATATTATCTTAATTATTAGGTTAAATAGTAGATAAATAATAATATTAGGGTCTATTTAGATAGTCTGTTTTCATTTGTATCTATATCTATATCAAAACGATATTTGTAAATATATTCGATTTGTATTTATATTTTATCTATACTTGATCTATTTGATCTTTTTGTGAGAACTGCTAACTTTGCTTATCTATATCTATTTTTTAATAAACAATTTGTTAGAAAAATGTTTGAAAAGGTTGTCTGTATCTGTCTAAAAAAGCTAAACAAATGGACCCCTAGTACTTAATATCCAGATCCTAGAGGACAATACCTATATTAATTCTATTCTATAATTGATAGGTACACTATCTTTGAGCTTATCATAGGATTTCTATTGGGTTAATAAATTTTATGATTTGATACAACTGATATGCTTTTATCAAGTTTTTGTGATTTTTACTTAAGTTTTGTGCAAAATGCAACACAAACATGCCGATCTCCATTTGATATTAGGGTTCATGCAACTTTGGAAGGGCCATAATTTTTAGGGCTTTTGCAGTTTTATGCAATTAAATGTTATTGGAACAATTGGTGCAGTGCAAGTAGCTTTCATTATTCATGCTTGTAGTGCTTAATTCAAAAATCTAGGGTTCTTAAGTATTTGAATTTGGGGTTTTTAACGAATTCATTGTTTATGGTAGAAATTCATGGAGTTTTCATGTTGTTTTTGCATAAAAAATTTGTTTTGAATCCATATACAATCTTATGCATGATCATTTTCCCGCATTTGTGATGATTTGAATTTTTCCATGTTATTATTTCTACCTTACCTTCTACGGCCATGTAGATACTTGTGCTAAATTGATTAATTTGACCCTTTGATTTTATCTTTAAATATTGATGCTTGTTGGATAATTTGCCTTCTATATAGGTTAACACCAATATGAGTTGTTCTAAGCATTCTTTAAGTTGTGAACTAATGCTAATTCTTGTTAACATGGGCTTATGTTTGAACTTTTCTCTTTTGTAAAGATAGGGACTAAGAGAATAGCTAACAAGACGATGAAGCAATGAGCTATAACATCTTAACAACAACAAGCAACAGCTTCTCGTTCGAGATAAAGAGCAAAAAATCAACAAGAAGTGATAGAAGAGGTACCTATTAAATACTTAGATGAAGAGTGGAGTAACAATAGGAGAAAGAGGTTGGAGTCCATGGCGTTTGGAAATAATGAGTATTTGGATTGGAGAATCCTTAGGGCTTATGGGATTGAAAACAGATTCATGATGACGATGAGGATGATGATGCTAAGACTTATTGCTCATTATTTTCTTTTATTTACTCATCATTTTCTTTTATGTGAATGTGTTCTGTACTAATGAGTTCCTTCCTAGTGGGAAAACTCTTATCTTTGATAGTATCTTTTGTATTTATTTGCTAGACTTAAGGGTAGGCTAACTTTTTTTTAGTTTTCTTTTGCTGTTATTGTTTTGATGTGTCTACATGCAGAACTGTTGATGGGTTCACAACCTTTGATGATGCATGACCGGATATGGAAACACTTTAATGATATCTTTTAATGATTTAGAAAGACATTAGAGACAATGTCTAAATTAAGTGTGGGGAAGGCAAATGCTAAGAAAGAAATTATTTGGGTCTTAAATTATGCTAAATTATATATACGCATTTGTTAATCATCACTTGTTAATCAAAATTCCCCCATTTATGAGTTTGCAAATGAACTTGATATATTTTGAAGATTAGAATTTTGAAATTATGCTCATTTGTTTGCAAAGTTAGCATTTTATCTATTTTGAACTTGGTATACTTAGTTAAAATCTTATGATGAAATATAAGTGGAGCAAATTTACTTGCTATTTAATGATTGAATCTAGAGTTGTGAAAGAGGTCGAAATCCTTAGTTTAAATCTAAACAATTGTGTTTCTAAGCTTGCTGATTAGTGTATTTACTTTTCAACCACTTTGAGAGCCTTTCTAACCTTTAGTGAAAGGTGCATGTGAAGTTGATCACTTAGTGATTCTTCTGAGTAATCTCTTTAAATCAATCAATTGTTGTGTTTAATTACATATTAAAAAGCTTAGTCAATATGAGCGGGTTTTGTCCCTTAAAAGAGTGAAGTTTGACTCCACTATTAATGAACCAAAGCTTTTTATATCCAATTGATTTGAATATATAAAAAAAATAAAAAAAATTCTTGAGCTAAAAAGAAACGAGCAAACACCAGTCCAAAGGAAAAGAAAAGAAACAGACTAAATTCATCCCTCTAAAAGCTATTAAAATTTTGGAGAAATTTCAATCAAAGAGGAAGAAAATCTATTGGAATGATGGATGCTATATACTTTCATTTAGGTTGCTATGCTTAGAGAGATGGTTGAACGGTTTATATGCTCTTTAGTAAGTAGTGAGATGTAACTAAGCCACTTTTTCTTTGTTTGACTTTGTATTTCTTTCATCACTTTGGAAGTGGTTATTAAATGGTGAGGGTAATAGTTTGATTTAATTGGATTAATCTTAAAATTTAACTATAATATGCTAAGTTCAAGTATAATTATAGTAGGTTTAAGCGATAGGCACTAATGAGTCACTTTAGATTAGTTGAATTAAAGAACACTACTTATGATATGATATTTGTTAATGAGTATAATTGATGATAGATTCTTTATCCTTATTTTGTTTGCTTGAGGATAAGAAAATGATTAAGTGTGGGGAAGTTTGACAGGTATCAAAAGACCCTTATTTCTAGTACTTATTGCATATAAATTTGTATGGATTTTATATAAATTTATTAAGAAAAGGATACTTAAGTGCTTAATATCTGATTTTAGGGTTTAAAGAAGACATTTTAAAGATTTAAGGATGATTCGAGCAAAAACGAGGTGAGATTTGACAAAGTATAGAAAATGATGATTTTCACATGTGCATAACCTTCAGCATAACCATGCAGACACTACTTGGGTGTAAAAAGTGATTAGAACCTATTCTAAAATGTTCCCCAGCTAGTACACAAGTGGTGTAGTGAGTAGTGTTGGAGAAGAAAAATTGATCCAAGAAGAAATTGAAGACACTCGAGGGTGCATATCCTCGAGCATGATCGTGCAGGAGGCTATGCAGAGCTTCCTTTGATTACAAATCAATAAATAGCCATCCTAACCTTTCATATTATCATCCCTAGATATTCTAAAAACCCTAGGAGAGCAAAATTAAGAGCTTTAAGGAGGAGAAGTGTAGACCCCCGAAAATTTTCATAATTCTTAGAAAATAATCCTAAGAGTCAAACACCAGAATCAAAACCCTAAAAATCGACTCAAGGTAAAACCAAATTCTAAATCAAGTCAAACATGAAAATTCTTAGTCTTGAGAAAATGAGAACCCTCGAAAAAAAATATAAGATCCAACTATCGATTGAATCAACATCCGTACGACAATCAAATGATCTACCCGATTCCTAAAACGCAAACTATATATCCAAATAACACTCAACAACGAAATGATAAGATCTTAAATTCTTCGGTAAATTTTAGAATAAGAAATTTCAATTTTCATCAAAAGTCAAATTGAGTCAACTTATAACCCTAGACTCGGTTAAACGATCCTGAGAACTAAAAACTATTAAATAATCACAAATAAAATGAGATAAACCATAGATATCAAGCTAAAAATATAAAACAGACAAAACTCCAAAATTATATGATCTTACAAATAACTTAACAAAACCGGAAGTTAAACCGGAACTCTAAAAGTCAATAAAGCTTATATCAAACCTTAGTGTTTAAGATTCGGCAATCCCGCATTCTCAAACCCTAGAAAACGAAATTAAGTTAATGACTTAAAATAGTTCGTAATAATATAAGGTGACATAAAAATATCATATTCGTGAATTTCGAATGTTCTTCGGACTCAAACGGGATCAGTTCTTGAAAAGTGTGTCCCGGAGCTTGGAATATTAAAAATATTTCATTAACACCAAAAAACTCGTAATTAAACAAGGATTTCAAAAATATCAGTTTTAGAATTTTTCAGTAACTAAAAATAACAGATATAGCTCAATTACGCGTATTTTTATTACTACCAGTATTTTACATGTCTAGTCAACTATTCATAGTACTATTCCTACTATTCATTACTATTTCACTATCTCCACTTTTTCTTACACCTATTTCTTACTACCTACATACCTATTTTCTTACTTTTTATATTTCCAATACACCTTATATCAAATCATATCTTACATATTAATTATTTTCTCACAAAATACAAACAAAATCAACTCACTCTCTCCTTCTTCATTGTGACTGGCGCCATCCCCTCTCTCTTCCTCTCAATTATTTTTTCTTTTTCAATTTATTTTATTAAATCTAAATTCACTCCAAAAATTCTATAAGTACTCTCTCAAAACCTCTCTCCAACAAATCTCTCTCAAAATACTCTCTACCATTCACTACACTTCAAGAAGAAAAATATCAAACACAAAACCCATTCATCTCTTTCAAAATCCTCCATTAAACCTTAGGTAAAAATCCTACTTATATTTCTTTATCATGTTCATACAACTTAGCATGAGCTTAGTGTATATTTCTTAGGCTCATATGAGTTAAAGAAGCAACAATGTGTTCATATTTTGTTTTTGTTTTTGTTCATGTTCCTATTCTACATTATGTTATTATGTTATTTTATTATTGTTATTATTTTTTCTCTAATCTAACTTATATGATTTTGAATACTATGTATATATATTTATTTATAGTATATAAGCTCATTTGTTATTTATTTATTTTCATGTTTTGCAATTTATTTATTTCATGCTATTTTCTTAAGACTAGTCTTTCTAGCCTTAGACTTGTCCATATCAAGTCAAAATAACCTTTTATTTATTTTATTTAATCTTATGGGACTAGTCCATTCTTAGTCCCGGGATGTCTTGATGAAGTAAGGCTCCCAATACTTGACCAGAATAGCTTAATGAAGCTAAGGTTCCCAATACTTAATATTTTTGTTTTGTTTATTATTATTTGTTTCTAGTATTTTCTTATGTTCTTATTATATTACATGCTCATGATACTTGCATCTACATAATGATATTGTCTCAACTAATTTAACAATAGAATTTTATTTTACTAAAGGAACTTAAAACTAAATTTTCTATTATGTAACTTATCACAAAATAATGAAGTTATTATCAAATAACATAGAAATAGAGTAATACAAGTTTTCTCAAAGTTTTCTTAAATAACAAAGGTAGTTTTACCAAGAAAACATAAGAAATAAATACTTTCATTGTATATTATGGGAACCTAAGTTTTAGTAAAATAATTTGTTAGTTTTCAAAGTTCTTACAAAAAGCTTAAAGATTAAACTCTTTCAAACTCCATGACAAAACCAAGAAACAAACTAAGTTTTCAAAATTAAGATAAATTCAACCCATAAAGTTATAAACCCATTTAGGAAAAATAATGATTTTCAAATTTCTAAAAGAAAGAACTTATTTTCAAATAATATAAACGAGATAAGATTAAAAACAAAGGATTTTATCAATAAAGAGGATTCTTTTCAAAGGAAATAAAAGAACAAGTTTTAGAAAACAAAAACTTATATTTTAAAGACAAGACACAATTTCTAAAACCATTCTAAATACAAATTCATAAAAAGGTTTTCAACAACTTAATATACTTTTGATAAATTTGATCTTTAATCACTAGAAGTAAAATTTATGCTAGACTAAAGGTTAAAGGAAAATTTACTTGTTTTTGAAAAAAGAATGAAGAAAATAAAAATAAGAATATACTCATTTATAATAACCTATGAAAATATAAAGTTTCTTCAAAAGACTTGAAAAGAAATTGTCAAAGTTAAAGTTTTAACAACTCAAAATGAATTGTTGTATGAAATAAATTGTTGAGATACTACCATTAGAAATTTTGCATATAAAGTAAGCTTATCTATATACTCAAAGGACTTATCAGTTATATAAGCATACATATATATATATATATATCTATATTTTTACTAAAGGATTTTTTAATGAAGTTGAGTTAGAAAATGGATTTACAAAAGTTTAGAAATATTCGTTTTAAATCTGTACCCAACGTTTTCGAAGCCTAAATGGCCTTATATGCCAAAGATAACCTTAGAAATGGATAGATCTTTTCGAATATGTAGAAAACGGTATATTATATGCGAAATTCTGAGTTAAAATGAGCAAGTCATATCCATTTTAAATTGGAATTTCATTCTATACGATTTTGACGAACATAGTGAAATAGAATTAGAAAGTTCAAGAAGAATTTCTATGAAATACTCATCATGGGTATTTCTTTTGTTTAGGTGACGAAGGATATGAGAATACCCTTCCCGAGATTACTACGACTAAGAAGATTGCAAAATGGACGAGTGAGTTATTCCTCTTAAATTTCGTTATCTTACTTATGCTTGTAAAGTAATAACATTAGTATACTAAGAAAAGATAAAAATGGATATATATTTGGGGAATTCGGGATTATGTGTATATATGTGATTCTATGTTTATGCGTGAAATAAGAATTAAGAATATTGCAACTTCAAACTGCCTGTTTAAGTAATTTTGCTTACTTACTTGTATGACTGCTTATTATTTGCTAAATTGATTGATCGCCCCCTAATAAATCTTAATAAGGTTTGCTTAAGAAAACTAAAACACTCACGCATAGCATCCATTGAGTCACATCTCGTTCGGAAGGCTGCTACTCCTACGTGTAGAGTTGGGTTGGTTGTAATCGTGCTGTGACACGGGCTATGTTCCTTCCTAGAGAATCCAAATCGCCCGGGGAATGCGACTCTAGGTTCAGAGCCAAGCCAACCGAACGCTTTGGATGGGGACCTGGGGACTAGCAGTAGAGGATCGAGGATCTTCAACACCGATTCCCTAACCTTTGATACGGAGGGGTAAATTCGTTCTATATATGGTTTCCAGATAACTATATATATTTGCGTAATCACGTGATTGTTGCATTGTATGCGTAGCATATGTGTGAAAGTCTAAATGAACTTGTTTGAAAATATGGTGCGAATGAAAAAGAATATCTCACTAAGTTAGTTGTAGCTTATACCCTTATAGATTTTGCTAAAACAGGTATACCTGTGGCTTAAATTGAGGATCATGATGTTAAGAAAGTCATGGAGGGATGTTAAGCTTCTATGAAAGAAATGGGAACATAAGATGAAGTAATTTTGTAAGGTTCTTTATGTGTAATGACTTATATGATTGGTGTTATGTTGATTCTAAGATATATTTATTTGAAGACAATAGAGGGATATACCCCTAAGGATTGTAATTTAATATGTTTTATGATAAGTTTTTCTTTGCCTTGTTACTTATTTATTATCAATATAAATTGCGCTACTCTGATGCGTTCCCTTGGTTGTGATGTACGCCTTGTACATGATATGGAAGTCTTTGCGTGACTGAGGTAGTCATTCATAGGCTTTACTATTGTATACGGCGGACTGCCACGTTTATGGTACCCCTCGGGGCGTGACAAGAAGTGCTTAAGCTTCATAGGAAATTACAAGATGTCAAAATGGTTTTATTGTTTAATCATGTTTATTGATTACTTCTCTAGATCTTCTATTTTTATTATAAACTCCATGGAGGATTAATTCTTTATGCCCTAAGTCTTGTGAAACCCTAAACCCATATGATTTTAATTGCTTTTGATTAATGAAAAGTTTATGTCTTTGTATCTATTTATGAGTTTTAATTGTCTTGTGATTGATTTATGTGCAAAATTGATTGCTTGTATGATTCTTGTTAGATAGAAAGAGGTTTCATCTAATAAGAGAGATCCTCATGAATAGAGAGATTACATGTTTCACCTAGAGATAAGAAAATTTTGATTTTCTATATAAAGATTTCATCTTTGTTTAGGAATCCTGATCTTTAATGCAATCTTATGTGGAATTAGTGAGGGAAAGATCTCCGCCATCTCATATAAGGCTAGCAATTGATTAACTCAAGGGAGTAATTGATTTAATTACGTGATTCCACAGTACAAAGTATACACAACTCATTAATTGATATTTTATTTAAGAAATTAGGGTTTATGGTGGACCATTATGAAGGGTAGGTCTTGTGATTAAATTCATCCTTTGAAAGCACTCATATTTAACTATATGGGTTATTACTTAGATAAGTAAAACTTCTAATTCATCTTAATTATTAGGTTAAATAGTACAGAAACAGTAATACTAGTACTTGATATCAGATCCCAGAGGACAACACCCGTATTAATTCTATTCTACAATCGATAGGTGCATTACCTTAAGCTTATCGTAAGATTTCTATTAGGTTTATAAATTTTATAATTTGATACGGTCGATACGCTCTTATCACTCACTAAGCTTTTGTAACACGAAAGAGACTTTAAAAAAATGTTGTATTCATATATGCACTTGAAACTTGAAGAGAGTTGATTATGTATTTACTTTTTAATCTATTCTTCTTGGAGGAAAACTTCAAAGTTTATAATATCATCTAACGGCTTAGTTGTTTCTTAGATAAGATTGATATCCCTAGATTTATAGGATATGAATAACTAGTTTAATCTTTCAAACTGTGACTTGTTTTGAACATATCTTACTCTGTTCCTTTACATCAGATACTTTTGATGTTTATCTTCACTTGAATCTTTAACAACATGTATGGATAAACTTCAATTTGAACTTTAGATACCCCACTTATTTTGAATAAGTTTTCAACTAATGAAAAACTTTAAAAAAGTCTTACCTTCATCCATTGATAATTATGTTGAGATAAAAATATGTTTGAACTTGTTTTGACATCTTTATTGCTACTTAATAAAACATCTTCATTAAACTCCAAAAAAAAAATTGTAAAAATTTCTTTGAAAAACACATGAAATACTCCAAGAAATTTCCCAGGATTATTATCCTCCTTATATAGAACTAATTAAGTGCATTACCTAAATATACTTTATTAGTAGAGTTGGGACTTCAAATAAATCTAACTTGTATTTAGACGTTTTATAAAGGGCTATATGATTGTTTATTCTATGAACTAAAATAGTATATGCCCATTCGTTTATTTAAGTATCTACAAAACATCTATCGATTGTCTTATTAATTATCTGATTAAGTGTCTGTAAAACTAAAAAGTTTCGATGTACACACTTAAAACCGATTTCATTAGTTATCTTATAACATTTTTGTTATCAAAACTCATTTAGGAGAACTAACATTCTTCCATTTTTTTATGATAACAAAACCTTTCTTAAGTGATAAACTTCTATTTGTAAAAAAAAAAAAAAAAATGTTATACTATGAAAATAGATGTTGAATATAAATTTTGAAATTAAGTATGTCACAAACATTTGTAAATGAGTTTATCACTAGCTTTTCCTTCTCCCCCTTTTTGTTATTAGAAAACAAATAGATAAGAATTATTTCTCCCTTCAACATCAGATAAATAATGATAAAAAACTATTAATAGAGTCATTCAAATTGAGTAGTTGAAAGATAGACCATTATGGTTCATCAAGCAAACATAGACCATTATAGTTCATTAAGCAAACAAAAGATGATTAGCAGATAACTAAAAGCCTCAGAAGTCTTTAAAACTAAATCGCACATTCAAGATTAGTTTAGAAAATTAGAAACACTAATTTTTCTTCATTGGAGGTTTAATAGCTTTTCAAGCCATCCTCTTTACCCTTCCATTTCATTTTGGAACCAATTCAGTCTTTGAAGGTTTATCAATAGATGGTGTAAGGTGAACTTCAGTAGGAGACGATTGTGGTTCAGTAGGTTTTGTAGCAGGAATAGAAGGTTCAACTTGCTCAACAGGGTTTTCAGATTAGGTGTATTGAGGTTCTTCAGGAACATGTTTTGTAGAAGGTTCTTGAATAGGCTCTTATGTTATTTCTTGAGGTGGTTCAGGTTCATTCTGTTCCAAAATTTCAGTTCCAGTACTTTGGAAAACATCTTGGTGTGGACTTGGAACATGTATTAGAATTGTATCACAACATCATCATTAAGTGTTTGTTGAGCTTTTTGAATAGGAGTCTTAGGAGAACTTTGACCAATTTGTGGAAGTTGTCCATAAAACTTTTCTTCAATTGTTGAGTACTAATTGACTCCATCACATTCTTAAACTCCAAGAAACTTTTCTTTACATCATTTTCCAAATCTAACATCCTACTATGTAGATTAAAAACCTCATAACTTGTTCCAACTTCAAAGTCATTTTTCCTTGGAGCTGGTTGCTTTAAAGTCGTCTCCTATATATTGTCTATAGAACCATCTGTTGTAGAATTGTCTGTTTGAACAATAGGTTCATTGCTAATCCCAGATTTTTTCTTTATCAGACTTTTGCTTTGGTCATCGTTCCTTTCCTAAAACTTGCTCTTTTCCTTTCCTCTTCCTACTCTTTTTCATAATCTCTTGCTTATGCCTTTTCTTTTTTTCTCTACATGTTGCACTTTGCTGCACATTGATCATCCATTCAAGTATATCCTTTCCTACATATCTATTATCCATGTACACCACACAAACTCCAGGAAGCCAAACTTTTCTCCACACATGGATATTTATATGATGAAAGATCCCCTCAAAGATTTTCTTAACTGGAAATTTAGTGTAATCCTCGTTAAGAAACTTAATTCCTTTCTCCTTTTATAGCAACATGATTAGATTTCCATATGGTATATTTGCTTTGTTTTTGAACAGATTCCTCAAGATTTTATCATTCATGTCTACACTTTTACTTTTAGTTATTCCTAAGAATATTTTTGCTTCATCCATAGAGATATATTCCCTACTCCCTATTCTTGATAGAACACATGAACTAACCACTTTGCAAATCATCCTAACTAACAAAGAAAATTGAATAACTAGCATAGCTCGATGAGATTCAATTTCAGACCCATCATTTATATATTGACACAATTCCAATTTGTTCATATTCATTATATCCTCATCATCACTGTCATTTTTCAAACCTAAATAACGAATTAGATTACTCTTCCTAACTCAATAGATTGACCACATATATTTGATTTTAACCTATCTTTTCTTCTTGAATCTAGGTTTTCATAGAAGTTAACAATAACTTCCCCACTACGATACACTTTAGATTACATAACTTTCTACATCTAATTTTGTCCAACATCTCATCAACATGAAATCCATTCTTAATTAGAAAATATGAGTCTAAAACCATACTATCCATTATTTTTCCATTCAGCGGCGCAAATTTTCAAGAACTGAGTTTGAGGTTTACCGTTTTCTTTCCCTTCAATACTTCTATGGATACTTCTTTTTCAATTCATGTATCATTGTTTGTAGCAACTTCCTTTGAACTACTGTCATCTGATTTTTCAGATTTTTTCGTTGATCCCTTCTCCTTACTATGAAGATCCTCTTGAGATTCTTCAGGGTTTAAAGATTGCGAAGAATCTTTATCTTGGATTTCTATAGTGGTTTTATTTTTCTTTTTGGCGCGAGAAATTGCATTGTAGATGTTCTTGAAGATTTTCGGGGTGCCGTGGTTAGAAAAGAAGCTAGGGTTCAAGATACCAAGAGTTTTAAGCGTAGAGAGAAAGGAGGGAGGTTATAACGTTTAATATTTGAAAGAGGTTTTATAAAGAGAGAGTTGCACATGTGGGTTAAGATAATGGCTAGACAAGTGTAAATCCTCCTTTTTCATATATATAAAAGATTATCCAAAATAAAATAGGATTATTAAATAAGTTTTAACAAAAAAGAAAACAAACACCTATTTCATTTCTTATAAATTCAAATCTACTTTTATCAATTGGTTTTGAAAAATATCAATTAATTGAAATTCAGTAATAATAAAATCAAGATTGATATCTCCATTGTTAACATGATCTATTATGAAGTGATTTCTTACTTCAATATGTTTAGATCTAGAAATGAAGTGGATTTTTAGTAAGGGTAATAGCACTTGTATTATCACATTTTATTGGAATATTTTTGAAAAAAAAAACATAATCATGTAATTATTGTTTAATCCATAGAACTTAAGCATAACAATTTCTAATTGAAACATATTCTGCTTCAGCTGTTGATAAGGCAACATAATTTTGTTTTTTGGATGACCAAGATACTAGTTTGTCCCCCAAAAATTGACAGATACTAGAAGTATTTTTCCTGTCTATCTTATAGCATGCATAATCAACATTTGAATGTCCTATTAAATCAATATTTTGATTTTTAGGATACCAAATTCCTAATTTTGTAAAGCAAGATATATATTTAAAATTTCTTCAACAGCTGTTAAATGTGTTTCAGTTGGATTTGTTTGAAATCTAGCACACACACAAACAAGAAATAACATGTCTGGTCTATATACAGTTAAATATAACAAAGATCCAATTAAGCTTCAATAAAGTATTTCTTGTGTCAGAATCTAATCTTAATGAATTTGACATAGGAGTAGCAACTCCTTCGAAACTTTAAAATCCAATTTTTTTAGCATTTGCTTAGCATACTTTTCTTGGTGAATAATATTCCTTATGGAGTTTGCTTCATTTGAAATATAAGAAAGAAGTTCAGCTCTCTATTGATGACATCTCAAATTTAGCTTGCATTAACTTTGAAAATTCCTTATAGTATATTTCATTAGTAGAGCCAAAGATTATATTATCTACATAAATTTGTACTACTAAGATATCATTATTAAAATTTTTGATAAAAAAGAGTTGTGTCAAATTTTCCTCTTGAAAAATTGTTTTTGATAAGAAATCTACTTAACCTTTCATACCATACTTTGGGAGCTTGTTTTAAACCATAAGAGCCTTTTGTAATTTAAAAACATAATCCTCTTAGATGGATCTTTAAATCCTAGGGGTTGTTCAACAAACACTTCGTTTTTATATATCCATTTAAAAATGTGCTTTTTATGTCATTTGAAACAATTTAAAATCTTTATAATAAGCATATGCTAATAATAATTTAATAGCTTCTAATCTAGCAACGGAGCATAAGTTTCATCGAAATCAATTGTGAATACCCTTTAGCTACAAGCTTGCCTTATTTCTGACTATCTTACCTTCTTCATCAACTTTATTTTTGAACACCCATTTTGTTCTAATAATAGATTTGTCCTTCAATCTTGGAGCTAGTGTCTATACTTGATTTCTTTGAAATTGTGCCAATTCTTCTTGCATAGTATTAATCCAATTACTATCTATCAAAGCTCATTCATTCTGTTTGGTCCAATTTCAGACAATAAAGCAAATAGATTTTCAAAATCTTGGAGCTTTTATCTATTTTCAATTCCTGAATCTATTTTACCCAGCACTTGATCTAGTGGATGATATGATTTAAATCTCTAAAGTGTAGAAGATTCAGTTGTAACCTGTTTAAGTTTGGTAGTACCTTATGTTAAATTGTTTGAGTGATTGTCTAACAAACCTTCTGTTGAAGTGTCTGTTGGACCGTTTACTCGACTGTTTGATAGACCTTCCTTTTCAGGTTCCACAGGTGCTCTAGTCATATCTTTATATCTTGTTGATGATTTAAGAATTCATCATTGTTATTTTTATTTATGATATCATCATCGTTATCATTTAGTATAGATTATCAATAAAATTGACATTTTTAGATTCTTCTACTATAAAGTTACTTGATTAAAAATATGAAAGGCCTTACTAGATGTTGAATAACCAAGAAAGATTCCCTTATTGGCTCTTTCATCAAATTTACTAGGATTTTGTCCAGATTTATTGATGAAGCATTTCATCCTAAATATGTGGAAATATGATACATTTGACTTCCTATCTTTGTATATTTCGTAAGTTGTTTTCTACATCAAGGGTCTCACATAACGATTAGTAATATAATAAGAAGTAGACGCTGCTTTAGCCTATAAATATTTAGCTGCATTATTTTTATTCAACACGCTCCAAGCCATTTCTTGTAAAAGTCTATTTTTTCTTTCTACAACTCCATTTTGTTGTGGAGTGTATGGACTAGAGAAATTGTGCTTTATACCATTTTCTCACAAAAGTTGATCAAAACTTTCATTTTCAAATTCTTTACCATGATCAGCTCTTAAACTTATGAGTGAAAACCCTTTTTCACTTTGAACTTGTTTTGAAAATTTTTCAAAAACATCAAACATACCACTTTTGTTTGTAAGAAACAAAACCCATATAAAATATGAGAAGTCATCAAATATAACTAAGCCATATTTATTTCCCTCCAAACTTAAAGTTCTTGTTGGCCTAAAAAGATCAAGATGTAAGAGTTCTAACGGTATTTTCGTACAAATAACATTTTTATATTTATGAGAAGCTGAAACCATTTAATTATTCAAACACGTGTCACATATAATATCTATAAAAGAAGAAATTTCCGGTAAACCAATAACAAGTTTGTTTTTTGAAAGTTTTTCTAAATGTGAGAAGTTAACATGTCCAAGTTTTTTGTGTCAAACAAAATAATTATCATTTATTGTTAAGAAACACCTTTTAACATCTACTGTTGCGAGTTCAATCATATAAATATTCCTTTTTCGAAAACCTTCAAAAAAAAATTCTTCATTTTGATCAAAAAGCTTTTATTTTATCTTTTCTAAAAATCATTTTATATCGTTTGTCGCAAAGTTGGCTAATGGTTAAGATTTTGTGTTTTAGACCTTTTACCAAAGAGACATTTTTAATTGTACTAGGGGCAAAGCAGTACCAATTGCTATTATTTGGCCTTTACGGTTATCTCCGAACTTGACATAACCTTCGTTTTTCCATTCTAGGTTTGTGAACAGCGAAATATCTCCTAACATATGTCATGAGCACCTACTATCTAAGTACCATAATCCTTCTAGCTTTGTTTTGTGTTCCTACATTCAAAAAGAAATAATTAAACTCCTTTGGGAACCAGATTAGCTTGGGTCCACTATAATTCAAGCTTGTGTCATTTTGATTATTTACTTGTTGTTGGCTGAGCTTTTTATTTTAATAATAACAATATTTTTCTATATGTCCATACTTATTACAAAAGTTGTTGGGATTCCAAGGGTTTAAAATTTTTATAAAGATCAAATCTTTTTGCAGCGGAATCAAAAGAAAACCCTAACCTAGTATCCATGTGTATCAATTAGATCAGAACAAGATAAAGATTTCAGATCCATACCTTTTTGGTACTTTTTCAAATCTGAAAATTCGGATCTGAGATGTTGCAAACGCAAACACCCTCTACGGTATCCACACGAATGAATGCTCCTTAAAGATCCTCTGTGTGCTAGCACAATCTAGAACACCTTCTAGATTCGAACGGGATTAAACTTTCTAATCACGACTCTTGTGTTATTTGCTTTAGGGTTTACAGTGTTTCACTGCAGTCTAATGTGACAACATGTGTTGTCTGACCCTAAAGACAAACCCTTATGTTCTATTTATAATGTCATCAATAATGACATTTTTACCCTTAATCTAATTAGGGATAAATAATTATATTATAATTTATTAAATAAATTATAAGATAATTAACGAACATAAGAATCCATAATCTAATTAGGAAACATAAAACTATTTGGCCTAGGGCATAATTACCAACAATCTCCCACTTGCATTAGGCCAAATTATAATTGTTTATTATTCTCATTGGACTTATTTAAATTCAGTCCATGATCCTTTTAGTTCATTCTTGTGTGTGACCCTGTAGGTTCACTTAATGTTGGCAGTAGATCTAAAACACACTTTAGATCTACAAGACATAATTGGTCTCTAGCAAGACATTATGTCTACCCAAATTAAGTGAAGATCGGTGATCCGACTCTACCTATTAACAGTCAGTTATTTAATCCTTTTGTTACATGATATCTTATAATTAAACATAAGGTGTGGATCAATACACACTTATATCGTTTAATCACATATTTCTTGATTCCAGAGTATGACTGACTTAAACAAATGATATTGATAACTCCTTATCAATTCATTCGAGCATGGCCATGCATTTCTCAGTCTTACCCATCAAGAGGCCCAAAAGATATCTCTCAAATTAATGAGAGGAACAAATCCCATCTTAACCACTCAACTTCCTCTACATGATTCATATTATGCCGAATCCCAACCTTTATAATTATCCGGTTAAAGATAATGTTTGATTGAGTCAAAACACAATATTTCTCATGTTGGAATCTATGATGATTTCAGGTCTAAGGACTAAAATAACACTACAAATGAGAAATACTTATCGCATTGATCCATATAGTATTCTCATATTTGGTCAATCCAATACAATGTACTCTTACATGTATTCATGTGCTGAATTGACATCTCATATCCATAATCAGTAAAACATGATCATCATCCAGCCAACATACGTCTTAATTCATTATTATTTCATATAATGAACGACTAGGATAATTTAGAATAAAGTTATTTCTCACCTTATGGTTTTACTATTAAAGTGACATACTTTAATGACATAAGGAATAACCAATTTATTCAAGGAATAATACTTTATCAAAACAAAAAGCCAATAACAACTTTAATAAAGAAAATGACAAATATACTATAATGATAATAAACATTCAAATGACATAGAATCCATATGGCTTAGGGCACATCACTAGCAATCTCCCACTTGCACTAGGCTTGGTTAGATATAGGTCTAACACCTAATGCTCTAGTATGACCATCATACTTTGACTGTGGAAATGGCTTAGTCAATGGATCTGCTACATAGTCATCTGTATGTACTTTGCATATCTTAACATCTCTTCTATGATGATCACTCGAAGATGATAACATCTGAGTATCTTTTTGGATCACTGATGTGATCTTAGTTTCTTAGCTGCATCGATGCTACTATATACTCTGCCTCTATGGTAGAATCCACAACAGTGTACTGTTTGGAACTCTTCCAGCTTATAGTATCTCCATTTAAACAAAATACATAACCTGTTTGCGATCAGAAATCATCAAAATTGGACTGGAAACTGATATTTATGTAACCATTTACCACAAGATCAGTTTCCTATCCCATTTGTCAAAACGACATCCTTAGTCCTTCTCAAGTACTTTAGACTGTTTTTGACTACTATCCAGTGACGCTCACATGGATCTGACTGATACCAACTAGTGATGCATAAACGACATCTGGTCGAGCGCATAACATGGCATACATGATGAAACCAATAGCAGAAGCATATGGAATCCTACTCATGTGTTCACGCTCCTCCTTCTAAGCAGGACATTGAGTCTTACTCAATTTAATTCCATGTGACATTGGGAGAAATCCTCTTTTAGATTTTTCCATACTAAATCCTTTTAGTACTTTGTCAATGTATGCACTCTAACTTAGGCTAATGCTCCTTCTAGATCTATCTCAATAGATCTTAATGCCTAGAATATAGGCAGCTTCACCTAAGTCCTTCATTGAGAAACAATTTCCTAATCATGTCTTGACATTTTGTAATGTAGGAATATCGTTTCCAATGAACTATATGTCGTTTACATAAAACACTAAGAAAACTATTGCGCTCCCACTAACTTTCTTGTAAACACAAGATTCATATTCATTCTTGATGAAATCAAACTGTTTGATTGCATCATCAAGACGAAGATTCCAACTCCGAGATGCTTGCTTCAATCCATAAATGGATCTTTGAAGCTTGCAAACCCTATGTGAATTCCCTAGATTATCAAAACCCTCCGGTTGTGTCATGTACACATCCTCAATGATGTTTCCATTCAAGAAGGCTGTTTTGACATCCATTTGCCATATCTCGTAGTCATAATACGTAGCTATAACAAGAAGAATTCTCACAAACTAAAGCATGACTACAAGTGAAAAGGTTTCATCATAGTCTATACTATGAGTTTGCTTAAAACCTTTTGCAACTAGTCGTGCTTAGTAGGTATGCACTTTGCTATCCATGTCAGTTTTGTTCTTAAAAACCCATCTACACCCAATAGTCTTAACACCATCAGGTGGATCAATCAAAGTCTAAACTTGATTATCGTACATGGATTGCATTTCTAATTTCATGGTTGATAACCATTTCTCAGAGTCAGGGCCCTCCATCGCTTCCTGGTAAGATGTGGGCTCATCTTGATCTATGAGTATAACATCACAATTGTCAGTGTTGAGAAATCCATATTTCTCAAGCTCATGATAAATCCTACCAGACCTACCCGGGCCTTTAGCTAGTGGTTCAGGCTCAGCAACTACTTGCAAGTCTGATTGAACATCCATCATGGGTGCTATGTTAGTTTGTGGTTCTCGAACTTCTTCGAGTTATATTTTACTCCCACTGGTTTCTTTAGAGACAAATTCTCTTTCTAGAAAGTAACCATTACGAGCAACAAACACTTTGTTCTCAAATCGGTTTTAGAAGTAATATCCTTTTTTGTTTCTTTTGGATATCCCACAAACAACCATATATTAGATTTGGGTGCGAGCTTGTCAGACACTTGACGTTTGACATATGCATCACAGCCCAATATCTTTAAAAAGACAAACTGGGACGTTTCCCATTCCATAACTCATATGGTGTCATTTCAACCGATTTTGATGGAACCTCGTTCAATATAGACGCAACAGTTTCTAGGGCATACCCCAAAAAGAATATTGGAAGATCTGTCTGACTTATCATTGATCGAACCATATCTAATAAGGTTCAATTTCTCCATTTAGAAACACCAGTCCATTATGGTATTCTTGGAGGAGTTAATTGTGAGATTATCTCATAATCCCTAAGATAGTCAGAAAAATCTTGGATTAAATAACCTCTTCTAGCAGGTGAACTCAATGGTCTGCATACATCTGTATGTATGAGACTCAACAAGTCAGTAGCTCTCTCACTTTGTCCAGTAAAAGGAGTTTTTGTCATCTTACCCATTAAAAAGATTCTCATGATTCATATGATTCAAAATCAAATGAATCTAAAAACTCATCTTGATGAAGTTTTGATATGTGTTTCTTTTTAATGTGTCCTAAATGACAATTCCAGAAGTAAGTCGGATTTGAATCTTTTGGTATTTATATTATAAATGGACTTATTATCAGATTCATCAAAGTTTAGAACATGGAGACCATTCATTAAATGACTAAATCATAAAAGATGTCTCCATAATGGATGCAGATTGTATTATTCTCAATAACAAATCTAAAACCATCAATGTCCAAACATGAAACTGAAATAACATTGCTACTCATAGCAGGCACATAGTAACAGTTACTTAAAATAAGTCCAGAAGGCAAAGCTAATTCAAAATTTCCTACAGCTAATACAACAACTTTTGCTCCATTAGCCACACGTAGGTCCACTTCGCCTTTTGCCAATTTTCTACTTTGCTTAAGACCCTACACATTTACACAAATGTGAGAGCTATATCTGGTATCTAATACCCTTGATATATAAGTAGATAAATTGACATGTATAACATAAATACTTGAAGAAATAGTCTCACTATCCTTTTTCCTTTTCAGATCTTCCAAAGATAGTTTGCAATTCCTCTTCCAATGACCTGGTTCATTGCAGAAGAAGCAAACCCCTTCCTTTGGTGGTTTAACCTTAGGCTGGGTTTTGAGCCCTTTAGCTTTGGTCCGACCTTTTAGCTTTGCCCTTACCCCTACCATTGGCTTTTCTCTTCTTGCCCTATCCCTTTTGAACCAACACAATTCAATACTTGTGTGATCACAAATCTCTCATGCCTTGCCTATTGTTGGAACATTTCCTAAAGGTGTATGATCATATCGTATGCCTCCATGTCTTCCATTTGCTTCCGAAGCTCAGGATTCATAGTGGCAAGCATGATGCAAGTGACATTCAAAGAGTCTACAACTCTTAGAGCATCAGCAACAAGTTCATTAGGGATTGGTTCATTTAATTTCCTTTCATGCTTAAGAACAATTCTTAAGTTACGGTACCAATCAAGGAAATTTGTGGTATTCAGATTATCTTTTCAAGAATCGATCGCAAGGTTATGTTGTTTGTTGTCATGATCTATATACAGAGGCATGCAAAGTTAATTATCTTTATATAAGTCATTTTACATACTTCTACTATTTTATCAAATTAATAACCCTTCAATATTAATTCGGAAAACAAATTTTCTTAGTAGAATAAGATCCATATTTCACCAAATATTGAGTCAGCTTTGGCATGACGCTCAAAATTTAGTTATTTAGGTAGGAAACCCTTTTCCAATTACATCACATGTAACTCTTGTTATGGGATTGACATCACATGTCCCGGCCAAATAATCCCATTTAATGCCATAGGCCCAAAACCGTTTTGATAGCCTATTTAAGCCTAACCATTACAACATGTGAATATCACTATTATTCACCTTGCCTTACTAAGATAATCTATTGCACCCTGCTTTGGCAGAACCTACAATTGGACGATCAAAGCCTTGACAAGTGTCGAACCATGGAAGGCATTTTTATGACTTAATATTATGTGAGGGATTTTAAAATATGATATGTCATATTCATGTCTTCATGACATCTTCATGTCTTCATTACAATAATGAATAGATACAAAAGATTCCTACTAGCACATTCAAAAAAAAAAAATATAACTCAAAACACTTCATAAGCATATTATGTAGTTTGTATAATAAATTTGTGCTTAACTAATTATATTGTTCTTTTGTAAGGGATTAAGAGGGCATCGCCCCTGCGGGGTTTCAGGGGCAGCGCCCCGGAAAGCTAAACGAAAAAGTAAATCTGGGTAAGGGAAATCCTTTTGAAAAATTGAAACTCCTTTTTAAAACCCTTTAAAATTGTTTCCAAAATTTTCATGAAAATCCTTTCTTAAAACTAAAAAATTGTTCAACAATTAAACAATTTGTTTTAAAACAACCCAGATCTGTTCAACAATTGAACCATATCATATATGTAAAAGACCCCAAGAAACAGATCTAATTCGCAATTCAGAACTGTTCAGGATTTATAAATACAACCGCAGATCAAAGGAATAAAACAGATCCAATCTATCTGCTACAGTTTAAAAATCGGAATTCCAAATCTGAGTAAAACAAATATATGCTTGTTTTATTTATTTTTTATCGTCCAATTGAATCAGACGCATGCTAGCAAACTTCAACGTCCAGTTTCACAAAATGGACACGCTGTTCCTTTTTTTTTTTTAATTAAATATCAATTGGATGATCAAATCATCTCACGCGCAAACTGATATCCAATTCTCATCGGACGAACTCAGATGCACAAACATACAGCAGCTTCAATTGGAATTACAATAAGACCCAATTACAGACGCGTGGTGGGCATAGATCTGATTCCGTGACATGCGCCAGACGCATGAGCAGACATAAAAACAATTACGCCAAGAGACTAGTTCCGACATGCCATCAGACTTGTTCGTCGTCTTTTTTTTTTTTAATTAAATCAGAAATCCTAATCCACTTGAGACAAAAGCAGATTAAAAATTTGCAATTCAGACCACTAGTCCGTAGCAAACAGGAACAGACGCAACATGGGATCCGCAATTCATTTGTTTAATATTTTAATAAAAATCAAAATCCAATTCTGATGCAGATAGTGTGGCGTGTCTGTTTTTCAATTCTGTTCGTGGCGTATTTTTTTTTTTTATAAATATAAACTTATTTAGAAAAACCCAAAATTCTATTGTAATCAAATTACAATAAAATTACAAATCCACATTTGTATTGGTTTAGTTCCTCATAAACTCAAATTGATTTCATAATCAACATATAAAATCAAATTTCATAGCATCACATGCAGATCATAAAAACAAATTTCAATCTAATCGAAGACACAAGCGGCTCTGATACCACTGTTGGGATTCCAAGGGTTTAAAATTTTTATAAAGATCAAATCTTTTTGCAGCGGAATCAAAAGAAAACCCTAACCCAGTATCCATGTGTATCGATTAGATCAGAACAAGATAAAGATTTCAGATCCATACCTTTTTGGTACTTTTTCAAATCTGGAAATTCGGATCTGAGATGTTGCAAACGCAAACACCCTCTACGGTATCCACACGAATGAATGCTCCTTAAAGATCCTCTGTGTGCTAGCACAATCTAGAACACCTTCTAGATTCGAACGGGATTAAACTTTCTAATCACGACTCTCGTGTTATTTGCTTTAGGGTTTACAGTGTTTCACTGCAGTCTAATGTGACAGCATGTGTTGTCTGACCCTAAAGACAAACCCTTATGTTCTATTTATAATGTCATTCAATAATGACATTTTTACCCCTTAATCTAATTAGGGATAAATAATTATATTATAATTTATTAAATAAATTATAAGATAATTAACGAACATAAGAATCCCTAATCTAATTAGGAAACATAAAACTATTTGGCCTAGGGCATAATTACCAACAAAAGTAACATGCATAAGTGTTAGATCTTACCGGCCTTCTCTAATATTCATATGGTCTCCATTGATATTGATATGAGCTTACCATTCTTGGTTAATAACTATACAATCTAGTATTGCTTCCATGATATCTTTTGTTATTGCTTATGTAGTTCTCTCTGGGATACTTACTAACATTACTTTCATTTTGAGCAGCACCTTTATTTGTTTTCATATTATTACTTTTATTTTCTTTCTTGCTTGTATCAATATTCTCTTTGGTGACTGATTTTTTTTCCTTTAATAAATGTTGTTTTCTTAGCTTGATTTGAAGACTTAGCCTTATTATATCTTGATCATTCTTTTGAGTTACTTAATCTTTGGGATGATATTAACTTTTGTAATTTTCCATCATTTTCAAAAAACTTAGTAAACATAGAACTTAAATTTGTTGATACATCATCAATCTTTACTTTAAGTTTTTTCATTTGTTTCCTTAAATTATTATTCTCAACTATCAACATATCTTAAGCTTCTCTTAGACTTTTTTCATCCATATGTAAAACTTCAGTATCATTTTTTAGAATATGATTTTCATCAAGCAACAGCTAATTTGTTTGACATACTGCTTCTTTTTCATTTTCAAATATCCAATCTTTTCATTTGCTTTAGATAGAGCCTTTAAGAGTTGTTTAACTTATTTTCTAAAGCTATCAAGCATATTACTCTCAAATTTAGAAGATACCTTAGATAGCCATGAAGCAAAGATTTGCCTCTTTTCATTGTTTGAGCTAGCATTTGACTCGGTGTTCGATTCATCAACATCATTCTAGATTACCACTAATGCTTTTTGTTTCTTCTTCTATTTCTCCATTTTTTTTTTTGTCAATACAAGACATTCATACTTGATATGTCTAGGCTTCTTGCATTCGAAGCAGATGATCTCTTTATTTTCTTCCTTTTCTTTGAATACTTTTCTTGAACCATACTTAGATTGATTAGTAGAAAAACGCATAGATCAATCAGAACGCTTACTATTTTTCTTGACTAATTTTGAGAATATTCGAACTAGGAGGGTCAAATCATCGTTGTCTTCCTCAATTTCTATTTCTTTGTTTATCTGAACATCTTGCTTAATAGCGTTGTATGCAATAGTTTTTTTTTTTTTTTTTTTACTTTCTCTTGATCATTCTTGTGATTCAATTTTGATTCATAAGCTTAAAGCTTTTTATGAAGTTGACTCAGGGTTAGTTTGTCTAAGTCATGAGCTTCTTCAATTCCATTTGTCTTTGAATCCCATAAACTTGACATAATTTGCAAGATTTTCCTTACAAGCTCATTGTCATCAAACTTTTTACCAAGCAAATTGAGTTCATTAGTAATGAAAGTAAATATATTAAAACCATTAGGTATATTTTCACCCAGTTGGAATTTGAATAGTTCATAATCCTATATGAGTGCTCCTCTTTTGGTGTCCTTGATCATTGCAGCACCTTCAAAAGTTTTACACAACTTGTCCCATATCTCCTTTGTAGATTTGCATGATGATATCATAGTGAACACAGTTTGAGAAATGCTCATTAGTAGTAGGTCATTTGCTGTGCTATTCACTTCATCTTTCTTCTTTTCCTCGTCGGCTAGTGTAGTGAGAATAATCGGTTGATCTCCATAGGATATGATTTCCCATGAAGTAAAATCTATTGCTTTGATGTATGTCTCCGTCCTGTATTTTTAGTAAGAAAAATTAGTTCCATCAAATAATGGCATACGATTGAATACTATTGTGATTGTGTTGTCAGCCATTGATCAACTCTAATAAGCAAAAGAGTCATCACTCCGATACCCAATGTACGTTTTAGAAAAGGCTAACAAGAAGTGAGGGGAATTGTTAGTTAAAACTTTTTACTTGAAAAATAAATATTTTGAAAAGATTACTATATAAAGTTTTATGTTTCTTTTTATGATGAAATCACGTGAGGAATAATAAAAATTATAGTAGAATTTAAAATGCAATAAAGTAAATGACACAACAACTTATAGAGGTCCCTTCTTGTGACTCATTCCTCTTTTCTAGCTCCATTGTTAGGCATTCGATCTTCTACACCGGTTGTTCCACTAATCTAATAGTAAGGAAGAATTACAATTACTAATAGCTCTTACTCTATCTTTCTAGCCTACCGCTTGGCTATGCACAAACTATAAGACGTGTGTAATCTAACTTCTAAGCTAATCCTTACTTAAAATAGAGAAGAAATAAAATTTGTAGCAAGAGAAGAATATAAAATCTCTAAATTTAAGCTCGAAATCTTTAAAGAAATGTATAAAAGATGATGCTCACAGTGTTTGTTCAAGTGCTTGTATGTTTGCTCAGTAAGCTTTTGTAACACAGAAAATACTTTAAAAAAAATGTTGTATTCGTATCTGCACTTAAAACTTGAAAAGAGTTAATTATATATTTGCTTTTTGATCCGTGCTTCTTGGAGGAAAACTTCAAACATTCATAATATCTTCTAATGGCTTGGTTATTGCTTGAATAAGATTGATATCCCTAGATTTGTAAGCTATGAATAGCTTGTTTAATCTTTCAAACTTTGAATTGATTTGAACATATCTTATTCCGCTCCTTTTACGTCAGATCCTCTTGATGTTTATCTTCACTTCAATCTTCAACAATATGTATCCCGCTTATTTCAGATAAGTCTTCAGCTGATAACAAACTTGAAAAAGAAAATCTTATCTTCATTCGTTGATAATTATGTCGAGATAAAAATATGTTTGAACTTATTCCGACTTCTTTATTGTTACTTGATAAAATATCTTCATTAAACTCCCAAAAAAAAAAAAAAAACTTTTTGTAAAAACTTCTTTGAAAAACACGTAAAATACTTTAAGAAAGTCCTTGTGGATTATTATCCTCTTTATGTGAAATGAATTAAGTGCATTACCCAAATACACTTAATTAGTGGAGCTGGGATTTTAAATAAATCCAACTTGTATTTATAAGTTTGATAAAGAGTTGTATGATCATTTATTATGTGAATCAAGATAGTATATGTCTATCTGTCTGTTTATGTGTCTATAGAAAGTCTATTGAATTGTCTTGCTAATTGTCTAATTAAATGTAAGTAAAACTTTCAATCCATACACTTAAAATAGATTTATTAGTTATCTTATAATATTTTTGTTATCATCAAAACTCACTTAAGAGAACTCAACAATTAAAAACTAGAACCACAATTTCTTAGAATTAATGATTTCGCTTTAAAGAAGATGCGATTTCTACCCATTATGTTTTAGTGATAGTTAATTTAATTACCATTTTATCCCAAATAATCATTATCTTATTTATTGTTAATTGTGTTTTTCGCAAATATATTCAAATATAAATATAAATTTGTCATTGTTTTATTCCTTCCATTTCATTCCTTTTGACTTCAATTCATTCCATCCAAACGATCCGGTATATCAAATACAAAAGCCTTTAAAACTTTAATGGATTTCTCACTTTTAATTTTTCAAGGGTTACCAATACTTTCGAATCTCTAAATTTTGCCCTGATTGGGCTTTCATTTCCATGAAGCATATTATAGAGAAAAAAGAAAAGTAAGCAAGACTTGGATTTTAAAAAATAAAAATAAAAAAAAAATAGACAAGTCACATTATGAAATTATAAATCAAACACCTTCCCTTGATTATGCCGGGGGGGGGGGGGGGGGAGAGAGGATGGGGAAGAATACCTTTCTTTGATTTCAATTTGGAATACATAAAAACATTAGAAGTTTCCTCCGGTTTTAGTGTTATGATAAAATATTAAACATTTAATGAGATTCTAGAAAAAAAAAAGAAAAAATAATAATAAATAGCTATTTAATAACATAAGGCTAGATCTAGAATCCTGATAGAAAATATATCTATAGATTTTTTTTTTTGTTTTGTACGTTATATTTGATATATGTATTAACTATATCTTATTTTTCAGTGTATTTAAAGAGGCAGATATGTATCTTCCAGTTTTTAATTAGGGGAAAAAAATTATTTGGCACTCGTTACATTAATTCAAAATATGTATTTGAATATCTAAATATAATATAGAAAAAAAGATAATATTTAAATTAAAAATTTTTCAGAGAAAGTAAATCTGGCTAAACAAACATTCATAAGAAAAACAAAAAAGACAAAAAAAAAAAAAAAAAAAAGCCCCAATCTTTTACCTGGCTTTTAATCTACGGTAATTTTATTGCTTGAAACTTGAGAAAATCAATTTATTTTTTAGATTATTTTAGTTTTTGAACTAAGTATATTTAGATATTTAGTTATAATAATGTAAGAAAAACTTATGTAGCTTTTTGAAGAAAAAATTAAATAGCTGATTATAAAAATAATTAAAATTTAGATAATTAATTATAATGTGAATAGGTGTTAAGGTATTAAATTCATATTTCTAAATTTTAAATTATTTATTATCAAAATAAAAATTTTCAAATTTTAAACGTAAAATTTACTACAAATAGTATTATCACCACTAAAGTTAATAATCTTGGGTTTGCTAGATTTGCTTCTATCAGGTCTGCTAGCTAACTGAGCAAATCATCTGTGAATTCCTTTTTATCTGTAATATTCTACCATATTTCTTTTTTTCACCATAAACAAATCACAACTGTCCATTGCCAAAAACATTATAATCTTATAATATTATTATCGATTTTTAATAATAATATTATTAATTTTTAAGTGGACTTTATATATCGAGTTCAAAAACCTCTCTCTTACTGCAATTGATTGGGGAAAAAAAAAAACTCATCTCTTAGTTAAATGAGTATGAAGGTGAAATAATTAAAAGAGATCAATCAGACTAAAATGTTACATATTGGGCCAAAAAAAAAAAAAAAAAAACTTAAATGTTACATAGCAATATATCATCATAATTAAAACTCCAAACCCATTTATGCATCTCAAAAATGTTTTGCTTGTTCTTGTTTTCTTTCCCCCAACTCTGGGTTTTCTTTTCCTTCTTTTGCAGACATTAAACAAATTGGAAAAAGAAAAACCCAATAAAACCAACAAAACCAAAAAAATAAAAGAATTAAAAAAAATAAAGAAAAGAAATTAATTATCAATGTACAGATTTGCCGTGCTTATAACCATAATAAGACAAATACCATTTAACAAACTTCCCTAAACCGGTTTGCAAATCCGTCGTCGGTTTATAACCAAATTCCCGTCGGGCCAAACTTATATTCGCATGTGTGAACGGAACGTCACCGTTTCCGGGCATTTCCACGAAATTCTTCCTGGCCTTAGTCTTCAAATACTTCTCCAAAATATTCACCATCATTGGCACTGTAACCGGGGACGTATTCCCCAGATTAAAAATCCGAAATTGAGCCGGTCCGGTCTTCTTCCCACCCGAACCGGTGCTTTTCGTCGCGGTATCGAGCGAACCCAAGCACCCTTTTACCACGTCATCAATGAAGGTAAAATCTCTTGCCAACTCAGCCTTATTTTTACCGCTGTAAACCGTAATCGGCCTACCTTGTAGAATATTCTTAGTAAATGAAAAATACGCCATATCAGGCCGGCCCCACGGTCCGTACACGGTAAAAAACCGCAACCCGGTAATTGACAGACCGTAAATGTGGTTATATGTGTGAGTGATTTCTTCACCGGCTTTTTTAGTAGCTGCGTAAAGGGAAGCTGGCCGGTCGGTTCGGTCCGATTCCGAAAACGGGCTCTTCTCGTTCAAACCGTAAACAGAGCTGGAAGAAGCCCAAACCACAGCCGGCTGAGGGTTGGCCGACTTGCAAGCCTCGAGAATAGTGACTAAGCCGGCTATATTGCTGTGAACATAAGAGTGTGGATTCTCAATCGCGTATCGGACGCCAGCTTGAGCCGCGAGATGCATGACGTGAGTGAAACTCACGATATCGAACAGTTTGGCCAACAGTCTCGCGTCATTGACGTCGCCTTCCACAATAAAAACCTTCTCCTTCCCCAAAAGGTTCTGGCGGGATCTCTTCAAAGATGGTTCGTAATAGGAATTGAAATTATCCAAACCAACGACGCCGTCCCGACGCTTCTTCAACGCCAGCGACACGTGCGTTCCGACAAAACCGGCTGCGCCGGTAACCAGTACGGAGAACCCATCAGGCCTGTGTATTTCGGCGGATTTTCGGACTTGTCTCTCCCACTGGATGCCACCCCAAGTAGAGGTGAATTTGCCGTTATCCACAAACCCCTGGAAGCTCAAATACGATACCGTTATAGCAATTAAAAAAAGAGCCCATAAGAACATCGTACTCGTCGAAGCGAAGAAACGATGGAAGAAGTGTCGGTTCATCGCGTAACGATGGTCGAACTTTAACTTCCCTGATGTTGAAGAAAACAGCTGTTCTTCTAAGGAAGGCATTTATATGAAAAAAAAGTTCGTTACTTGAACTGGATTCAGATTAGTATCTGGTTATGTGGGTATTGGGATCTTTCTTTCTTTTAGTGATTTGGGTATTTGAATATGGGGTATAGAGAGAAAAATGGAGTGAATCTGATTGATTGGTGGAGAAGAGAAGCAAGGGAAAGATGCAAAAAAAAAAAAAAGGTTTTTTTCCTTGCATCTGATGGAAAACAAGTTAAAAATGAGTATATATAGTGGTAACCCACAATGAGAGATTTGGATAGCGACAGCTATACGCGTGGACGCGTTTATGGACTTTTTGGTTTTTTGGGCCACTGCGTTTGTGGACATTTATCGGTGGCTTTTCAGAGGAGAGAGAGAAGGACAAAGTGGGAGATTTATCTATTTTATTACTGGTCATTTCATGTTGAAAAAAATTACAACCTATGATTTACATTTCCTTGGCAAAATAGTTAAAATAAGTGAGTTTAAAGTTTTTGTGGAAAATAACAATAATAAGTTTAAAAGTTTTGCTTTGTAAAATTGCAGATACCCTTTACACATTTGGTGTGCATTTTACTTATTTTTATTTTTTAAACGTAGGTTTTTAACAATTAAATCTTTATATGGTTGGATACTATTTTAAAATTTTATTTTTTGATAAAATGATAAAAATATTAAAAAATAAGAAAAATTAAAGAGAAAATGGTTATACAAAAATTGACATAAAGTTCTTTTCTTTAATGTTGGGAATTAAAATCATAATTCTAAAAATCAATTGCTACCAGCAAAAAGAAATAAATACATAAAAAGCTATGGTCTATGACTATGTATTAATAGTTTTACCTTTTTCTTCAATTTTACATTAGGAGTGAGAGGATATATGATAGATAGGATATGACGCACTATCTATATTCTACCTTGTAAGTTACAGGATATTGAATTTTATACCTAAAATCTACTATGTGGCTCTTTGTACCTATTCTATACGTTGTATCATATAAAATCTAAAGGGTAATTTATGGAACTTGCAATTTTTTAAAAAAAAAATCTTTATATTTTTTCTCCTTTATTTTTAAATCTTCAAGTTTATAGTCTTTGATGTGTTTTCATATAATACGCAACACTATCTTATTTTTATATATTCAATATAAACACAATGTGGAAAGAATTTTAAAAAATAATTTATTAATATCATAAGTTCTACAATATATAGAATCTATTCATGAATGAAAGTTAAAACTTGTAATAAGAACTTGTGAAAATTATTTACGTGATATTAAACAAAATTATGAACTTTCACCAAATTCCAAAATTAAAAACTTTGAAAATACTTCTATATATTAATTGGTGTTATAATATACACAACATCTCTATATAATTTAGGAGTTTAAGTATGTGCATACAATCATAGTTCTTCTAAAATAAAAATAAAAAATCATTCTAAAATAAAATAGTACAAATCCTTTTATAATAAATCTTCTACAATATAGTTTACAAATAATATAATCTTAAATATAAGTGGTTGCAAAATAAAATATGAAATATTATTATTTATTATATATTAATATTATTATGAAATATTTAATAGGATGGATGCGTCATACCTTGGAACCTGTATCTTCTATAGTATAGTTCAGGTTCCAAGGTAGATATAGGATATGAAGATCTCATACTGTATCCTATTTTATGAGAGTAGGTTCCAAAAAGTTTATACTCATATCCTAACATATGTAGTACCTACTTAAACCTTACTTGATCTAATAAGGTCTAAGTTGATACTCTATACTACAAGGTAACCTACTCATCCTTATTATAGATGTCTGAAATCGGTCTTCGTCCCATTCAAAGTAGATTACCTAAATGGGTTAATGCATCATTAAAATATATACCTACTATTTTATTTTACCACCATAAGAAGGTTTCTGTGAATTAATCATTATATGGAATGCAAACAAATTAAATCCAGATGAGTAATGTTAAGCTTTTTAAGTTTAAACTTCGAACTCTTAATCCGGTACTTAGATTTAAAATTTCTAAACTTGAGATCGATTCAAAAATATTACTCAATAAGTTAGAAGTCGATGAAACTAATTCGTTTAGGTTTGAACGTTTTAACAGAATTATCTTCTTTTTTTATTAAATGTACATCAAAATTTGAGACCAAATTGAACTAGTTATATTAAAAGAATTTTCGCTTTGATCCAAATAAGTTAAAAAGATACATAAGCAGACATATATAGCTCAGACTCGACGCACAACTATAGTCGAATCAAAATTCAGTTTAAGTAACCTCAGGTTAATCTGATCCATGTGGGTTGGGTAATATCAAACTAGTGATTTGATAACCAAATCTATACTAATAGTGAGTAGGGCTTGTTCGGAAAGTGCAAGCACATTTCATTGTGCATCTGCAGCTTCGTACACTTTATATCAAGGAATCAACATTAATTATTCATGCATAGAATAATGGGTATTTACCTGGATATCTGTTTTTTATTTATATTTATATTTTTTTTATAATAATATGTATAAATATATTTAATTTATATTTATGTTTTATCTTTTAAGTTATGTCAACTTGCTGAGATTTAAAACCAAATCAAACAAGGCTTTTCCCTTTATCGCATATAGAAGTAGCAAACTTAAAATCGAGTGGCATGCATACAATTCTTTTAATAGGATAAAATAAGTTTTATTCCTAGACTTTGGTAATGCAATGCAAAGTGATTAGCCAAATAGAAATAGTATTCTGACGAAAGTTTTGTTCCATTAAGTGCTATGTTCTTTATATTCTTTTTTCATATTTGATATACATTGTAATTTTTATTTCTATTCTTTTTTTTTTTTTTTTTGGATGAGCCTTTTATTTCTAATTTGATAAATTAGAATAAGACCGGAGCAATATGACCGAGAATACTAGTTAAGGACACTTTTAGTGGGATAATGAATCATTGTGTTTTGGAATTGTTTCTTTACTTTTAAGTTCAGATTATAGCCAGCTAGGAGACCATGCTTTCGTTTTAAAAAACCATCGATTACGAGGGATATGATAATTACTTCAACTCTTAGGTAGAATGTCGCTGATGTTTGTTGCAGTAATTGGGATAAGAATAATAAGATGGTTTTCGCCAGTATTCTCAGCATAAAGTATTATGATATTAAAATAAGTATATTAATATATAATATGATTTAATGAAACTTTGATTACCAGATTTGTAAAATGTCCTAATTTCATAACAACCAAACATAGAATTAGGTAATTAGAAATTAGCTTAATAAGTTATTAGCCCAAAAATACTGAAACGTTAGCTATTTGACACTTTAATAGCCAAAATTATAATAAACTGCAGCTTATAATAAAAACCTAAAAATAAAACCCTTCAATTAAAAATTTTACTATAAATTAGTGTCCAATATAGTAAACAGGGAAGTTTTTGTTTCAAATGCTATATTACATGTTTTTATAAGAGAGTACCATTACACATACCAATTAGATCTGAGAAATTGATGAGAGATATTATCAGATTCCCTTTGCCGCTCATAGGGATGAAATTAGCTGTAATTTATTACAATCTTTCTTTTCACCTCCCCTACATTTCTTTAGTTTCAAAAACCTCACTTCCTAGAAAAGGTTTACAAAGAACTTTGTGAACTTCCCTTTTCAAAATTTACAACTTCCAAATCTCAACCGTTTTGGTAACTAGAAGTTGTATTGTAATTGTAAACTTATGCTCCACATAATAAGAGTAAACTTGATGAGGTTTCATCAGTTTTTAGATTTGCGTGGATATGAACATCGAGGAATTCGATGAAAGCGTAAAACTATTATGTTTTTTAAAATTTTTATATAAACTTTTAGTTTAAACTTATATAATAAAATCCTTAATCTATAGGAATGTTTGCTTACATGTTTTAAGCGAGAATTTTGATTTCATAAGTCAATCATTCAACTATTTCGAATAGTATGAGATGGAGCCACGATGAGTAAGAATTTTCGATGATTTACTAGTCTTGTTTGTTATATGTGTTATATTGATGGTTAAACAATGTTTGATGTCGGGTATTGCTTGTAACAATTGTTGATGGTTTATGGAGTTTGGTTTGAGTAAATATGAAATTCAAAAATAAGTTTATGAAAAAAAATCTGAAACTAGAGTAGGAAAATGATGAATAAATGCTTGTCAACACAGAATACGCTAACAAGCTAGTTCACAGTAGTCTTATATTGATCTGCTAATCCAAAGTGGAGGGATAAGCCAATTTGACACAAACACCTAGGACTCTATTTTCCAAGTGCTAATTTATCCCACATTTCTTCCGGTTTAGTTAAAAAAAAAAGAATAAAATAAATAAAAAAAGATGCAAGTTTAAAAGAAAAAACAATTCATTAGATCCGCATTAGTTTCCAAACCTTAAGGAAATATACCAACACATTGATACATTAATAGTGAGATTTTCTTAATATTTATTTTGAGTAATTGTACACAAAATCATGTATTGTGTAATGGAAATGGCTCACTTGTGATACGAAATTCCAAATAATGATCGTAAGGGTTACACAACAAGGAAAACACCATAGTTAATCTTTGATACTAATTTTCTTGGCAATTGTGATTATATATGCAAATTGTGTCTTCTTGCATTATCTTGTACTAATTGAATTATATACCAATTAGTCACCCCTTAAACTACTAATAACTACTAGAAGGCTCATAAAGTATAGAATGCATTATATGGAAATTGCATCAACCATTGTCTTCACCATTCTATGATGGGATGAGAGAAGACAGTGTAAACCCCGGAAATTTTCCCACATTAGTATACGATTCTAAAGTAGAATGTATGAACTAGTTAATAGACTTAGATTTCAATAAAAGCCTAAGAATAGATCAGTGTATTGAATTTGGTTAGATAAGGATTTAGAAACCGAATAAAAAACTTCTTTAACCCTAATTGATACCAAAAACGAGATTTCGTATCTTGAACGGATAATTCAAGATATGATTAAAAGAAAATCTAAATTTCAAAACCAAAACTTGTTATATAAATAGATATAAATAGAAAAATATAAATATAGAGATTAAATTATTGCTTTTGAACTCAACAATGATTTGAGATTAGAACAATGTGTAGTAATGAGCCTATGCTTAGATTTAAACCCTAAATCTAAGATTCCTAGATAGTATTAAATGCTACTAATAAGATTTCATGATAGGTATCAAAAACTAGAGATATATATATAAATTAGCCTCTATATTAAATGAGATATCAAGTAGTTAATCAACTACGCTTATAGATAAGAAAAGATAACCTAAAGATAAACCGTTAGGATTATAAATACACAACAAAAACATAAACTGATGAATAACTTAGGATCTAAACTTCAAATAAATAATTGAATCACACTATTGTTCTAACTCGGGTTTTCTTAAGCTATTGGAGCCTAAAACAAAAATTGACCTAATGAGTTTAGGAAACCTTAATTGCGGGAGATAAAATTCTACAAACAATTGATCACGTAAATATAAAACTTAAAATTGTGTTGTTTGATAATTCAAGTATTTTATAGAATCCTATAAACATATTTTTGTACAAAAACTCTCAAATATTAGATAATTTGTACCCGTATAACTTAGTAAACTATTCTAAAACTAAGTTAATAAACTAACTAATATATATATATATATATATATATAATTGTTGTGGTGATTTCGGCTGCAAATTGCTCATGGAAGACTTGGAGTGCATGGAGAATGAGAGAGCAAAAATTTGATCAATAATTCACCCAAAGAGTCAACAAAATCAACTCTTACTCCAATCTAAGATTGCCAGGTAAGCTCCTCATTTATGGCAATGAAGACAAGTGCTAAAACAGTGCTAAATGAGGAGAAAATTCGGAGCAAATTCGGAGGAAAGTGAAGCAGCCGCAAGCTTCTTCTTATATATATATATATATATATATATATATATATATATACCTTTAATACTCTTAATGGACAAACAAATACACACAACTCTCTCTCGAAAATTTCAAACTAAAACTACTTCTAATTAGCAGCCAAAACAACCTAAGAACAAACTTTAAACTGCTCAAATCATCCAAGATCGAATCGGAAGAAAAAAAATACGAAAAACGCTTGAAACGAGTTCAAAGATGAGTTGATGTAATTCGAATGGTTTTCTTTTAAATCTAAGGATTAGAACTGACTTTTGATAATCATAGGAACATAACCAACACAAACACAAGCTTTGAATTCCATCGGATTGGCTCAACCAAGGTAAAAATCCGAAACCCTAATTGTATTCTCTTAAGATCGAAATCTAATGATATATGTTTGTAGAAGTGCTAAGAGTTGTTTTATGTCTATATATAAGATATAGAAATACTTAGGAATGGTTTAGGAATGTTTTTAACGTGGAAAATTTAAGAAATATGAATTTGATCATCAAAGAAGATGATGAACAGTGCTAACACTGTCCATAAGTCGGCAGTATAGACGTTCAACGCTGATGGCTTACAAAGATAGGCCGGCGGTGTAGAGATGGCTTACATTGAGTAGAAGCTACGTAAAAATTATTTTCACGTAAAATGAACGAAGGACGGACATCTAAGATTCTATGCCGGCAGCGTAGAGTCCGGTGTACGTTGAAAGCCAACAGCTTTCAAGCCGGTGTAATCGATAAGAAATAAGTTGCAAAACAAAATGAATGCTGGCACCTGGGCTTCAAAGCCGGCTACGTTGGAGCCGGCGTATACCTATGTTTCTTCTATGAAAGCTTGTTTTGAAATGAACAGAATATATATACATATATATATATACAATAAGCTTTACTAAATATTATATATATATATATATATATGATAATATAGAACTTATTAAGAAGACAACTAGATACAAACATTTAGGATAATTTATGTATTATTTGATAATTCTTAAAACCCTAGAATTAGAGAAAAATATTAAGTGTTAATAAAAATTAGAAATAATCAAATATTTGTTCTAAATAGATAAAATAGGTAAGAATGGAAATTGAAATAAGCTATATAATAACATAAGATGAGTATTAATCACTACAAAACTTGATAAATAATCAAGTTTATGACACTAGCCACATATAGGAATTTAGCTATATAATTTATACTATATTGATGAATACTTTATTCATCTTAATAGGTGACTTTGATACCCTAGAAGATCTTCCAGCCGATTATTACGATTAAGTCAGTATGAGCAGGTGAGTAATTCAGTTATATTGTATTGTTTGTGCTTGTAAGTAGTTGAATATATAATGTAAAGATAATTAAACGAATGTTTTTTTGAAAGTATGTTGTGATTTGATTGTATGATTGTTAATCTATCATTACAAAAATGAAAATACAATGATTTGATGTTGTGAAGTATTATGATGATGATTGTGTGTAATGTATGATCACCATGAAATTGAATAAGAACTATTGAATTAATGAAATAATCTGGTCATGCATTGCACGTAATGCATTATTGCATATAAAGATGGATGACAGCCTGCTACGTATTAATATTTCGGTTCTCTGTTAACGCTTGGTTTTTCTAAAATGTTAGTTCTTCCAAGGTTTTCTTTGTTCCGTTGGTTCTACGGGAACTAATTGGTAATGAAGAACGCCACTCGTAGTATCACTTTGAAATGATTAATACTTAGGGAGTTTCTAAGGTGGATACAAGAAATGGTCAGTTAAATTTATTATATATAAAGTGATAACCCTAAAACGAGAAATCGTTGATTTTCCTGTAAACTTAGTCTCTCTTGGGCAGGTGGGTCATAAGGTAATTGTTCTTCAACCCTGAAAAAGAGGGCGTAAATCTTTTTCCCTGTTTGGATTCTAGATCATCCAAGCTTGTATCTGTGCATATGATTGAGTGCTTGCATTACATATGATTTGCTAATGACTTGTGTGATGCATAATATGTCTGGTTATTCACTGAGCTGTGGTTTCGCCAATACTCCAATAGTCTTTTCAAGTTTACTCTCCGACCCTGGTTAGTCACTTCTAGGAACATGGCTTCGGTAAAAGCTTAGAAGCTGGAAGTCTATGGTTATACTTTAGATTAATGGTTATGTATTCCTAGATTAGATTAGCTAGTGCTATTTTATCAGTTGTGAACTACAGGAAGACTACCTGGTTTGTAATAGTTCTATGATACTTTATGATTAAGATAGTAGTTATTTACCAATATATTTCTTATATGTATTTATCATTTCTTATCAAACAACTAAAAGATCCTGTTGTTTTGAAAACCTGCCACTCTCTGAAGGTAATCTAGTAATAGTATTCAAGTGTGACTTGTTTACTTCTACTAGGGTACCCTCGGGGCGTGACAGATAGGATTTAAGTCAATGATCATAAGTACTTTCTTATTGAAGCTATATGTTATTTTTCATGTTTCCAACTTCATTGACTATATTAAAAGACGTAAGGAACTCACAAAATGATGTTCAAATTATCGTTTTAGGTCTTATCATGTCTTACAGAATATCGGTTTGTGAATGCATTTAAGATATCCTATACCACCTTTAAACAACAATTAATGTATTCACAAGGTAAGAGAACCATTTGAACATGATATCATAGGATTACATTTAAACTATCTTAGGGAGGGTTACACTTAAGGCACCATAAGACTTACAATATGAGAGGATTTCCCCTTAAATGACCTAGATGTTGACTAAACTATAAATTCTCTAGCCTATGGGTAGAGAGGGGGATGGATACTTCACATCGATTACTAAAAGGCCACATGTAGTGTTTGCATTGTATATGGTTATTCATGCATAGTATATGATTGGTAACTTATTTTGCTATTGTTTGCTAAGTAATAATAAAGAACTTGCTTTCCCTTCTCACTAACTCATGGTTTTGATCATCACCCTATAATGTGATTTATCTTACAAGTACACTCGAACAAGATTGCAATCCTCAAGACGAGCAACCTTAGCTACATTTGAAATCTAGGAAATACTACAAGGGAGAGTATTTATAGTTGATGCCTTCCACATATGTTTTGGTTATGGAAATTTCTTATAGATGTATCAAGATTTTTATTAGCTATTGTAGCCCTCTAAATTATACATTGAGCGTTTTTTATTCCACTTTTTTAATTGCTTTAAACTTGGTGCAATTAAAGCTTTAAATGAAAAGTCTCTTTTAGATATCAGGCACTTCATGGATGCTTACGTAGGGTAAATAAGTATCCATGGCAAGTTGCCATAACTAAAGTCTCTTCTGGGGCATGTCAATAGAGTCATCAACTAGCTACTCTTAAAATGAATAATTTAAAAGATCTTTTTGTTTCTTTTTAGTAATATTTTGAGACATTACTAAGAAAAATATATGTAAAATATAACTTTTAAATATTACGTAATGTTTTAATGAGGAAAAATATAATAGAATGCCTATAATCTCTTTTTTCCCTTTATTTGTTAGCAATCTAATATTTTATACAGATAAGTTTGCAAAGGGTCATTTTAGTAATTGGCTTTTAGCCCAGTTAAATATCGTAGGCTAGTTTTTAAAGCTGGTGTCAAGGCTTAGAAGACCAAGTCCAATAAGAGATGTAATATGGGGATTTGACTTGGTAGGTTTAGAATAGGAATCGTTGGATTATTAGGAAATGATCCAATTGTTACTAATAACACTTGATCTAAACCGTTCATTTAAGTGTTATCTAATGGTTAGCATCAACTTCCACCATCTATAAATAAGAAGTTTCTCCATTATGTATGGTCATTCTGCATATTTCTAAAATTGAGAACAAAGTGGAAATATTGCTAAAATGCTTCTAAGAGAGATCAAAGCCTATAATAAGTAAAGAACAAGTAAGGAACGATTAAGTTTATCTTATTTGATCTTCTGCCACACTTATGCACTCAAGAAACTGTATTTGACGGTTCCTCTTCTGACGCCTCTCTTTACGACATCTCTATACATGTCATCCTCTTGAGTTGACCGGTATGCTTATCGCACGTGATCAGCCAGCTATAGTAACCTACCATACAAAGTTCAAGATGTCTTTAGGAGACATGCCACCTTCATGCTTTAAGACAAGGGTATGATCACTCTACTGCGTATTTCTACATATTATAAGAATACACAAGGTAGGTAACAAACTAAAATTTCAAAGTTAATTAATAATCATCATGTAATTCCCCTCAAATATAAATGGTGGAAATTTAATCACAGAGGCATCTTATGGTATAATGGCTTGGAATTCGTCGAAACTCGAAAGTTAAGCGTACTCTTAGTAGAGCAATCCTAGGATAGATAGCCTCCTAGGAAGCACTGGTACCAAATGAAAAAACTGTGCGACATGTGGCTAAAGTAGATAATACCTCGATGGGTGAAGTTCCGCAATGTTATAGGTGGTATCAAAGTAGTTCACTAATCGGAAGTGGATGAGTATCCTCCCTACCTAGTATGGTTTTGAACTTGTGTAACAAAAATAATAAGGATATTAGTTCTATAAGTGGAGGGAGTATGTAATACCCCTTAAATATAGATGGTGGAACTCTAATCACAGAGGCATTTTTTGGTAAAATGGTTTGGAATTCATCAGAACTCCAAAGTTAAGTGTGCTTTAAGTAGAGCGGTCCTAAGATAGGTTACCTCCTAGAAAGTGCTGGCACCAAAGGACAAAATCGTACAACATGTGGCCAAAGTAGATAATATCTCAATAGACGGAGTTCCATAATTACACATCAATATTATAGCATATGATTGTAAATCATAAAAAGAAAAAAAAAAACTATCAAGTTTTACTAAATAGATTCTTTACTAAAAAAAACAATAATCTAAAAATTCTAGGCATATATGTCACAATAACTAAGATCTTCAACATAAAGTTGTGGAGGTCATATTGAATATTGTTGAGTCTACTGCTATTGTATAGATCATATTCTTGGAATTTTTAGATTATTCTTTTGTATTAGATCTCAAAAGAATGAGCAAGGACAATTAATACAAAATTATTGTGTATAATCACTCATGTATGTCAAACCATATATAACTCAACAACTGATATCAAGTAACAACGCAAATTCTATATACACAATTAACATGCTATGCTAATAATAAAACTTTGACTAGTTTTCGGTGATTGCATTGAACTTAATCCTTGGAATCATGGATGTAAAGTATGAACCAATATGCCTTTAGAGTCAATTTTGAAAGCGTGTATACTTAACGCTCTCTATGTCTTGGAGTTAGTTTTAAAAGTGTGAATCTTTCGATGTTCTTTAAAGTTCAATTGTAGAAGTGTAGATCTAAAACATTCCTTGGAGTTTATTTTAATAGTATGTATTTTTATATTCTTAGAGATGTGCTTTTAAAGTGTGAAGAGATTCCTAGAGTCATATCTTTAAAGTGTAAAAAAATAAAGATCCAATCAAATGATTGACTGCATCAATATCAATAAATGGCTAAAGTTTTAAAATTAACATTTATTATGGGTTATATATGATTGGGAAAAAATCTTAAAAAAAAAAAGAGAGACACAAAGACATGAATAGATTGGTAAGCAAATGTAAATATACCACACCAATAGCAAATGGAACTGGATTTTGTTGAATCTTAAAAAATCAATGTAACTACAATAATAGAAAAAGTGTGGATCATCAAAGAATTTGGATATGATTTTATAAAGTTTGAATACCAATAGTTAAAAGAATAAGATATGAAGTATGGATAGCAATAACATAGTGCTAATCACAATCCATAAGTAGAATGATCAAAACAAGAGAATAAGAGAAAAATGACTAGTCTATAATGAATGAAATATCAAAGTCTCTAATTATTACCATACACATGCTAGGCCTTCACATAAGTGAGAGAAAAACCTTATTGGCTAAAGGATAGGGAAATAAACATATAAATTGGGATAATGTCACGTATGACATCTAAACCCTGATAAAATATGTAATGAGGTACCTAAACTTTGAAATTGATCAATTTAGTACCTAAAAACCTTTAAAATCGATTGATTTAATACCTAAAAGAAGTTAACAGATGTATTGTTGGTGTGTATAAAAAACTTTAAAATTGATTAATTTCAAAATTCAGGTACCTAATTGCATATTTTGTCAAAGTTCACATACCATTCGTGACATTAATCTTAAAAATAAATACAAGAAAATGCCAAAAGTCCTAAAGTATTTATAGGATTTGAAATAGAAAAAAGAAGGCAAATGACTCAACCAACCAATCAACCTTAATTAATATAAGGTCAACAAAAACCATTTATCCTCATGAATTGGTTGATTGCAAAAGTCTTAGTCAACTCGTTTAACCTTTGGTTCGTCTTCATCTTGGCTTGTTGCCCCTATATTTCCAACTTTTCTAATTCTTGATTATTAACCTAGACCATGCCCTCATCATGAAGTAGGTCCAATCCTTAAAGTAATATATTTTTTAGATAAATTACGTTAAAAAGTATCAACGTTTAAAAGTAAGTTCATTTAAAGTATGAACATTTCGAAAGGTTAAAATGTGGAATCTACGTTTGAGGATAAATTCATTTAAGGTATCAATGTTTTAAGTGGTTAAAAAGGAGGGATCAACATTTCGTAAAGTAAGTCAAATAAGATATGAATAATTGATCATTAACAAAAATTAAAGAAACCTAATTGAAAATTAATCTAAATATTGAGTCTTAAATGAATTTTGTAAAATATTGATACATTATTTGGTTCATTTTATGAAACATTGGTTTATTGTTTTAACCATTTGAAACATTAACACCTTAAATGAACTTACTCCTAAATATTGATATATTATAGTATAATTTACCCATTTCTTTTTAATTTATAAAATACATCACTAAACTTATACATTAAAAGTGTGATAAAGGTCTTTATACTCTTTCCCAACCTTTCCCTAAAAAAAATTTGCTCAACAACAGTTAGACAAGTGGAGAATATTGATGTGAACCAAAAAAATTTAGGTAACAGGAATGGGCTAAGTTTATGAACTTATAATCTATAATCTGATGATTGACTTGATTAGCTATGGCACCCGGTGCATTTCCCTAAGGTGTCCTAAAGTTCCTTCATGGAATTGTAACCGATGAGGGATGGTCAAAATAAGGTTTATAAGTTGTGCGAATTGTATTTCTTGTTCTCAAATGCAAGTCTATCAAAATCTCATGTACTTGTCTACACAATTGAATGTTAGTTTATCGTACATTTCAAGAATATATATAATATACATATATGCATTGTGACTATCTTAGCACATAAAAGAAAAAAAAAAAGAAGAAGCAATAGTAATCAAGAACTCGGGTTACTCTTAAGACTTTGCAAGTGAGACTTCATCGTATTCAAGCCTCTAACACATCATATAAATTAATTAAAATATTAAATACTAAGGATTGAAGTTCCATAATCTTGTTGATTCTCTACTTGTTTTATAAAATTGAACCTAATTACATTCATCTTGAATCATTTCTCCCTTACCAAGTTGATTAAATGGTTATGAGTGATTTCTCATTTATACAATGGACCAAGTGGCTGCCTTAAGCCAAATCAGACACATGTCTTTACGCTTCCCCATTAACCTAGTTAAGCTCACCATCAACCATGTTATTGAAATATCCCAAATTTTACCAATCTAATTTAGAAAAATGTAAATTAATTAGTGAAAAATGGGAAACGTTGAAACCTCAATTAGTTTTGAATTTAGATGGTTTAAATAATAGTCTAGACAAATTATATAGTATAGATAAATAAATTAGTGTAATTGAGTTAGTAATTAATTTCAAAGGAAATTAGAGATAAGGTCAATCTATTACCAAATTATCTTCTATAACCTTAAATCTAATTATACTCATCCATTCCTATTTTTAGCATGATTTTAATATAATAATTATCCACAATGCTACCTTAAAATCTTCTAAATCTTATCCAATGTGATACATAATTGATCCTATAAATTTCCTTCTTTTCTTTTGACCAAATTCTACCCCAATTACACATCCCTTTCCTCTTAACTCTTAGTAGAAAAATAAAACAATTTATCCAAATAAAATTAAACTCAAACATAGGCTCAAAACGTAACTTTATCAGGTAAATTAACCCTACAATTTTATACTATTCCTTATATCAATTTCAACCCCTTACCAATCTCTAATTCTCTTTTAAAATTCTAGGTGATAATTGGAGATTTATATGAAGATTGACTTTGATGTTGTGATAATAAGTTTCAATAATTTTTTTGGGTAGAAGTAGTAAAGATTTACTAATCAAACTCTGCATTTAAGTAAGTAAATTTATATTGATTGTTGCTTTGTATGTTGACTGTGACATAGTTATTGAATTTCATGTTATGCAATGATTTAAGCTTTTATCCAACTATTGATTTGACCTTGTTAATTAATCTTGATCTAATAAACATGGTGAATATTACAAATATATATATATATATATATATAGTATATATATAATTTTGATGAAACCTTGGCTGTAACGTCTCCTGAGTTTGACATAATGTAAGTTATTAATATATGAAATTCTTTTTCATCGTCCTAGTGACTTTTCTTTTACCTATATGCTCAAATAAGTTTGTTAAGGTAAACATTATTAGCATGAAGAATATTCTAGTACGTTGTAGTGAAATGGATGATTTTAAAGCGTCCAGTATGTTGATAAGTAGTAGGAAAAAAAAATATTTCAATGTTGATCGTGTGAATATATGTATTTAATATCTTAATTGACGCGTTTGGTTTTATTGTATATATATAAACATAAATATATATCAGAATTTTAGGGATGTGGGTAGTGTACAATATCTTGATTGATTTGATTTAAATCATGATTTACGGAAAATAAAATAACTAACGTTGGAAACGTGTATAATATATATGTATGTACTTACTCCATTTGGAGATGTGATAATATAAAAAATTGATTTGATCTTCTTAATTAATTTTAAATTAATAAGATGTTAATGCATTTGTGAGGATGATTAAAATCAGGAGACACTGACTTTATATTGAAAATGTCAAATATTAAATATATATGAGCACTTCAGCCGATGATAGCATCAAGATATATACGTGCCAAGTGATATGCTAATTTTTATTTCTATTTTTATTTTTTGTAGATGATATGATAATGTTAGCGTAACTTGATTTTTTTTATTTAATAATAATATGGTTTTGATTATATTCTTATCCATACAATATAATTTTCAAGATGAGTATATATAATCAATTACATAATAATTATATTCAATATAGGATATATATATGATGACAATGGACTCGAAACTGGTTTTAGATTAAAAGTGATAATATATACATTGTCATTCTAATCCATCTAGCATGTAGTGTTTATCTGACCATTGGGAGTTAGTTTGGTAGTTTTTGAGTTTATCTTGTTGTCTTCATTGATTTATTTATTTTTTCTCTCTTCTTGATTAATAAAAATTAATTTAATAGAAATCGTTCCATGAGAAGTGCAATAACCTTGAAATATTTTGTTTTACTATAGAAATTGCAATTGAAAATTATTAAAATCATTATTTGTTGTGTGATAGTGATTATTTAATCAATTTTTTTTCAAAAAATATATATATTGATACATTGAAATTGAGTAAATATTAAATATGGGCTTTTATAATTATGAAATTGGATTAGCAGTTAATTTATGTCTAAGCGGTTAAATAAACTAAAATGAGCCTTAAATCAACTAATGTAAGTTAAGTAAATTCTTTAGGGTTCACACTTAATTTTAGCTACTTTTGGCCCATTTTAACGTTAATAAGCCTAAACTATTCAAATTTAATTTCCTTAGAGTTTTAGGATCTCAAAACAAATAATTACTAAATTATGTCTTATGGACTTAAATTTCTAAATATGGACCCAATGATCCATAATTGTTCTAATTAGGTCTAATTCAAATTATTTAAGTCCATTATCAATTTCCAAGTATTGAATTACCTAATAGGCTCATGTAATACTTTTTGGGCTCATAAGCTAAAATATCGTTAATTGGCTTAAATAGGAAATTAGCCTAAGTAGCAAATTAGAAGGTCTAATAGCTAATTAGGGTCTAATTTAACTCCAATTAAGGTTGAGCACAATTCTTAGGTCCAGAGCCAATATTACTTCAATTGGACCTAAATCCAAAATAAAGCCCAATTCAACCTAAGTTAACATCTACATCTCTTAATAGGCTCAATTATAAATTCTCTAAAGCCCATTTTTTTTAGATAATTTAACACTTGGAAATATTCATATTAGGTCTATTATAGGATCCCTAAAGGCCCAATACTTCCAAATAAGAAATTTAATACTCATGGGCTTAATCCAAATTACTTAAGCCTAATACCTTAATGAATAATTAAATATAATTGAATCATTAGTATGAATTTGATGATCAAATTATACATATACTCATATTGAACAACTTTTACACAAATATTATTGTTTATGACATATGCTCTAGTTTACCTTCTATGTTATACCAAATTACAGTTTGATTAGGTACGCAGTAACTTGCATGTTGTTTGTCTAAGATAGGTATCTTAAATGAACTAAATTTTAAAGATGGCTTAATAAATAATTATCTTAGATGTGCTTGTGTCGTTTAATCTGGTCTGACGAGTAACAACCTTGCTAGGCTTTACTAGTATGGTAGTTAGGTACTTAAGCCACCCTTATCATTATTATTGATATATTGTTGGTAGCTCGATAGGTAGCTGATAGGGTAAATAGTATCATGATAACGACTACTTAGACTCGAAGAGAAGTAATATAATTTGGTTCACGTTTATGAGACCAGTTGAGTTGGATTGTAGTATAGATTGAGATAAGTGGAGATGCATAACAATTGTGAACCCTAAACAAGATTATTATAATAGTGATTCTTATAGAAGATACATGTATTTGGGCTATCTATATCAACTCTCTGAGCAGTTGCTACTACTCAAGACTACCAGATTCCTCCCATGGCTTGCTATACAGAGTGTGAGTACTCCTGTTTTATTTGAATTGCCTTAAATAACAATCTTAAATTGTTGGTTATTGCATTGCATATAGTTTAGGGGCGTGTGCCATATCACTTCTGATTGTGTTGTTGTGTAGTGCGCTTTAGCTCATTCCTTTCTCTTTTAGGTGGTAGTGATTTTTGCTTTAATGCTTGTACGCATATTGGACATGGGATGGATCAATGTGAGCTTATTGATGAGTGGAATGGCTAGGAAAACAAGATCAAGTGTTTTCTTAAATAAAAATTATGGTTATTATTTCAATCTTGTATATATATATATATATATATAAATATTTCTTTTTGGCTCGTTGTTTGCCCATAGTTGCAAAGTCTTTTATAAAAACCTTGTGTTGATATTTATGAACCTTTGATATTTTGTTACTTTCCATTGCTTAATCAAATATTTTGAAAACCTAAATATATGTTTTCAGAATCTAAAATTGGTTAGTAAGCGATCACGATAAATAAATAGTTAGGGTAGCTTTAGCATATAACACGTAAGTGTTATACGTGGTGCAACTAAAAACTCCTTGACCCTATTTAAGGCGTGACATTTATCTCCTAACTCATTTTTGTCTTATTGATTCTTTCAAGTTCTATGATTTTACACTCCATATTGTTGAACCATATGAAGGTTGCAATCTTGTTTTGATGAGAAAATATATTGCACAAATGCTCTACAACTTACTTAAGCTACATTTAATCAACAAAACTTGTTTTCGATATGTTTAAACTTTAATGTGCATATACGTGTTAGTGTTTGTATGTGTGGTGTTTTCTATAGATTGTGTAGGAATAAATTATCTTGCCTTAGTCTTGATCGCCATCTCGACCGTGGCCTTCATCGAGGGCTTGATTAGTTTAATCAAAGTATAAATTCAAGGCATGACGAGTGGAACAAAACAAGAAAGTATAGCTTAGCTGCGAGCTATATTGAGGGCTCGATAAGTTTAAGTCCTGGGCATAATAAGTATAAATCTAAGGCTCAACAAGCAAAGATTTGGTCAAAGGATAAATCAAGGCATGACAAGTTTGAGGCACAACAGGTCTAGGGCATGACAGTTTAAAAAATAGCCGTTACAAACTTTCAAATTCAACTATCGGAGCTTCTTTCGGGGGAAAACAGCTATGTTTTTTAAGCTTCTATATATAGTGTTATAGTATGTTTTTAGCACATGAGAGAGAGAGAGAGGAGAGAGAGAGAGAGAGAGAGAGAGTAGAGCTGAACTTGCATAGATTACGTGAAAATATTCTCTTGATTTATATTTGTATTTATTAAGTGAATAGTGCCATAGTAAGGTTAGTGAGCTAATATTATAAAGCACTATTCATGCTTTTGTTATTGAGTGTTTTGGTAAAGTCTTCATGTGTTTGAGGTAATAGATGAAGTTCTCATGTGTTAAGGCACTTGTGTGAAGTCCTCTTCGATAAGGTATTGTTTTATTGTGATTGAAGTGTGACGTCCTCCTTGAGTGAGGCAATTATGGACCATGGAGACTGGAGGCTAGGCTGAGCTCCATGTCATATCACATTGTGATCTTTTCTTTCCCTTATCTCTTTATCATTATTGTTGAAATTGCATGAATTAGGCACATTATTAGCAAGGTAGATAACGATTGGTTAAGTGAGCTAAAAATCGATTTACAAACCCACCTTATAGCTTTCGCTTCTGCATATACATGTGCATGTAACACCCTTGTGGTGCATGCGTTTTTCACCAACTGGTATGAAAGTAGGTCTCTAAGATTAATGCTTAACTGCATCTTATAGTAAGTTTCCTTTAAAAGAAAAAAAAAACATTAGGCTTGTGTGTTTTTGTGTGCTCAAAATAGGTTGTTTATTAAATTTACTTTAAGTCTTTTAGTTGAATATCACAACTTAACAAAATGAGATTTTACATAGAATGTTTAACTAACGGAGTTAAGTTGCATTTAATAAGTTTTTTATTACATGTAGGTTAGGTACCTTTAATTAAGAATTACATCTTTTACAAGTGAGCTTTTACCCGAATGCTTAATGGAGGGGGAGTGCTAAGTCGAGGCTGAATGCTAAGTCGAGGGGAAGCAATATTGTGCAATAATTGTTATCATAAAAAGGGGAGATTATTGAACCATACGGAGATTAAAACTTGTTTTGATAAGAAAATGTATTGCATAAATACTCTACAACTTAGTTAATCTACATTCAATAACCAAAACTTGTTTTTAATATATTTAAGCTTTAAAATGCATATATGCATTTGTGTTTGTATATGTGTTGTTCTTTGTAGATTGTGTAAGAACAAATTATCTTACCCAATCTTGGTCATGGCCTTGTTTGAAGGCTCGATTGGTCCAATCAAAATGTAAGTCTAAGGCACAATGAGTGGAACAAAACAAGAAAGCACAACCTTGTTCATGACTTATATTGATGGGTAAATCTAAGGCTTGACAAGTTTAACTTTAGGGCGTGACAAGTATAAATTTAAGGCTTGATGAGCACAAACTTGGTCGAAGGGTAAATTAAGGCGTGAATAGTTTGAGGCATGGCAAGTCTAGGGTGCAACAGTTTAAAAAAATTGTTATAAACTTTCAAATTCGACCGTTGGAGGTTCTTTTAGGAGAAAACGGTTATGTTTTTGTTAAGTGAATAATGCCATGAATTATGTGAATATACTCTCTTAATTTGTATTTGTGTTTGTTAAGTGAATAATGCCATGATGAGATTAGTGAGCTAATATTGTAAAGCACTATTCATACTTTTGTTATTAAGTGTTTTGGTGAAGTCCTCATGTGTTTGAGGTAATAGGTAAAGTCTTCATGTGTTGAGGCACTTGTTTGAAATCCTACATGTAGTAGGCATTGATGAAGTCCTCTTTGATGAGGCATTGTTTTATTATGAATGAAGTGTTAAGACCTCTTTGAGTGAGGTAATTATAGACCGTGGAGATTGGGGACTAGGCTGAACTCCATGTTATATCGTTGTGTGATCTTCTCCTTCCCTTATCTCTTTATTATCATTGTTGAAATTGCATGAATTGAGCACATTATTAGCAAAGGAGATAGTGGTTGGTTAAGTGAGCTAAGAATTGATTTACACACCTGTCTTATAGCTTCTGCTTCCACATACATGTGTGTGTAATACCCTAGTGGCGCATGTGTTTTTCAACACATATCCACTCATGTTTTATCTCTAATTCCTCTTGTTATTTCAAAGTATTATTCTTCATTTTTCCTTCTATAAATTATTATGTCTCCTCTTCTATGTCATGTTATAATACCACACCATCAGTTGTATCAAAGACTATTGTTATAATAGGATATTTTATCAAGAAGGCTAAAAAAGGCCAATAAGTTACAAAGAACACATGCGAGGGAGACAACACCTAGAACATCTTGTATACACGACTCATTAAGTGACTTTGCCATATGACTCAAAACATGATGACCTATAGTCATAGATAGTGCCAAATTAGCAAGGAGATCAGCTATATAGGTACCTTCCCTGCAGAATTGTTGTATCTTCACAAACCAATACCTATGGAGCAAAGTTTTAATAGGCTAGACCATGTCATAAAATTTATGAATCTCATTTTCTTCTTTATTTAACCAGTATTGTCTTATTGGCCATTTCTAAAATAATTCTTCTATAACCAGAATTCCAAGCTAAAGATAAGCCTTGAAGAGCATCCCATAATTTAGCCATGATTGACAAGTAAGAGCCAAGATTAGTCATAAAACCGTTAGCTAATGACATTGGTAATCGCAGATTAAACAACTAGTAGCAGCTAAAGAGGAGTTTGACTTTGCTTGTCATCCATATTGATTTTGACAAAAACTATAGAAGGCATATCCCAACCAACCAAGTGTTCTACATGCATAGACGATTGCTCACGAATCTTCTTCATCTCTAAATTAGCATGTGCATCTTTTGCCTTAGCCTTTATTTGACGTAGTAAATAAAGTTCGGTGTTAGTCTTAACAATTACCCAAATGATGAGTGGAAAGGAATGGATTGCATTAACGAAAGATTGAGAATTTCCGTAATGAGCCGCACAAATATTGTTTCTTAAGCTGATAGAGGCACACACGCGGAAGAAAGGAGGGCTAGGATTGGCGTTTGCTTGGAGATGACAGACTAGAATTAGGGAGTGACTAGGTTTTCTATTGGGAAAAGACTGAAGGGGTTAGCTCCTTGAATAGAAAGATCCGAGGGAATAAAGGCCGTTTTATCCTTTGTTATAAAAATATTTTGTGAAGTGTTTTAGCATATGTCCTCTTGTGGGTGTATTTAGATGAGGTAATTTTATAACATAATTTTACGTTCTAAGCTCAAAATCAATTATACTATGTTCAGTCTAATTATTTTCATTAGTACAAGAACAAATAATTATATTTATTTGAGATGATTCGAGGATTTCTGAGTTGGTAGCTGGATCGCTAAAATTGTTCTATACATTTTTAATCCTTTTTTATCTGGGCAAAAAAAAAAAAAGATTGAAAAAGAAAAAGAAAAAGGAAAAGTTCTTTTGCATCAAATTGCTATTAACGTTTCTTTATGGGGCATTATTTCGAGGACCTAGCCTTTTCATACTCATCACACCAGTAAAAATATCAGTTTCAGAGGCAAAATTTTCGCCTCAATAAGGTAAAAATTCGACTCAATATCCCTATTGAGGTGGAAATTTGGTCTCACAAATTCACCTGAGTAGGCTTGCCATATTAGGAAAAAAAGGCGAAAGTCACCACATGAAAATATGCGTGAAGCGAATTTTGCCTGTATGGAAAATAAGAGGTGAAATTCGCCTCATTGGATGATATGGCACTTAGCCATGTGTTGAGTCAAATTTCTCCTCATATTTGATAAGTGAGGCTATTTTCGCCTCGTACTATTCTTTTTTTAACTTCCGATTTTTGAATGGGCAAAATTGCAATTATTTATGCCGGTTTTTTTACAATTTGTATTTTATATTATAAATTTATTAATATTCATATTTTATAAAACAATATTATGATGATAATCATAATTAATCATATTTTTATCTTAAAAGTTATAAACATTATGATATTATAAATACATTCATATTCAGATAAATATTGTACATCTAAAATCATGATATACCTAAAATATTAAATAAATTTTATCAATAAATACAACTATAAGAATTATTAATTGAAAAGAAAAGATCATACTATATATTAACTTGATTTTGATGTTGTTGAACTTATAATAACAAATAATCAAAACTTGTAAAATGATATAAGCAAATAATTAGTTAAAAGATCATATATGAAAAATAAACGGGCAAATAATTCCAAAAAATAAGAAGAAGAAGATGGAAGGAGGAGTTGATCTGAAGGTAGAGAGATATGATGGAGCAGAGGAGAAAATAATAGTAGAGAAGAAAATAACACGAAGAAAGGATATATAATGGAAGTGATGAGGCGAAATTTGCCTCATCACTAAGATGACAAGGCAAATTTCACCTCATATGCAGGTATGAGGCTGATTTTGCCTCAATATGCTAGTCATTGAGGCAATTTTCACCTCATGTCTGGAAAATCAAATTTCTCGCACCGCTTTTTCATATCGCGAGAATGTTTTGTATCCCGCTTGTTCATTTGAGCGAGATTAATTTTATTTAATTAATTTTCTTTCATATTTTCATATAATATTTATTTAAAATAATTATTAGAATTTTAATAATAGCCTTACTAGTAAATAATATAAAAAGTTATATTTTAAAATTTTAAATATAAAATTTTGCAAAATGAATTTCTTGATGATGATAGAGTATTTTAAAAATAAAGTGATCTTAATATTATAATTTTATTATTATTATTATATTATTATTTCATTTGACCTTATTTTTTACAAGACCCTTTTAATAAAATTGAACACATCAAAGTACATTTTGCACTTTTTACAGAGATCTTGTTTCTAAAATTTGTCATTTATAATATCATAAATTAGTTAATATGTAATGTGTAAATTATATATTGATCATGGTTATTATAAAATTGAAGATACGAACGTAAAAATCTTATTATTAAAATTCGTGATTTGTAATATTATAGATTAATTGATATTTAATATGTAAATTAGTAGTTTTTCATTTTAATTTATTGAAGATTAAAGTGGATAATATATACTTAGTTTGAGTAGTTAAATTTTTTAAGTCGTGTATAAATATTACTCATAGAAATTAATTAATATATAATGTATAAATTATACATTGATAATAATTTTTTAAATTGAACATATTAATGAAAATTTTGTAGATTTAACAAAAATCTAACAGTTTAAATTTGTTATTTATAGTACATAATATTGAAGAGTTACATTTACAAAACTTAAGAAAAAATTTCATAAAATGAATTATTTATGTCGATAGAGCATTTTGAAAATAAATTGATCTTTGGTAATTTTTGTATTGTTATAAAGTTTTGTTTGACCTTTTTTTTCCACAAAACATTTTAATAAAATTGAATACATCAAAGTAATATGTAAATTTCATGTCGATGGTAGTTTTTATTCTAATTTATTGAAGTTAAAAGTAGATAATATTTATTTAGTTTGATTAGTAATTTTTTAAAAATCATATATAAATATTACTCATAGAAATTAATCGAGATATGATGAGTAAAATATATAATGATAATAGGTTTATGTTTTTAATTTGAACATAATAACATAAATTTTGCACATTTAACAAAAATGTTAAATTTTAAATAAGTTATTTATTATATTATAAATTAAGTAACATGTGGTGTGTAAATGATTTATTAATATTAGTATTTAGTTTTTTTTTTTGTGTAAAATTAAACATAGAAACATAAATTTTGCATGCTTTGTAAAAATCTTACAAATAAAAGAATGGTAATAGGCTATTCATAATTTGTTGATTGACAACATGTATGGCAATGATGATGTAATTTATAACACCAAACAAAGTGTGAAATAGTTCCATCATGTTGAACTTGAGAGTTCAATGTAAATTTTGATAAGACAATTTAATGCACAATCAATTATTTATTTGTTATAAACTACACTTAATTAGTTATGAACATATATATATGTGTGTGTGTGTGTGTGTGTGTGTGTGTTTTAAGTTCTTATTATGCTACTTTAAATTTTTAATTTTTTTAAATTTGAGTTTTGGCTAAATACTCAATTCACCCCCCTCCCCCTCTTGAGTAGTCCTAGTGTGTATTTTCACATCAGTCTTTGGGTCATCCAATAACTTTATATTAATGATCCGCATAATCTATAATTCAATGAAGAAGTCTAAAGAAAACAGAAATAATATAGTCTAAACATCGAAAAAACAACGACCATATATCAAACTATACATACCGACATGATAGAAATAACATGTATGCTAATCGTCATGCAATATGGCCGTACCAAAACAACAAAACATAATAGTGATAATGATGATCCACATGACCTACAAAGCAATGGAGAAGTCCAGCAAAAAAAAAAAAAAAAAAACAACATGGCCTGAACATCAAAATACAATGAAGAAAACAGAACACAACAACAACTACTGCCTTTACTATGGCATAGGCGAGCATGCCCTTATCCTCTAACAGATGTCCTTTGAGACATAGTAGACAGGGAAGTGGAAGCTAGTGTCGACTGAGAAGCAGAATGTTGTATGGGAGTATGTTTGAATTTGTGCACTTTCCGCCAATTTTCCAGTAGTTCGAATTTGTTTTACACATAAAAAAAAAAGGTTTAATGTGTTAATGATGGTAGAGGCTACAAAAATCGACTTTTTAAATATGTTTCTAGCCAAAAATTAACTTATCATAACTATGCAGACGATGCCATGCCGATAAGCCTCATGAAACGCTGACCATGCCTTCCTTTGAGCGCTGGGAATAAACAACTAGGTCGATACTCTGCGATGGAGTAAGAACTCTAACCTAACCATCCTCAGACATGAGCATATGAGACCCATATACTCGTCCAACATAGTGATGATCGATCTACGACCTATCCTCCTATACTCCTCCGCCCGGTTCCCTTTGTAGATACCCATATGCCTCTTGAGCATGAATATGTTATCATCCTCATGCTCAACTGCTACAGCGGCCTTTTACTGCTCTACTGCTATGGCCAACGGGTCATCTGGGTCAACCCAAGCAAGTAGATCATTCGGAGGGTCATATATTAGTTCTTCCCCTATGCTCAGCTCATTAACTCAGCCTAGCTGAGACTCAGCCGCATGGCTCGACTGGTCATCAGTCTATCTAACATGCTGATCGATAGTAAGGCAATAAATGATCCTCCTATATAATCAAATAAGAAAATTAACGCATGATTCTAAAACGGATATGGAAGAGAAAAGATTGACCATTCAAGTTGGAAATCCCACAAGTATACTGCTCAGGGTGAAGCTGGGAGTCTTACATAAGCTGATCCATGCAATCTTAGTCACTCATCCTGCAAGTTATAAATTAGCCAATGTTATTGATTTATTACTTTTAGTTCATTACGAATAAACATATGTGATAAAGAAAAACAAATAAATACACACATACAATCTAATCATCCGAATCATCCCTTACACCACTATAACCCTCATCCGAGTCGGGTATGTGTGTAAGGTTTCCTAGATCAACAAATATGCAATCGATTGGAATCATCTAAGGCCTTTGCACCATCTGTTGCATTGGTTCCTCGGTTAGAGATGTCTCAATCGATCCACCATCTTCAGTGGTCTCCAATTAAAAGAGAGCATGAGTAAATATATGATGATGTACAACTTTTTATACAATCCTTCAGTTGCTAGATCGCTTGCTTGGGTCCTATAGGTAAAACACCTATTGCGCTTAGTCTATAAGAATGTATAAGTCATTATCGTACCATGTCCTTGCGGTGTTGATTAAGATGAGGTATCCATTGATGATTTTCGGTTTGTCCGATTTGTATCAAATCAACTACATTTAAATAAAAATACTCACCTGGACCCAACATAATTTAGTTGGATCATTTCTGTAAGAATGCCATAAAATGATATTTGTTGTCCGCCATTTGCACCAATGACGTATACACCACTATTCTATGATCTTAACCCCACCTCCTTTGCTTCTATATTGTATCAAACACCGTTCAGAATATAAGCATTGTAGCTATATCGATGAATATCTGGGCCCTAACCTAAGGCTTCTAGATCTTCTAACAACTGCTGCCCATGGATAGACGTTTGTTTCATAATCTACAGAGGATGAGAATGACTAAATTAACATGTGATCATTACCTATGAATTTATGTTTCTGGAGTTTTGAGTGAGTTGCAACCTTATTTTTAAACCACTCGGCAAAATGTTTATATGCTATTCCTCCCACATTGTGTGCTCCAAGCGCAGTTAGTTCATGCTCGAACTCTCTATAAGTAATTTCATAAAAATTACACCAGAGGAAATGGTGAAATTATGGTGTTATCAACTCGTAAGTGAATGCAAATGACACATGTAGACACTCGACTTTTGCCTATTTAAGGTTTAAATTGTAATAAAATTAGTATTATTTTCGCCCTCAAAATAAAAAAAATTCATAAAAAATTATTACAAAGTTTTTGAGCTTGAAATAATTTTAATCTTCATTATAAATTAATTATGGGTTTAATTAAACAATTTGATTAATTAAGTTATTTAATTAAACTCATTTTTATAAAACATTAAATATAATTTAAATGCACAATGATCAAGGCACAGGCCAACGCCTGAAGGTTGAGGACACGCACAAACACAACGGTGACCAAGGTTCGAATCATGCGAAGTGGATTTCTTTTTTTTTTTTTTTAGCCAGGCACGTGCAATACACGTGTTGGTCGTGTAGCACTTATAGGGCACGCGTGCGTGCACGTGGGTCTTCTTCTTCCTTTGGTACGGATTTCCTCACATGATGAGCCTGTTTTGGATCCATTTTGGACCCATTTCAACCGTTCTTACATCAAATTGATTGAGGGATTTGGAAGAAAACATGGAACACTGTGATTTTAAACCAAAAGCTAGCTTCAACAATCACAAATTGGTGTTCATTTTTGGATCTGAAGTTCTCGAAAAACACATTTTTCGCACGAAGAACAAATTTTCAAAAATTCAAATTCAGCTTCTAGAACATGTTCTCTGTTAATCTTATCCTCATTCTAGAAGCCTAATCCATTTGCTGATTACCAAACCCTCTCTAGAAGCTCGAATTCACGCGAATCCAACCACCAACCACGACGGCCACCATACCCCATTTTGAATCCTATAAATAGGACTTTGAATTCACTATTCTAGCATCATCAACAAACATTCAAACACATAAAAACACATCCACAACTTCAAGGAACACTCGAGATAGTTCAAGATTCAAGATTGGAGTTCCTTAGTTTGTATTCAAAATTTTCGAATTCGTTAAGATTAGGAAGTTTTCAAGCAAATTAAGTATGATAAGGAGCTTTAGGAAGTCTAATTTACTTATTTGAAGTCTTGGATTGATTTTAGAAGCTCGGCCACCATTTTCGCGAAAAAACCACCATCAGTTGCCATTGTTGGAAGCTCGAAACCACCTTCCTTGGTCGTTTTCAATCTAAATCACCACCGTCGAGTTGCTCGTCGTCCTTGGTTCGATCATTCCCGTAGTTTTTGCCTACTCTAGACCACCCAATAGGTGGTTTTCGATCAACCACCACCCCCAGCTCTGACAACCCGACCGGAGCTCCGAAGTCTGGCCTAGGTCCGACCCAAGTCCGAAATCCGACCCGCTCCGTATCAGAATCCTACCTAGGTTATTATTATTATTATTATTCTATGATCATCATCATCATCATCATTATATGCAAGTTTCCTTTTATATATATATATATATATATATATATGATTAAAAAGTGACAAAAAAAAAGAATTGGAATATGCATGGAAAAGGTTTTTTTTTCACATTATTATTATTATTATTATTATTATTATTATTATTATTATATTATATGCAAGTTTCCTTTAAATAATATATATAAAAAAATTGGAAATACAAATAAATTTGATAGCTCATAGGTTCATATTGAAAAATTCTTGATTTTCTTAAAAATTTCAAAAATTAAGAAACTTAAAATGAAAAGAATTCCAAAATCTAAAATAAACCAACAAATTAAATATTTTATAAAAAGAACTACGTGTTGTCTGATCCCGATTAGCAGGTACGTAGGCACCTCCGGTGTGACATAAAAATGAAGAAAAAAATCTTTTTTTTGGTTTATTTCTATTTTGAATTAATTCATTGTGCATATTGTAAGCTTTGATAATAAATTATGAATATCAATATTATTTGTACTTATTTGTAAATATTAATATAAATAATGATTTCTTTTATTCCTTAAAATTGCAATATTACAATTTGTAAATATTTTTTTTACATTAGTAAATTTTCAAGCATTAAAGGCATAAACTTTAAATTTTAAATTTCAAGTGGTAACCATATGCTTTTAATAGGTTAGTCCCCCAATCCAAAATTTTTGGTTTATAAAGTTTGGTTTGTAAATCAAATTTTTTGCAGACTAGTAGCTAAGTTAAGATTAATAAACCCATTAATCTTAACTTATAAATTTTTCCCGATTCCAATCGAGTGGCGACTCTAAATTGTTTCATAAATTAAAATTTCTTTTAATTCTTAGTCGAGGGTTCATATTAAATGGGTTTGGGTTTAATACAAATCGGATTAAAAGAAATTAAGCTAAAAACAAAAAATCCAAGCTCGACACACAACATACCTTATAAACGATTGCACCTCTTTGCAATTATTTAACACCATCTAATGCATTTTGTTGAGTTCTATGTTCGAGCCTGATATAGTGCGTGCACCTATTGAATGTACGGGTTGTGCGAATACTTGAAACAATGATAATGAAGCTTCCTCCAACGATTCATCCCATTGTTGGTGGGGCCTATTTATTCTTGAGTCCATGTTCTCGAAATACAGTGAACAAAATTGAATGCTCTCCCTCATAACATATGTAAAGACCCGATCCTCTAAATCCCGAGACTTAGAGTACCGAATCCCCAACCACATATAACGTTTTCACATTATATGTAAGGTTGTCCTAAGAACTAACAGTTTATGAAAATTGTTTGATCAAAACACCATACTTGGTAAAGAACTTTTTAAATAAAACAAGATTGCTAACAAAAGCAATCTTTACATATATTTACATCAAATAAACATCGTTTAGTGCCAACACATGACACTACAAAAATTACATGTTTTCTCAAAACATAAGAATCCTAAGGGATCTTAGGTCATTACAAAAGAAGTTGGCTTCACTATCAAGCCTTCTATACATAGCTGGTCCTTAGCAAAAAGTCTTCTAAGAGTCCCGGGTCATCAGATCCTATTCCTCCCACTCGTCCAGAAACCTTTCGAAATCGGACCCATAGCCCAAGTCATCGTAATACTCGTCTCCAAAACCTGCAAAGCAGCAAAAGTGAGCCAGAGGCCCAGTACACAATAACCAATGCAAAGCAAGTCATCCAATTCATGTAATGCATCATAGAACAAGTGGTTATCTTTATTACAATTTGATTCACAAATCAACAGAGGGTATTCAAACCCCGGTCACACTTCGGGAATCCAGGGATCCTGAGTAACAGCAGTGCTCAGGGGGTTGATATAAGCAGTCCGAATACTTATATCTCCTATATCTAATTCATGATGATAATAGCTTCATCTAGGGTTTAAAAGCCGTTGCCCGACTCTACTTAAACTCAGTCCATAACATGAGCCTAGTTCACAAGTTCCCATAAACCTTGAACTAAATCATGGTATTTCCCCCTAAGTTTAAGCAAACGTTACACAGATACAATTCCCCCTATCGGCTACCCACTTAACCAAAAGAATCGCTATTGCATCATAGCGTACCATTGCATCATGGTAAAGTCATTGCATCATGACTTGGTTAAGCGCCTAGCTAACATGTCATTGCATCATGACAGGTTTGCTGCTCCTCGGACCAGATTAAACAGCGTAATAGACATCCAATTCATCCAAATATTAAATCGAATCAATTTAGGTCAAGTTAGAAATGTCTGGTCCTAGCAAACATCAGACAAGTTATTGCGTACCTGAACTCGTTAGACAAAACTAGGATCTCTCGGTGAGGAACTAACCGAAGAATCCTTAACTGTAAAAAAAAATGTCACAATAATCAATAAATCCACAATTATAGACTTCATTCTCACCAATATATACATATTATATTCCTATATCACAATTTATCAAAGAAATCTAAATAATTGAATACAAGGTCATGAATAATCATTTAAACATCCTATTATGTCCCAAATCGCTTAATAAAACTCAATTGCTCAAATAACAAACTTCGGAAAATTTGTGGAAAAAGTTTTTGAATTTCAAAAGCACAGGGGATAGGCCGGCAGCCAAAGCCGGCGGCTTTGGGCCGGTGCTCAAAGTTCTGAAAATGTACACTGCCAACGCTGGCAGCATTTAAATTGTACACCGTCAGCCTTTAACCCTACGGCGGCCTTGAGCCGGCGTAGAATCCAAAACCAAAATTTTCAAAAACGTCCAGAGAGGTCTGAGCCGGCCGCTTACTCAGATAAGCTGGCGGCTTTGACATATACGCCGGCGGCCTTAATTTTCACTGCCAGCGTTCAACATGACAGAATGAACGCCGGCTGACTTTCCCAGCGAAAGCCGGCAGCTTTCAGCCAGCCTTAAAAATTCTGAATCCAACGCTGCCTCTAAGCCGGCGGCGTTGAATTCCCAGGTTGCCGGCGTACGTTTTAAAAACAAGATTAAACGAGAGAAACTTAAATCCCCTGTTTTTCAACTTTACAAAATCATATCATAATACACTTTAATCCTTCCTCCACCACCTTTCTAACATCTTAGCCTTACTCATATCTATACTTCTCAATTCTAGCAATTCAAGACATGAATTCAACATCATTAAATACTTCAAAACCTACTTCCATAAATTCCAAATTCTCCTACCCAAATTCTCTTAACAACTTCCCAACACTTCATAAACATACAACAATGCATGCACAACCTCACACACTCATGTAACACTTCTCAACTCATCCCATGCATGAACAAACCATTTGATTAACTTTAAGCTCAATTCATCCAATGATCCATACATCTATTTCAAGAAAAGAAATAAAATCACACAACCTCAACTCAATTAATTCAAGCATATATATATACCTTGCCTTGGGAGTAACTTTGATTTTCAAACTTGATATAAACCTTGTCTTAAGCTTGGAAATGGAGATGGAAATGAAGGAAGAAGAAGAAGAGAAAAAGAAGAAAGAAAAGGAAAATTCGGATAAAATTTTGAGCTGCCCCAAAAAGTAATCAAATTAGCTTAATTTTGACTTTTACACTTCCAAATTTACCCCTTAATGCATATATTAACTTTAGGTTGCATTTCACTTTAATTTAAGTCTCATTTGGCTTATATTTGAGGCATAAATGCTACTTAATTACCAAGAACTCTATCAATTAATCTTTAACAAAATTAGAGTTGATTTATAAATCTAACTTAACTTAACTTTTTAATGTACAAAAGACAACATTGATAATTTCATTACTCACACATTAATGCATATAAAACAAACTATTAATATCAACATATACACATACAAAATCTTATATCTTAGACTACTAACAACACAATCATACTCATTCAATTCAACTCCTTAAAATGAATTAATAAACACATAAGATTTGATTAAAATGTAAATCTAGGTCATTTCAACATATGACTTTGTAATGGAACCCCCTGGTCTTGCCTTGTTCTGAAAATCTCTCTTGAGAACTCCATGTATCTTTCAATGGGATACATCTAATGGTACTAGATCAGGCCACACATGTATGCTTCCTTAGGAAGATGCATGGCTAAATGGATCATTATGTCAAAAAAAGCAGGAGAAATATCATCTCTAACTTACAAAGAGATAGAATTATTGTTTTTCCAAGGATTCAAGTAAATTCACATGGAGTTCTTTAGCAGTCAATTCCTTGAAGAAACGAGATATATCACATATGACATCATAAATTCGTTTATCGAAGACCCTACAAATGACTATTGGGAGAATCTATTGAAGCAAAACATGATAATCGTGGCTCTTCAGATCCTGCAAACTTACTTCATCATCACTTAGGCAAGATGATATATTGGAAACATATCCATTTAGCATCTTCACATTCCTAATTGAGCTATAGACCTCTCTTATTTGCCGAGTCGATAATGTATATGTAGCTGGTGGCTTGAACATGCATCCACCATGTTCCTGCAAGTGTAGCTTGGAACGAATACCCATTTCTTATAAGGTGAGTCTCACCTAACCTATCTTTCGACTTTCCCTTAAGACTGAAAATAGTCCCTACCAGTTTGTCACATATATTCTTTTCAATGTACATCACGTCAAGGTTATGTTGTATGTGCAGTTCACTCCAATATAGCAACCGGAAGAGTAGACTCTTCTTACACTAGTTTATGTCGTCTTCATTCCTTCAACGATAGAGCCGCTCTTGCAAATTTTTCCAACGTGACATGCCCATACCAGCTCAATTGATAGACAATGTCTACCCTAGTGAAATCCCTTGGTCGGGCTCTCATTTTCACGGTGCCATTTAACTTTCATTGTCGTGATGCCATTTATGTCTTGACGGCAAGAACCATTTATGGCCCATATAGTGAAACTTATTATTTGAATGCCTGCTTGTGCAGTCGATGCTACATATAGGACATGCTTTGTAACCCTTGGTAGTCCAGCCTGATATGTCACCATAACCTGGGAAATCATTAATAGTCCACAACAATGTAACAAGCGTCCGAAATGTCCATCTTTCTACTACATCCAGTGTTTTCACCCCACTTGCCTAAAGTTCTTCCAGCTCTTCTAAGGGGTTGTAAGTACACATCAATGTCTTTACTTGGTGATTTTGGCCCCTGTATAAAAAGATACATCATCATATATGACTCTTTCATGCATCTCCATGGTGGAACATTGTATACAAATATGATAACTGGTCACATGTTGTATGTTGTGCTCATGTTTGCATAAGGATTGAACTCATCAAAGGCAAGTCCTAAATGCACACTTCGGGGGCCCGATGCAAACCAAGGATATTTGCCATCGAATCCCTTCCACTATTCGAAATCCAAGGGATGCCTTAACACATCCTCCACCAATATGTGCTTTTCTTTAGGCCATCTCATCTTTGGAGCAGTCTTTCGGCGCATAAATAGCTATTGTAATCTTGGAATTAAAGGAAAATGTTGTAAAACCTTAACCGGTATTGTTTTCTGTTTGCTTGAATGAAGCTTCCACCTTCCTTCCCCACATACTAGGTAATTATCCAGATTTTCAAATTCATTTCGAAATAACACACAATCATTTTTGTATGCATGGACGGTGTTTGCATCCACGCCTAATTGCTTCAAAAACTCTCCTGCTTTGTAATATGATGGTGGTAACAAAGTGTCAACAAGTAACAAATTTTTCATTAAAGCTAGCCAATTGGTGAATGATTTTACTGACTGCTTACCATCAACTTTTAGATTTATCATTTGTAGTACTGCTGATAGTAAAGAGAACTTTGTACAGCCGAGGTACACCGGACTCTTAACTTTTTCAAACAAATTAGTCCACCACTCTCCATCAAAGGCATTACTTTCATCTTCGTTATCAACATCATCTCCATCAAGATTGCTCATGTTAGCGGCAATGTCTTCCAAAAGTTCTTGATCTACTTCATCTCCAAAGTGCATGTATTCAGGTGGATTACTCCCTTCATCCATGATAATATTATCATTTACACCGTCTTCATCTACATTCTTACTGTGGAAAATTTAAAGGGAGTAGGTCCAAGCTGTTCCCCTCCTGAGGAGGTGATACTCAATAGTCTCATTAGACTGCCATGATCTATTGAGACATTCTCTACAAGGGCATCTAATCAATCAATCTGCCCTCTTATGGTTTAAAACAGCTTGTAAAAATTCTATAACCCCATTTTCTGTATTACGTAGTTATCAAATCAAGCATCATATGCCAAGTTTGTGTAGAAATTCTAAATTAGCATTTAATTTGTGACACCTTGATTTTCATTGGATGCAAAATTATTAGTAAATCGATATTAAGGCATCTAATTTGACAACTATAAACTAAATTAAGGATATAATTAGAATCGTATGGAATAATCAATAAGAAAAGAAAGTATCAAAACTATAATAACCCTAAGAATAAAAGGAAATCATTTAAACAGATGACCTAATTAAGCTAAAACAAGGAATAATATAAAAACTACTCTAGAATTTAAACTCATGAAATTCAATTTGATAAAAAAATAATAATAGTAATAATAAAAGGTAAAATAGTAATAGTAAGTAGTAAATGGTTAAGAAGGTATGAAAAGTAACTAGTAAATATAAAAAGTAAATATAAAATATAGAATTAGCATATAATACAATAATTAATGTAGATTTTTCGAATAAGGATACTTTAACTTATGAAATTACTAAAATGCCCATTTAAATTCACAAAAATTGCAAAACTAACACAAAAAAATAATTTAAATGGAAAAAAATCCTTAAATACTCTAGAAAAATCAGGAATAATTTGGAAAAAATTAGGAAAATTCGAAACATGTAAATAATCTCAGAAAATATCCTGTAAATTTCTCAAAATTGTGTCAAAATGCATGTAAAATTCACCAAAAATTCGCCAGCTGTCCGAAAATTTTGACACCTCACCAGGACACGTGTTTTAATTCCATGTGACCAGCTAAAAAGTTTCATGCAAGAATAATGACATTTGGCATTTTTAATACGTGATAAACCGCTATAAATACCGTGTTCCAACATAGAAAAATTCACACAGCTCGTTTCGAGCATCCTAAAATTACCAAAATTTACAGTTTATTACTAAAAATTATGGTCTATACTGCCGACAACTTTATGGTGGTGGAAGGTGGCCGGAGATGGTTTTTGGCCGTGGTTGGGCGGAAATTGCGGAAATTTTCGTGAAGTCATTACAGCTCCTTTCGTAAAGATATTTTATAGGTAAACTCCTAATAATATTAGGTATCTCTCATAAAAATTTCGTAATTTTTCTTGGTCATTTACTATTTTTAATAATTAATCTAAGATTCTGCCAGTATAAATAATATTAATTAGTGCATATTTTATATGTTGAAATATAGTAAAATGATTCTATTATACATAAAACTTTTTAACCACTTTTAAATGCTCATTATAAAGCTTAGATGTTAACTTTATGAAGTTTAACATATACTACTATTTTTCTATAATTACACGATTTATTATAAACTAATTACCTTATAAATGGCTATGTATAACTTAAATCTATAACTAAACTACCCTAAGTTATTTACTACTTTTAAATATATTATCAAAGAACTTATAACAAATACTTAAGAAATAATAACCCTTAGATTTGCTTAAACTAATTATCTCATTTAAGATTTATTAATCTAGTTAGGCTTAGTATCAAGAAAATGACAAAATTAATTATATTGTCAATATCAAATATTTATAAAGCTTATATTTAACTATACTTAATCTTTTAACTATTGCTTCTATAGTACATATTATGTAGGAATAATTATACTAAATAATTAGATCCTACATTAGCCTAAAATGAATTAATTTAGTATTATACAACTCAGTTAATAAATATCTACTTATTCTCAAATTCTAATTATTAATAGGGGTATTGTGAGAAGAGGTAAAATCTAGATAATTTTATCAATATTTCATAATTTTCCTAGAATTATCATCACATGCTCGCTTAATAAATTTTCTAATATTCTAAAGTTAAGAAAATTAATCATCATAAAGTTAAATTAGTATAAAATATCTAAAATCTTTAGCTCAATTTAAACTTTTAAAATTTCTAAGTTTAGATGTTAACCTTACTTATCTTACTATAATAAACCTCAATTATAAGTTACTTATCCAATAAAAGCCAATGTAAAACTATGCTTTATTTAAACCCTATTAAAATACATCATAATATCTTTAATAATTGTAATCCATTCCCAATTAGCTAAATTAGGAATTATTACCCCTGCAAATTACATCAAGAAAAAGAAGGACAATGATTAAATGACAGCCACCTCTATATGAAACTGTAGATACTCATAACTATTCCTTGTTGGATATTATTAGGTGTTCGAGGGGAACGCTGTAAATCGCAATTTCTGTAAGTGGTTCATTTATATGGTAATTGTAAAAAGGGATATTATTTACATTATAATTGTTTGTGCTTGTAAATTAGCTATAAAACGTGTGTGGTTGATTGATTTTGTTTGATATTGGATGTTTACTTATCCTATTGTTTTGGTGTGAGATACTTGTTTGATCACCCAAGAATGTATTATTAAGAATATAGTGAAAATAATAACCGATCATGCATAGCATAACACATTTTGCATCCTTGCATCCACAAAACCGACCGTCCAGGTGAGAATGGATTTCTTCTTTTAACCTTTATTGAACTAAGTGACAAGAGAGGAGGTCGCAGTAAAGGTTACAAGCTATCCGAGGGATAGTCCGAACGGTTTTTGGGAGGACAGGAGATCCATTGCACATTCCCGGTTTTATGGAAAATGAATTGTGTTAACTCCTCGAAACCCAGATTAGAGTGGGGTTAATTTCTCTAATCTCGTGATGAACCGGTCAACATCACGCGGATGGCATCCCGATTGACTGCACAATTCACTCTAATAATAACAATGATTGTGATTTGTCCTATAATGTTTATAATTACCCTTTTTATATCCACTTACTGAGCACGTGGTTTTATGCTCATACCCCTATAGATCTTTTTACAGAGATACAAGATTCCCTAAGGAGTATTAGAATTGGTTTCAATAGAATGGAACATGAGAATATTATGGATTATGTAAGGAGAGTTGAGATTATATTACGGTAAAGGTATGTATAAAGGGTATTTCTTCAGATTACTTGTATTTCTGTGTGTTGGCCATCACTTGAGAGTTGTCAATACATTGGTTTAATGAGATAAGCCTTATATATTCTACTTGCTAATGATAGTTAAGGCCACCAACTATCATTTTCATTTAGAATGTACGGCGGGACTGTCTTGATTAAACTATTGGGATGTGACATAATTAATTACCACATCTTACTCACATCAGATAATTCCCTTATAACTATCTGAGCATCGAATATTGGAACACTATCTGCTAAATTTACATATTAATAAGCTCTATACTTGTCATGAAATTAATTTTATTTGAATTACTAACAAGAAATATATAACTACAAATAAAATCTACATTAATTAGTAAATATATTAGCATTAGCATTTTAATAATTATACTAATTCTACGTATCATTAAGTTAAACACAATAAACAAGTACTAAATAATATATAATTACTTAATCCTAAATAAATATATATATATATATAATTTTTTCAATTACTAACAAGAAATATATAACTATGAATAAAATATACATTAACTAGTAAATATATAAGTACTAGTATTTTAATAATTATACTTATTCTACGTGTCATTAAGTTAAACACAATAAAAAAAGTACTAAATAATATATAATTACTTAATCCTACATACATATATATATATATATTATAATTTTTTCAATCACTAACAAGATATGTACAATTACAAATAAAATAAACATTAATTATTAAATATAATTATACTTATTCTATGTATCATTAAGTAAAACACAATAAACATGTACTATATAATATATATTACTTAATCCTAAATATATATATATATATAATTTTTTTCAATTGCTAACAAGATATGTATAACTATAAATTTAACATGCATTAATAAGTAAATGTGTAAATTCAATATTTAAATATTTGCATTTAATCTATGTTTCATGCTATTAAACACAATAATCATATATTGAATAATAATAAATAATTACTACATCCCAAATATACATAATTTTTTAAAGTACTAACTACAACACATAACTATAAATTAAATATACATTAATTAATAAATATATAACTACTAGCATTTAAATAGTTGAATTAAAATTATTATAAAAACCGAACTAACCTTTTAGTGATTGTGGTACTCCAAATATTAGATCCAAGTAACACAATTTATCAGATACCTGTACTTAAAACAAAATATATTTCAAAAATCAATTTTCACATAAAAATGTATTTATATATATAATATAATATTATAAAAAGTAAAAAAAAAAAATAGAGAGAGAGAGTGACCTTGTGGAGACAGAAAGAGAATGAGAGGGCTGGGGGTGTGTGTCTGTGTGTGCGTGCGTGCAACGAGTGGGAGTGGGAGTGGGAGCTAGGCGGAAGCGGGAGAAGGAGTTCTATTGTGTGCGCGCGTGTGTGTTTGGGAGCGGGTAGGAACGGGTAAATTTGTGAGTGTGTGCGGGAAGACAGTAGGCGAGAGGGCTTATATAGAGTGATGCCGCTGACTAGGTTGATGAGGCAAAATTCGCCTCATTGTCTTAGTCAGCAGTGCTTTTGCCTCATCTACTGACTCAATGAGGCAAAATTCACCTCTGATCTATTTTGAGGCGAATTTAGCCTCCATTTTTGGCCTTCGAAGCCCACATCTTTACTAGTGTCAAGTGTCATAGATGCTTACTTGCTGAGATGTGTTCCCTGCTTCTCTAGCCATTTCCTAAATTATCTTTTTCTTTTTTCCTTATTCCTTTGAATAATCTTAAGGTATAAATTTTAATCATTTTTTTCAGTTATGTTAGGTGCACGCATATGTAATACTTACAACGAACTTTTATGTTCATAAATAGTTGAAACATTCACGTGATTTGACATAAAACACTGATCTTCAAATTAATAATGTTTTAACCTTATGTCATGCATAATTATAATATTTCAAAATAATGTATTGTTTCATAAAAAAGAACCATCTAATAGTTGTATAAAATTGCAATATATTATATTTTTCATATAACTAAATAAAAAGTACTTATGATATATTTATAAAAATCCATAAAGATTATAAATTTGTTAATATACTAAAAGTGATAATCTTGTAAATAAATTGATAATTTTTTACTAACAAGTATATTTCAAACAAATAGATGCACGCAGCGACGTTTAATATAAATTGTGTCACGACTTGTTACACCACGCTCCACTACAGCGGAGGAGGCGCCATCAGGCCCTCAGGCCACTCTGGGTAGGGATCGTAATACCAAGTATACTGGCCCTTTCAGCGCACCTTCAGGCATAACCAAGACACCAAAGGCACTGTGTAACGACTTGGAACTCTTCCCACCGAGGTATTGTCCGCTTTGGTCATACAGCGTAAGGTTTTGTCCTTTTGGTGCCAGCGCTTTTTAGGGGTCACCCATCTTGGGATTGCTATGCCCATAGCACACTTAGCTTTAAAGTTCTGACAAACTTCAAGCCATTACACCGAAAATGCCTCTCTATGATTAGAGTTTCAATATCTATATTTGAGAGGTATTACAAATTCCAAAAGAAAATTTATATCGAGTAGTTGCACTAGTTTTACTTATAAAAAACTTTTAATACTATATTATAAAAGTAAATATGTTACATTACCTGAATATATTATGCTTTATTCTTTATGTTATGAACGATCTAGCCACATAAATACTTAACACGATGATGCGATATGATGACCGCATGACCTCTTTGGATAGGCAAATTTTTGTCAGTATCGAATATGTATTAAATCAACATTTATAATTCATTTGTATTATATATGTATATTTTTTTGAGCAATTTATGAGTAAAATTATAATCATATCGGCGTCGGTTCAATATCTATTTAGTTTAAAAATAATGTTAGAATGATATCAAATCAGTATACCCAATAGCCAGCAGTTCGCACAAGTTGTAATTTACCTTATTAGTAGGTGGGAAACACTTCAATGGACACATTGAATGACATGATAATCAACGTACAATCTTTGATCTGCTGCCGTCTTTGATCATCTCATTTGACATAGACATGTTTTTTTTTTTCTTTTTTGTTAGAATATGACTTGCCCACTTATTTAAGAAAACTATATACATAGAACCATATATATATATATATATATATATATGAGCAAAATGTAAAAATGTCTCGTAAACTTTACGGATGATGGATTGACTCACTAATCTTTAAGAGTGTGGTTTTTGATCGCTTGAAATATAAATAATTTGTAATTAAAGATATTTTATACTTTTCGATCAAAAAAGCACGAAAATGTTACTGCTCTAGGTATACTTTTTGTATAGATTTTGTGTGGAAAAAAAAATAAAAGATGTTTTTTTTTTTTGCAAATCGTTTATAGTTTAGAAAGTGAACAACTACACTTTTAAAATTTATGGGATCAATCTGTACCATCCCAAAAGCTTAGGGGTCATTTTGCATATTCCTGAGTGTGTGTATATATACCAGTGAATACAATTAAAATACCCAATTTTCTTAGGTTCCTCAAATTTCAGCGGTGCATCATGGATAGTTTATTTTAGTCGATATTAAAAATTTCAGCGTTAAGTGGACCCAGCCTCTAGTAACCGTGAACATGGGTAGCATGATATTAAGCAGCTTTTTCAACTCAATACAACGACAAAAACAACAATAAACAGAAAATAATATGATAGGAGAAAAATTCCGGTGATTTTTGGCAAAAGAAGTTTTTGTATTATTTAATAGATTTTACTGCTCAGTTGTATTAAGATATTTCCAAACTTTATCATGTTATTCGGCCCAAAAAAAGTTTATCTTGTTATTAAATTGCAAACAAATCTTTTACGTTTATTTTATTTGCGGTTTTATCTTTCCGCACTTAAAACTGAGTTTTCAAACTTCAAGATCTTTAAAAACTATACTTTTAGACCCAATTTCATGATTTTTTTTTTTCCGAGGACACTAAAATTATGTAATAATATACAAGGGATAATTGGCCATGTTACATGTAGAAGCTAACTGCACATTTTAAAAAGATAAATGATTTTAAATATCAATTTCTAAAATAGGAGATAACGTACACGTGAAGCAAGTATGAGATTATCTATTTGCAATTTATCCTATCTAGAATTTACCAAATAGTGAAACTGTGGAAGTGTAACTTTAACATTAAATTTTGGAAGAAGGAAAGAATTTGGAAGAAAAGAAATTGAAAGAGAAGAAACTAGAGAAAAAGAAATGAAAGGAAAAATTTTTCATTTGGATAAGAAATGAAAGGAAAAAGAACTAAAAGGAGGGGTTCATTATATATATTTTTGAGATAGTCATGAATTTCTCTATTTATATTTTATAAATGTGTTAATGAAATTATATATGATTTTGGAATGTGATAACTGTGAATTATGTTGATGCATGAAAAATGAGTTGAGTTGTTGTTTTACAAATAATTAAATATCTTAGAATGATTAAATATTGAGTTCGTAAATTTTTAAGTGAATTAGAATGTATGAAATATGATTAGAATAAGTTAAATTATGCATGTAATAAAACTAACTTTTAGCAGAAATTTTTATTACAAATAAAGTCCAAAACCACATTTATTTAACCAAAAAGTAAGCTTCATTAATTGGCTAAATCCAAGCCAATTAAAGGACTTAATTAGGGCAGTCACTAAAGTCAATAAATAGATAAATATCAACTTTTGAAGTGCAAAATTTGTCTAAAAATTTTAGACCAATATAGCACATACCAAAAAGCTTAAAAACCCCATTTCTACTCTTTCAAAAGCTCTCCATGTCCATGTACAATTAAACCCTTTATTTTCTACAACTTAAACTCTCAAAGACTTGCAATAAGATTCTTAAATCAAGGCTCCAAGTCCATATAGTAAGTGTATTCCTCTTACTTTATGTGTATTTAAGTTAAGCTTTTGTTAGAATAGGGTTTATATGCTAATGGTAATAGGATGATTTTTATACATTGATGGTAGTTTGAGTAGTGTTGTGTTGTTAGAGGAGCTTGTAGTATATGTATTATATGAATTTGGAAGTGTGGGGATGATTGTGTTAGGATTGAAAAGGGATTAGGTAGTGTAAGGGGCATGTGGAATTGAAGTACAAATTTTGTGATGTTGTAGTTGAATGATTGATGGATTTAAGAGGAGTTAGTGTTGGTTAAATGATGTTAAGAACATATAACAAGTTTTGGGGAGCTTAGAATGAGTTTAGAGGATTTTTGAAATGTGTAAATTTTGCAAAGAAAATAGGGGAATTCGTAAAAATCGTGTGATTTTGTCCCAAGGGTCTACGACGGCAATAGGCCACCAGCATATAGTCCCATGCTGTCTACATACATGGAAACACTGCCGGTGTTGGGGAGATCCATGGGCATGGACAAATCCTGTGGAACTCTCAGAAATTTTGGAATTTGGAGTTGCAGTCTACACCGGCTCAAAGCCGCTGGCGTAGACTAAAGGCTGCCGACGTATTTTTGAACGCTACCAGTCATGACAAGCGTTGAGTTTTACTGCATAGTGCACTGGTTCAACACCGCCGGCATTGAAGGTCGGCGTGTCCCCTGCAGTTTTCATTTTCAAAAACTTCCTCCAATAATTTTCAAAGCTTAATATATGATCAATTGAATATCTGTTGAGTATTGTATGATATTATATGATGTTTAAATGCTATGTTATGACTTTATAATAATTTATTTTAATTTTTTTGATTAGTTATGTTTGAAACTAGTTGATTAATGCTTGAGCTAAGTGAGAAATTCAATATTTTCTTGTACAGTGATAGATCTTCGCTTGGCTAACCCTATTAGTTCCCCAAGATATTTCAGGTACCAGTAACTTGTTTGATTCTTTGTTTAGGATAGACATTCTTTAAAATTACTTTAAATTAAGAAAATTTAATAATTGCTTGTATGAGTGTCTTCTATACCGTTGAATCTAGTTCGGAGAGCAGTACCCTGCTCAGATTGGGGGCATAGTAGTTTTAGGCGCTTAGACCACCCTTGCCATTTTGAAATGACTTTCATAAGTGGTTCAGTAGGTAATTGATAGGGTATTCGGTATCGGTATAATACTTGCTTATTCTTGAAAGGATGTAATATGATTTAATTCAATATTTATGGGATACTTGAATTAGGTGATATTATGGATTGAGTTAAATAAAGTCGAGAAACAACTGAGAACCCTAAATGAGATTACTTTTTCGTTTTGGATAAAATTATCTAGGAGATATGAGTATCCGAGCTACTTATATCAACCCCCTGAGTGTCGTGATCGTTACTCAGGTTCCCTTAGAAATCCCGGTTGTCCGGAGTTTGAATACTCTAGTATTGTTTGGCTAACTAAAGATTAACTAATAATCTAACGACTATTGCATTTGCATTTAGTTTAAGTATATGTGGATCACTTGGCATTTGTATTCGTTACTTGTGTACTGGGCTTTTGGCTCATATTTTAATTATTTCAGGTGACGATCAAGACGAGTTTTACACGAATATGGGTTATGGTACCGACTTTGAGGATTTCCTAGATGATCTGGAGGATTAGATATGACTATGGACCATGATGAAATTCCTACTTTGTAATAGACTGGTTATGGAGTTTGTTGATATTTATATTAGATGATATAAGTTGAATTACCCTTTTGTAGCTTTTATATATATAAGGCTTGTAAGAAGCCTTTGTTTGTAATATCTAAACCTAGCTATATGTATATCTTGAACTTATTTTTCTTGTAATTTATGATAAATATGATGTTGTGTTTTTATTACAAGTTTTACAAAAATCAATAGTTTTCAAATTTAAGAGTTAAGTATTGAGAGTTTAGGCAAATAATACCTCAAACACTTCTTCTAGGACAACCTTACATATAATTTTGCAGATTATATGTGGTTGGGGAACTGTTATCATCTGTTTTTATTATGGGGGTGATAATGGGTCCTTACAATTTTTAAATATTTAAAGGACTAAAATATCTTTTAAATTAAAAAAAATTTAATTTTTGAGTTGAAAAAGTGGTAATAGATTTTGAAAATGAAGTACCATTTGACCATCTAGTTGTTGCAGTTAGATGAAGAATTTTGAGAACTTAGAAAATGACCGGCGGAAAAAGAGAAGGAACATAAAAATAATAAGAATGAGCTAATCATTACAGGGGGAAGAGCCGCCGTGGCCGGTGGATTTTATGGTTGTTTCTGTAGCACCCATGTGGGAATGGGCGGTGCTCCTTCAATGCGACCGATCTAGACTTTTATTTTATTACTTTATACAGTACCTGCCTGTTTTGGTCCATGTGGGTGGTCTATCATTTAATTTACATCTACATGGGTTACAGGTGCGATGTAAGGATATTGTTTAGTTATTTTTCCTTTTCAAAATTGAGTCCTTCTTACGGGAGGGAGAACAAAAAACAGAGACTAGGGATATTGGTTATACATTTATTAAAATGACAACTTTATAAAAATATAAAATCTTCTCTTTTTAAAATTTTTTGACTAGTATCCTTTAAACATCCATTATCAATTTCCCTTATTAAAGGGATGTCGAGGTTATTGTGTCTCAATGTCTCGTATAATAAAAAATATATTAAAAATGTAATAAATAAAAATAGATATAAAAATTACAATTGAAATAAAAGTTATATATAGGATGGAAGATAGACGTGTGGATAGACTTCTCCTTGGGTCGGGTCCGAACCAGCGTTAGGACCTGCCGGGTCTTCGTAGTGGACCCATCAGAATCGGTGGATCCAAACCATCACACACAAAAAAAAAAAAAAAAAAACATAAACCAAAATTGGCAAATAAATTTTTTTTTAAAATTATTCGCTTCCGAACCGTGGGACCCGTCTCGTGAACCGATGGGTCCCTGGTTCTGACCCGCCCGATCATGTCGATGGGGTGGTTCTAGATCCTCCAAAATTGGAACCAGACCTAATGGTTCGGTCCTGATTTGGATCCGAACCGAAACCGCGAGAAGTCTACGTGTGGAAAGACAATGGATCTAGAATGTCCTTATGGAAAAGTGGAAGGAAGGTTACCATATTATTATACGCATATTTATATTTTATGTCTCATGTGTTTTTCCCTAGTATAAGTTTAGCTAGAAAAGGCTTAAAAAATAGTTTTTCCTTCAATGGTGAAAAAAAATTGTGATTAAGAATTTTATGAAATAATAATACTAGAAACCAGATAAAACTGATTATCTATAAAACCTTTATCAAACTAATTCTAGGAACTTACTCATAATCAGCTATACACTTACTTGGACAATGTGTTATTGTAGTAATATTGTGCAGAGAAATGATATTTCTATTTACTTTCGTTTCATTTTCATCAATTTATCTTTTTGAGTTGCTATGATATATAATTAATGAATAACATTATACTGTAAGAAAGAATGTGAAATGATAAATATATCACAAGTCAATTCAAGAATTTAAACAATTTAAATATTAATTTATAAATCAATGGAAATTGAGAAAAAGAATTTGAAGAGGATTAAAAACCTTAATGCAATATTTGCTAATGTGACTTTACTGCAAAAATACTCCATAGTCTTTCTATAACTCGTGTTTTCGAAATATCTGTTAACGTTTATTTTTAAAACGAAAAAAAAAAAGAAGAAAACTTATTCTCATGACCGATAGGAATAAAGTAAGAATAAACTGGCATTCTAATAAGTTAATATAAAAATAATAACTGCTAATCTGTTTCATTACGGTTAAAATTCTAGAAATAATAAATTACAATTATATATAAAAGAAGCAATAATTTGTAATTTCAATACTAACCAATATTGTTAGACATTATCTAAAGTTGGACCCATAAATGCTAAAAGATTAAGGGTCAATGAGTAAAATTAGATTGAATGTGGAATTAAATTATAGTTGAACTAACTCATTCTTAAGAAGAGATCAAGCTCGATCAGATTGAATCAGATGTGTCACATCTAATCTAACACCACTTATATTAAACAAGATTCTCATAAAAAAATAGATTGTGAATATACCTAAAATAGCAATAATTTACAAATATATCTAAAAGTAGCAATAATTCTGAAATAACTAGATCACATTGAGTAATAACTTTATAAAATATATAAATAAATAATTGGCTTCACCATTTTCTAATTATGGAAACCTACTCACGGTGAATCTGTAGTCCATGTCCATGAACTTTAGAAGGACAGCTTGTCACTGCTGTGATGCCATTAAAACTTGATTTGACTATATAATATTACTTTGTTGTCTGCGACGTCACACAGCCTGGCAATTTCCTACCTAACGTCTTTTCCTTTTTCTAATAGAAGCTTCTAATTTACCAATATTATATACGTTTGCTTGCCATATATTCATGCGGATTTGTTTGAATTTAGAACGTGAACAGCTGGAAGATTATGGCACGCGTGATATCAATAAAGTCATAAAAATAGATAACTTTTTTGTTTCTTACTCATACCCAACTAGTTGATGGATCCCCGTTGGAATGTTATTTATTATTCCCATTGCCGGGAATAATGGGATAATAGTTGTTTAGGGCCCGTACGCAGGGGCTTTATGTATGTATGTGTAGTATTTTAAAATGTACTTTATAGTAATTTTCTATCTACTGGAACCAATTATGCGACATCAAATCCTGCATATATATATATATATATATATATATGAGAATAAAACATTATAATCTTTGCTTAATTATAAATAAATAACATGTGTTTTAGCGCTTTTATAAAACCATAACATTTATTTTAATGATTAATTGACCTAAAATTACATATATTATGTTCCTTTGACAATTAACTGATCTAAAAGTACATCCTTTATGTTTTGTCCATTATCCTATTAAATAGAACATGTTGCAAGCAGTTAAAAAAAAACACACAAATTAAGAATGTCCTTCTTTATGCTTCTCTAACATTTAAGGAAGAAACAATTTCAAAAAAAATCCTCAAATAAAGAAATCCTCACTCTTACCTTAACTCCCTCAATCCCAAATTTTCATCAAAATAGTAGTTACGATGATGATCGATTTTTCGGGAGCTACAACAATTGAGCAATCCATTATAGGATTGGAGGATTTTAATGCTTCCATGATCATGTACAATATCATGAGAGAAGATCTAGAAGAATTGGGGTTTATGTGAAGAGAGAAAGTTGTAGTGGGTAATGAGAGAAGTAGGTGTTGTGCAAAGAAGAACAACGGTTGGAGAGAGATTGTTGGAGTGGAAGTATGAACTGGAGATGATAAAGAGCCATGTTTTAGAGATGGATTTGAATTTAAGGAGAGGTTTTGTGAGAATGCGGAGGAGAATCTTTGTGAGGAGATTGCTGAAGATCATCTCAAAAGATTTTAAATTGGGATTGGAATTGGCTTAGAACTGGGATGGCATTTTATCATATTTGAGATATTTCCATTTTGCTTTTACATTGGTTTTGGTTGAAGGGTGAGGGAAAAAAGGGTGAAGAGAAGAAAGGGAATGGGAGTGAAATACATTTATAAAGTTAGCATTAGATGGAGCCAAATGTTGGGGCTAGTGGAAGAATGAGATTTTCATTGCTATTGATCCCACATGTTCATTGTACACAAGTAATACTACTAGTGATTGAGTAATATTTGTTGATTTGTGTTTTTTTTTATTGTACATGTATCACATGTGCTTTTTACATGTTTTATTTAATAGGAATTGGACGCATCATAATGGATGTAATTGTAGGTCAGTTAATTGTCAAAAAATAAATAAAAAAATACCACAGATCATGTTTTCATAAAAGTGCTAAAACATAGGTCACTTATTTGTGATTAACTCTAAAATCTTTCATTAATTAATCCATATAAATGGAAATTGGCTATGATTAGCTGGAGTTTTTGAAATAAAAATGAAGCTAACATATTTTTGTTCTTCTTATTAGTTGTCATATGAAAAATTAATTTTTTAAAAGAAACCTAAATTCTATTGAACTCCAAATTTCCACTTTAATCTAGCTTCATTTGGATTATTTAGTTTTCATATGTATTTTATTAATGTTTGATCTGCATATATATCTTATCTATTTGGTCTGTTTATGAGTAAAAATGATTGTTAATCATTGTATCTGTTTATTGAAAACAGTTGTTTGAAAACGATAAAAATAAAATGTCAAAATGACCATAAAAAGGATGAAACAAACAAAGCCTTAATGCTAAATGCCTTCAGTATTACACCCACCAATGGAATAGAGATCATATCCCTAGTAATTATAGAAGTTATCGTGCTCATACTCACTATTATAATACTAGTCTTTAGAGATAGAAATTTTTCGACAAAAAATTTCTATCCCTAAAAAAATAAATTAGAGAGTTTGTGATGACGTAAACTATGAATAATTTGATAATTCTTATGTGCATTTGTGATGGAATTTGCAATGGATTAGAAATTGATTTACATAAGAATTTTTCTGTCACAAATTTGTCTATAATTTTAGTGGGAAAAATAATGTTTTTAACGCCATTTTTCTTTTTATCTTTTTGAATTATGTTGCAATTCTGTCTCTAAACTAAATTATTATAATATATATGCATATATAAATAATTATACTTAAAATATAGTTTTAATTATTTATATATAATAATATATATATACAAATTTTTAATATATAATACAAACTTACATTATATTTGTAAATTAATTTATAATTATATGTCATTTACAACTAATACTATATATTTTATTTATAATATATTTCATATTAATATATTATATAGTATTGATAATAAATAGTACTTAAGATATGTTTATTATAAAAATTTATATATTTCATTAGTTATTTTTATATCTACTATATATATTTTTAGATAAAAAATTTAACATACAACTTGATAGAATAATGTATAACAATAAATATATTATAAAATATAAACTTAGTATATATAAATATTAAAAATACATAATTTGCTAATTTATATATACATTGTATATAATATTTTTTGATAATAATATCATATTTGGCGAAAATATTATAATATACTACTTAAAAATATTGTATATTAATAATTACTATATAATATAAAATAATTATCATAAAATGCAAACTTAGTATATATAAATATTATATATTATTTTCATAAGATATTAATGAAAAATCCTTCATAAATAGGTAAAGTGGAATTATAAAACGAAAATTTGTAAATTAAGTTAGTAATTAATTATAGAATATACGTAAAATGTTTTATAGTTACAATATTGTAAATTATAATATTTTATAAATAAATAGTAGTGGAACTTTATTCATGAAGATTTGAATTGCTTTATTGGTTTAGTGCTTGTCAAAACTTCAATGTTAAGTATGCTTAGTGCATAGCATTCCAAAAATGGGTGACCTCCTAGGAAGGATAAACCCAAGTATAGGACGTAAATGAGAATTTTTTAGAGACAAAATTTTGGGATAGAAATATTGTCTTTAATAGTCTAATGAGATAAATTTTTGGCTTTTACAGATAAAAATTTCTATTTCTAAAGTAAAAATTTCTTATAGTAACTTGTTTTATCAAACCAAATACAAATGATTGATAATCAGTAAAATTCAATACAAAATAGGTAAATTGGAATCTTCTTATGTTAAATTGATAACCACATGTAATATGTTTAGATAATTAATCTAAAATAAGAAATAAAGTTTACTTTATTTAAGATAAAAAGAGATTAAATGTCTTTCAAGTGTTATGTAGCTCACAAGGGGTTTCCATATGATTGTAATACGAAAACAAAAAAATTGGCTCAACGAAAAAAATAATACGAAAGTAGACTAGTAAAGGTATTGTCCATGATAACATCTTTAAATTTTTACTAAAGGTGCTCTCTTGAACAACGCCTTCAAATTACACTAAAGAGGTTGTTCAAGACAACGCTTTTAATGTAAATAATGAAGGGTTATCTTGAACAGCACTTTCACCGCATATATTCCAATAAGAAAAAAACCCGACAACACCATTTTTTAACATCATACCCAAATCGAAAAAGGAACTCTCTTACTCTCAAAATCCCTCTCTTGGGTTGTGATCCTTGATTGTGAAAATCAATAAAAATATGTACTAATATACTATATCTACGATCAATTTTCTAGGAAAGTATACCTATCAATTATAGTATAGTCAATAAGTACAAGTATCATCCTACAGGAATCTTGAATTACTAGTATTTCTTTTTCTACTATCTAACTTAACAATAGATTTAGTGTTAATAATTCTATTGCTGTCATGCCCCAGTCAAGGTCAAGGCATATCCAGTTTCACCACATATAACGCCAGACCGTTATACACTAAGGCAAACCAAAAAGATCCGTTTACCTAATTTATTTGCTAACTAATTTTATATTTTTAAATCATTTAGTTAGCTTTTGGAAACTTTAAATGATGCATTGAATATTATAAAATGTATAAAATTTCTAATAAAAGGCTACTTCCACAAGTGAGCCAAACATAAAGATAATATATGATAACAACAGTTTCAAAAGTCTTCATAAACACCCATAGAGATAATAATTGTAAAAGATCTCTAAAATGAGCTAAAACTTGATACAAGTCTAGGGCTCGTAGAAAGGCCCAAAAGATAATAAGAGTCTGGCATAAACCAATGTCTAAATGAAAGTAAAACATAAGCCTCAACCTTAGTCGCTACGATCATCCAAAAGCTCCTTGAAGTCAATCTTGTACCCCAAATAATCATAATACTCACTATATGAAGCATCTGTACCTAAAAAACAAAAAGAGTGAGTCAAAGTCCAGTACATAGTAATGCAAACACATGTAATACGACACACATGCCTAAAATATATGCCATGCAATATTCAATCGTTTATATTTATTATTTAAGGTGATTTAAACAACACATGAGCACTCACACTCCGAATAACAAGCCCTAGGAACCTAAGGGTCCTAAGTCGTAGTAACTGCTCAGGGAATTGATTAAGGTAGGTTAAATACCTGAATCTCCTAGACAAAGCATTCTATGTAATAGCTTCGTTTAATGTTCACAGTCGTTACTCATTTTACTTATGTCAGTCTATAATACAATACGGTTCAACTGGTCTCATAAACGTGAACCAGATTGCATTACCATTTACCCTATCAACTACCCACTGAGCCACTAATGGTGGCCTAAGCACCTAACTACCATGGTGGTTTCACCTAACAAGGTTATCACTCATCGGCCTGGATTTAAACAACACATGCAAAAACAACACATCCAATTATTAGGTCATCTTTAAGTCCATTTGAGAATGTCTGCCCTAAGCAATCAATATGCATGTTACTACGTACTTGATAATGAATTGACAGACGATAAAGGACCACATGTAAAACAATAGGTTGATCAAATATCTATTCAAGGAAAATTAATTTTTATAAGAATCAATTATACAAACCAATGATCCATATCATATTGATTAATCAATTAATGTAAGGTCTTATGTAGTATGAGGCATTCGACTTATATTTGAATTAGGCCCATTTAAGGTCATTGAGCTTTGATGATTTGGACTGAGCCCATAAAATTTAAAAATCAAATTTATTATTTAGATGTATTGGGTCTTTAGGGATCATAGGTTAGGCTCAATAAAAAAAATCTAAGTGTCACACTTTTGAGGGTAAAGGCCTTTAGGGTTTACCAATTGAGCTCATTAAGGAATGTAGATATTAGGTTAGGTGGAATTGGGCTTTCTTTTTAAATTCGGTCCAATTAGACAAATATTGATTAATGGACCTAACAATTGTGTTCAAGCCCAAGTGGAATCAAATTAGACCCTAATTTAGCTATTCAACCTTATAATTCTTATTTAGGCACATTAAGGGCATTTTACAACATTTGGGCTTATAGAGTGAATTTGACCCAAATAGGTAATTTAATACCTGAAGTTGATAATAGACTCAAATATTTAAAATAAAGGCCCAATCAAAATAGGTAAAGGGGTATTGGCCCCATTTTATAGCATTTAAGTCCATAAAGCAAAAAGTTAGGTGTATGCTATATTTTGTAAATTAAGCCCTAATTTGCTAAGAAAGTATTGGTAGGATTTAGTTTTAGTCAGTTGGTGTATATAGGCCTTATTGTCTATAAAGCATATTATTGAGCCTATGGTGGTGTTTTTAAACCAATTTTACCTAATTTAGCCATTGTGTAGTTAATTAGTCACTTTGGATCCTATTTTAGTATATAGGCCGAAAACCAATTATTAAACTTTGAATTATTAATTTTAGCCAAGTTGAACCCAATTTAATTTCTAAGTCCTTTCTAGGTTGTTTAGGTTAAGTTGGAGCTATTCTTATAGTTGCATAAGCTGATTTCATCGATAAAGATAGCTCATATAAACACAAAAACAACGGTTAGAAGAGCACCAGGGGGTTGTGCTATGCCACCACTTCGACGCTAAAGTCAGTTCGTGGGTCCTAAAGGAAAAGAAACAAAGAACTCTATCTCCCTTTCCTCAGACGGACAAAAGGGCTATTTATAGTGCTCTAAGCCATACCAGGAGGGGACCACCATGTCTTCTCGTGTTAGATAAATTTTCATCTGGTAGCTAGCTTAATACTTGAGTTGTCGATGATACTTGAGCTGAGGGATGTGACTTCAAGGAGTAGAGATGGGCTAATGATGTCCCCTCGATCCCAAAGTGGGACGTGGATGTCTTATGTAGTGTGAGAGCTTGAGCTCATCTTGGTTAGATGCTTCTCAGTGGGCTTGAGCAATTGTCTTGAGGTCGAGCTCGTACAAGAACCCTGCCGAATTTAAAGAGATGTCCTCTATGGATGTTCATAAGGCCTGCACAAGTGACATCCGAGGTTCTTACCTCGAGTTGGGTTATGGTCCTCCCTTCTATCCAACATGCCTCTTTTGGCTGGTTGAGGTCATGGCCTACTAAGCCCGATGACTTATACTAATGATGGTGGGTCGAGTAGTTTGTGGCTCATATTCGGTTATCAATACTTGGGCCTTCGCTTTCATTGCACAAAGGGTAAGGAGAGTAACCATACTAATCTTAGCTCACAAAGTGAATTGGAGGAGGTCACATTGCCAAAGTTTTCTTAAAGTCTTTGTTCTTTGAGTTGGATCCCCTAATATTATAGTCGTCGGGGTCTATACTTACTGAGCTTGTCGAGCAGTAGGATGGTTCATCGTTTTTCATCCTGCATTCGTCAGGCTTGTTGGGGAAGCTTGGTAGGATTCCTAAGGGATGTGACAAGGGTCGTGTCATTCGTGATGGGCCCAAGGTATTTAGGTTGCGCGGTTCCTAAGTATTAGGTAGTCAATAGTCTATTTGTCTTCCTTTGTTCCCTATATATATGGAGGTTGTTTGTTCTGTGGAATTCATTCGCTCACAAAACATTTTCATCTGTCAAAACAAAAGTGTTAAGTTTCTTTAGACACTTTCTTCTTTATGTTTTTAGAGAGGATGTCGAGTTCAAGTAACTCCGACACCCAATCTTTTTTACATGACTCTTCATGGATAAGGTGATGAGAGACAAGAGAAAAGCTACTTCAAGATCGAGGAGCTCGGGCTCAGGTGGTAGGAATAGGTCGGAGAGTGGTAATTCAGCTTCTATTAGTAGCTGTGGAGAGGGGTCTGGCAAGTTATATGCATGATTAGTGGAGAGACGAGCCGTTTTAAATGCACATCATCCCCTTACATATAGGGGTGACTTAAGGCGATGGTCCTAATGGGTGATCTGCTTAAAATATGTATATAAAAAAGTGTGAGTTTGGATACTACCAGCAAGTATACTGGGTCTAATCATGTAATACAAAAAAGTGAGTCGAGTATCGTTCCCATGAAGATCAAATTAATTACTAGATCGATATTAACTTTTACTAATATTTAGGCAATCAAATTGTATCAATTTAAACTATTTAATTAATGTATTTTAACCTAATAGCTATCAATGAATGCAATGAGATTGTGAGAAAGATATATAAGATAAATGTGGGAAGGAGCATAATCCACCCTATTCTTTGCTAATCATACTGAAGTTAAATTATATAAATAGTTAGAATTGTGGACATTTGTAAGAAATTGTCAAGACCTAAAACCATCAAGTTTTAGTTAAAACACAAAATAATCTATTAGCTTTCGTTAAATAAATTATCAATGGAATCTAATTTACAATTATAAACCTCCCGATTCTACAATTGTCTAATATCCTAAATTAACTTCTCTTAATTCCTGAGTGAGAAATTAACATAAAACATTGCATGAATTACATGGGACAATTTCTAAATCAGATTAAACTCTGCCGCTTCCGCAATTGTTGTTTAATCTTAATTCATGAATTCCTATGAACCTTAATTCTTCTTCCAAATTATCAAAATTCTTATCAATCCAATTTCGTACAGAAACAAAATAGATAATTAGGATTCAATACAAATATTCCATAATTCTAACAATCTTATAATATAAATTCAAAAATCATTTTAGCAAGATTAGGGTTTCATCACTTCCCACAAGAAAAAGTTTAGTTACTCATGGATGATAATTCAATAATCAGATAGGAATATGCAATTGATATCATTATGAACAAAGAAATCAGATAGATGAATTGTATAAGAAAAGAGAGATCATATATCACCAATTTAAATATCAAAATCTTTAATTACAAATTCTTGAAAGCTTCAAATCTCTCACAATTCTCTATGAAATGCTAAAAACTATATATCTACTGAATGTATGCTGAATTGTTTCTCTGATTTTCTTAAGTGATGATGCTAGAGGAGGGAAATCTCCTTTATATAGGAAAAATTTCATGAGAAGCATTAATGAAAAATTGCAGTTTCAATTTGTACACTGGCAGTTACACTTTCTACGCCGACGGCTTACAGGAGGCATAGAGTTCTTCTTTTGATTACACTAGTAGTGCACTAGTAGCTTTCATCTTCGGTTACAAGTGTAGGCCGCTCGTACGTCGGTGGCTTAGAAATAAATCTAGCCAGCGTATATACTCAAAAAATGAAAGGTTGGGCCATTTTATAAGAAAAGCCGTCCTAAAGCCGGCGGCTTTTATGCCGGCTTAGGCAATCCATTCAAGTTTCACCGTTCATTTTATCACCGAGCATGCATATTTGATTATGCCTCCTGATCTTCAATCTACACTGCCTCAACGTCGATGGCTTTGAATTCGACGTACATCGTAACTCCTTCTGCACTGGCAACTTTTGAGCTTTAAGCTGCCGGCTTTCACTCTGCACTAGCCTATTCACCTTCTACACCGGCGACTTTCAGGCAGCGTAAGTTCAAATGAAAGAAGGCTTGTAAGGCTGGCAGTGTATGCAACGGCTTTGAGAGTGCAAACATTTTCATCTTGTAAGCCGTCTCAACGCTGGCAGCTTTGATTCCCAGAAAGCCGGTGTTGAATGAAATCTGCAGAAGTTGGCTTCTTCTTCCTTCTACACTGGTGGTGTTGAGCCAGTTTGTTTAGCTTCCCACAATCTACACAGCCTTAAAGCCAGCAGTGTAGAGGCAACCTTAAGGATTTTGATTTTGAGCATCTTGAAGGCTGGCTGTATGCTGGCGGCTTAGACTTTAGAAAAGCCGGCATACCCCTGAGTTTTCTATTTTCATTTCAAAGTTTCTTATTTTGCTTTCCTTTGTCGAAATTAGACCCGAAACATGAATTTTAACCAAAATAAATACCCATTCTAGCCATTTATGATAAGTTTATCACAAATTAAACATCAAAAAGTTGTATGAAAATATGATCTTATCAATGGGATCAGTTGCAAGCTCTCTAAGGTGGCCTTCAGGGCTATTTGGAGAGAGAAGATGCGAGGTGCTCCTCAAGAGTTGGAGGTTATCATGCCTTTGAAGTCAAATCGAGTCTATCTCCTAGGTGGTCAGTGGTTTACTTTATATAAGAAGGCTTTTGAGTTCGGCATGAGGATGCCTTTCTCCCCTTTTTCAGAAGGAGTTCTTTAAATACCATCAGCTATATCTGGCTCAGTTATTGTTCAATGCCTAGAGAATATTGGTGGCTTTTAAGATTATCTGCCTTAATATCATGGTGTAACCTACCCTAACCTTGTTTTGTCAGTTTTCCTATACAAAAGGTCGAATGAGGAGTAGTGGTATCTTACCAACAGCCTAAGTATCCCAGGTTCCTCAATGGTCTCACCAGCTCGAATGGGTTTGACTAGAAGAGCGAGTTCGGAGTAGTTAGAATGGAGGAGGGTACGTAATGGGGGTTTTATTTCTAGGTAGATTGGTGTAAGCCCATCTGAACTGAAAAGCCATGGAAATTGAACTCATATGACACTAGGGGGTTAAGGAAGTTGGAGGAAGCACTGGAGGAGTGAGGTGGGAAGCCATATAATGCCACACTTGTAGTGAGGAATTTATGAAGGAAGCAGTAGTTTCTAAGGATGAGGCGACCTTTGTTTCCCGAGGAGTGATTCCGTCTTTGTGAACATTGCCTCTCTCTCTCTTCTTGTCTACCCCTGGGGAGGCTGTTAAGTCGAGCTCTTGTGGAGAGGCTATGTCGATTTACAATGTTCTTATTTTTTGTGGGCAAGTGAGCTCGACTTAGCAAGCTTCATGATTATTTATTGACTGATGTTGTTTTTGTTGTGCTTTTGTAGATGTTCTTATGCTAGTGATTGATATTGGCAAGCTTTTCCCCAGCTCATTGCGCAAGAAGAAGATGAAGGCAGCCATGTTGAAGGCAACTATGAAGAAGCGGGCAGTGGCAATTGAGGAACCAAGTCAGCCCGCTCTTCTCTTAAGCAAGAAGAGAAGGAAGGCTGTTCAAGTTATGTTGCCATCCAGTCTCTTGGGGCGTGTTCGTTGTGGTGAGAAGGCTTCTATGGGGGGTTCCTTAGTGCCAGAGGTACGAACTCCACAAGGTCCTTAGTCGCCCTAAGTGTAGAGTGTAGCTCCTCATTCCCCTATTATCTTCTTCCTACTGGTCAGAGGTCTCCAAGATCAGAAGCCTCAGGACGTACTACTGAACTCACTAGATTACTTAATGTTAGAGATAAGCCACGCATGGCCCAGATCGACATTGTGCGAGGTAGGGTGCTTAAATGGAGTGACGCGGCCATCGATTGGGGAGTGTTTGAGGACCTTACCATTGTGGAGGATAGGAATGGGATGAGGACTATGTTGAGCAAGCTAAAGTCCAATGGTCATCTTTTATACTTTTCTGCTCACCAGTTATATGAGGTATCTTCTTACTCCCTTTCTCCCTTTTCCTTTCATTTGCCCTCTTTCTTATATGAACTTGGCCCATGTAGGTTATGGTAGCTCTTTCTAAAGTTATGAGATGTGTGAGGTCGAGTTGCGGCGCTATAAGTTCTACTCTTAGCCTTATTAAGAGCGTGTGCCGCTCTCTAACCTAGTGTTTTCTCCACAGGTGAATGATGACCTGGAGTGGCTAAATGCTCATGTTGCCGAGTTGGAGAAGGAGGTTACCAAAGAGATACATGGGAGGGTCAGGTTGCAGAGCAAGGTGATCAAGTTAATGGAGGAGAGGGACCAACACATTCATTATATTGACGCAACGACTATTCGTGTGTAGTAGGAAGTCAATGAGGCCTTACGGGTGCAATCATCCTTAAAGGGTACTGTCAATGATTTGGAGAAGAAATGGAAAGACACCGGACAAGAGCAAAATATGTTTTCACTTCATATTTAGGAGCTCACAGCGAATCTTATAGGATCAGGGAGAAAGTAAAACACTGAAAATGAGGCCTAAGGATTAGCGAATCTTATAGGATCACAACGAATTAATAAGCAGCGAATCTTATAAGATCAGGCCTACAACATTGAAGCCCTATGTTTTCGCTTATTAATTATGTCCTTGCAAGCTTATTTTTTGGTGTTTCTTTATTGTAGGCCTGAATGGTTGAGCTCAAGGAGGGGCGGATCATTCTTCAGGCAGCGAAGAAGCATGTTTAGGAGGATCTCGTCACGAGTCAGCGGTAGAGGGAGCGTTAGTAGATGATTGCTAGGGAGAGCGCTTGGATCGTTCATGACGAGGTGCTCGAGCGGTTTCCCAAGCTGGACCTCAGTTTCTAAGTAGCTAATCTAAGTGAAGCAGTTTCAGAGGATGATGAGGATGAAGATGAGGAGGGAGGTGAGGGGGAGCCCACGTTGGAGGTCAAGGAGTCCATCATTATTGCAGGGCAACGAAAGGGCCCTACCGATGGCATAACACAAAGGGTTAGGGAGGGTGTCCTTGAAGTAAATGTTGTGGTACTACTGGCTGCTTCAAATGCTCAGTAGAATGATGTCAAGGTGAGTGGAGGCATTCCAGCTGAGCCACAAGGAGAGGTCATTGTTACTGTACCGCAGCCCTATACCAGTGAGGAGATTTTTTACCGATATTCTATTTACTAGCTTCAGTTTTTCCTTTGTGTTTTGTTAAACATGTAGGAGCTGAACTTAGTACTTAATGTATTTGACCGTAATGACCATCCGTGTAATATCATTTTTTCTTAATGAAGTTTCTTTCTTTAGTGACGCGTCTCGCTTCAAGTTGATTTCTGTTATGTTTCTATTTTTTGCTGAAAAACCCATTAAGTGTTTGAATTCTAAGCTCATATAGGATTCGAGGTTGATGCTTAAACTGCGGTTGCTTACTTTTGCAGTACATAATTTAATTTGTTATGTCTTGTTTCGCCTATACTTTACATGGTGGTATGTAGTGGTAGGCTAGTTGCAGGTCATGGTTTCATTTCGCTGGCGGACCTATCTATGCCAGAAGTCTACGATTTCTAAGATTTGTGTGTTTCCGAGGCTTGATTGGATGATCGGGGTAGTATGTACTTGAGATTTGGCTACATTTAATGTCGATCCTGGTGCGTTTTTCTCATGCCTATAAATAGTGTTGGTAGATGGAGTGCTTCTTCACAAGCCAAATTTAGTACTCTCATTTCATTCTTGGTGCTTTGAAAGGTTCTTTTTTTTTTTCTTTCGCTCTCTCATCTTTAGGAGTCGAGCGAATTATGAGTTTTCTTCTAATTAACCTTCTTTGGATTGAGAGGTCGAGCCCTTGGAGGTCGTAAATAGTATAGTGTCCTTAGGGCTCTGCAATCTCTGTTTAAGGGGGTTGGAAGCTTTGTGGTGCCTATTTACGTGGGTCTGTCATTGAGGTCAATTAATGGGTTGGGCATGTTGTTTGAGGCCCATTTCCCACTTCTGCCTCTGCCGCTTGATTTGGGTCTACGTTTCTCTTCTACAATCCCTAGATTGAGGTCGCTAAGATCTATTACTTGGTGGAAAGGTCATGGTGACTACAGTGGCATGTTCTAAGTGAGTAGTGGCTCATCCTCCATCATCAATTTGAGCGTTCGGGTTGCTACTTGAGGTTGAGGTCGTCATAGAGGGACTGTTTGACTCTTTCTCCTGCTTCCCAGCTCCTTTCTTTTAGCCATTTTCATGGCAAGTGAAGGTTGTTAGGGATGCATAGGCATGTTTCTTCCCTTAATCCAAGTCTCTTGATAGCTTATTGGGTATGAGCTCATCATGGGGGGATTGACTTTACCCTCCTCTTCTTGAACGTGTTAATTCTTCTCGAGCTGAGATTTATTGTTGTCCTTAGTCAACTGACGTAGGTTAATGGATGAGCTCAAGCTCGTGCTTAGGAAGTTAGGAGATGAGGTCATGTATAGTTTGAATCCACATTTTTGAGTTGTGGTTGGCTGAGTGTGGGGCAATTCGTCTAATTTAAGGTTCAAATCCTTTCCAAAGTTTCTCAATTCAAGTCTTGAAGTGATTCTTATACTAAAAAAAATTTCACTTTGTATTCCTTGGCCGAAATGTTGTTAAACTAAACTATCCTATATGTGATTTTGATGAGAGTAAATGCTACGTAAAATCTATTTTAAATATACTTTACTTGAATAAGATTAATAATTTATAAGGAAAAACATATATAAAGAAATTTATGTTTTGTGTATATGTGCCTTGTTTTTGTGCATGCAGGAATTGCACCAGCAAACCGATTCAATAGAAGAAAGCACAGTTGTGATCGAGTCCAAAATCCGAGGCACAAAGAGGAAAAATGCAAGCATGAAAAGGCATGAAATTTGGACCAGCGAGCTAGTAGGAGCTTGCATTAGCAAGCTGGTAGGCATTAAATCGACTGTTGCCCGCATTTAATGTCGTCGTCTATCAAATGTTATCACCAATGGACATTTTCACTTTTGAAGACTATAAATACATGTTCCTTTGAAGATTTAGAAGACTTTGAAAGTGCTATCATTTGCAAATAGACAAATCAAGAATCATACTGCTATTATTGTTCTCTTCTTCATCATTTTGCAAATTCTAAGTGAAAGAGAGAAAATCAATTTTAATGCTCTATTCTTATCTTGTAACTTTAAGAGAGCATTACAAAAAGAGAAGGAGATATTTTGTTTCCAAAGTGTGTAACTTGTGTACTGCTCTAAGCTCAATAAAGTGTGTGAAGCACTCTATTGGAGGTGATTATGGGATCAGAAAGAGTAGGAAGCGGGCTAAACTCTACGTTAAATTTAGACTTGATTTCTCCTTCCCTATCTCTTTTACTTTCCTTCTTGTACTTTCTTATTAATATTATATATTATCAAAGTTTAATTTAATTGATTGTTTGAACATTTATTTTATTACGAATTTAGGTCATATACTCAATTTATCCCCTTCCCCCCCAAGTATTTTCTAATGCATTTTCAAATGCCAGTCAAAACTAACTTAGCTAAGATGCTAGTCAAAACTACTGTAATAATTTGCTTGGAATAAATGAATATGATGTTTTTAGTTTCCATTTTATTCTCTACATGTTCATAGCGCATAACCAATGTCTCATGTAGCACATTAATAATATTCCTAGACAAAATTATGAGGGAGGATACTAAGCTCTTAAGGAGAGTCATCCTTAGGAGGGGGTTACCCGAGGTCACAAAAGAGTTACTCTTAGGAGAGAGTTACCTGAACTCATGAGGAGAGTTACCCTTAAGAGGGGGTTACCTTTGCTCAAAAGGAGAGTCACTCTTAGGAGAAAGTTACCCGAGCTTACGAGGAGAGTTACCCTTAGGAGAGAGTTACTCGGGCTCTACTACCATGAGATGGCAGAGTCTGTTGGACTCTCGAGTCCCCTTCTGACCTTGTTTTGTTACAGACCTTTGTTTAAAAAGGGCGTTCATAATTAGCTCATTAACATGGAACTCAATTTCATTTATAATCTTTTCTTTATATTTACAGCACTACATTCATGACTGTAGAGGCACATAATAGAGATGATTCACATCTATCTAAAAAACTAGCTTAAGTTGTTGGCATTCCAAGTTTTGGGAATGAGTTCTCTATCCAAGGTTTTAAGCTTATACGACCCATTTTCTAGATTTTCTTTTACCCTAATGGGGCCTTCCTAGTTTGAAGTGAGTTTCCTACGAGCTTCTTCCAACCCCATTGCTTCTAATTTTTTGCAAACAAGGTCATCAGGGAGAAAAACCTTGTGCTTGACCTTTTTGTCATAGTACTGGGCCACCCTTTGTTAATAGGCGATGACCCTCTTGCTCACCATATCTCGAGTTTCTTCTATAGTATTGAGCTCAGCCTGAAGACTAGCCTCATTTATCAACTCATTGTAGGATTACACTCGAATATTCTATAATTCGAGTTCGATAGGCAAGACAAGCTCTAATCCAAAGGCGAGTTCAATAGTCCCATCCGTAGGGTGTACCTAGTCGTGCAGTATCTCCATAAAATGCTAGATAATCATTGGCCTACTTGCCACTATAGCGATCAACTTGGGATTTTAAGCTTTGCATTATGGTTTTGTTGATAGCTTTAACCTAGCCATTAGATCAAGGACGTACGACCAAGATGTAGTGTGTTGCGATGTGGTACTCTGCGTAGAAGTCCTTGATTCTTTTGGTGTTAAATATGATCTTATCTTGTCCATTACGATAGAATGTGGGATTTTGAATATGACTATAATGTGTGTGTTGAGGAAATGTTAGATGTTTCTGTCCATGACCTTTGCTATTGCCTCCGTCTCTATCCATTTTGTAAAGTTATCATACTCGACTATGATAAACTTCCTTTGACCTGTCGAGGAGAAATGGTCTATGGATGTCCAGTCTCTATGTGAACGGTCATAGGCTGGTGAGGCAAAGTATGTAGGCACTTGAGGTATGGTTGATGGGGGAAATTTTTTGATAACGTTCACATCACTGGATGAATTCCTTTGTGCTTTCATTGTTGGCTAGAATAGCCAACCCGTACGACTCAAGTATGTATCAATTGTGCTTTGATGTGGTTGCTACATTCGCCAACATGGAGGTTGTCCAAGACTCATTGTCCTTCTAGGAATAAGCAGCAGAGTAGGGGAAAGCTAAAGCTTTTTTATACAAAACTCCGTTGACTAGAGTATAGGTAGTTGCTTTATCCATTTAACTTCTTTGCTTTTGTCCTATATGAGGGTTGAGTGCCATCTTTTAGGGATTTCTCTATTGGTGTCATTGAACATGGTGGTGGAGTTGTCTGTTGTAGCTTTAGTACCTCATGAGTCTTAGTGGAGGTGAATTTTTCTGGGAAGAACTCAACGAAAATCTTCCCCTCAATTTTGCTTATGTTGGGGACAATCATATAGGCAATCTTGTAGAGCTTATTGGCTTCTAAATTATTAGCTCTAGGTATTTTGATGATATCCTATGAGGATAATTCCTTTGTGAGGCTTAGATTGCTGCTACATAGCCTTCCGTTTCTTCGTTCTTTGCTTCATAAATGCCTTTAACTTGTTGCACCACGAGCTGGGAATGTAAAAAAAATTTTAATGTCCCTAATTTGGCTCCAATACTTGTTGCGAGCTTGAGTCCAACTAAAAGGGCCTCATATTCTGTTCGTTGTTGCTTGTAGGAAAACTAAATTTCAAGATGTAGCAGATCTGAACTCCATAGGATCCTTCCAGAACTAGGTTGGTTTCGCTTTTCCCCTGCGTAAAGGATCCATCCACGTGGAGGGTCCATGTAGTTTTCTATCGATCATCAGATTCTGGGGTCTTGGTATACTCGACCATAAAGTTTGCTAAGATTTGTGCCTTGGTGGCATCTTGATGTTGGTATTGTATCCTGTACGCACTGAGCTCGATCTATCATCCTTCCTAGGACATTGGATTTCTAGAGGACAGTCCTTATAGGTATATCGGTATTCTTCAATCCGAATGACATCATTTTTTTAACAATAGGTGCCGAAGGAAGTTACAAAAGAGTTATGGACTTCATTGGTTGTGTTCATCTTAATTTGATTATAATCTGAGAAGGCATCCATGAGACTTAGCATCTTGTGGCCTGAGGTATTATCAATCATTTAGTCGACCCGTGGTAGCAGGAAGCAATCTTTTGGGCATGCCTTATTCAAGTCGGTGTAGTTTATGCACATCCTCCATCTTCCTTCGAGTTTTTTTTCACTAGGATTATGTTAGCTAACCAATTTAGATATTTTTCTTCCATGATGAATCCAGCTTGGAGTCGTCTTTGGACTTTCTCTTCTATGGTGGCTTGTCTCCCAGGGGCGAAGTGCTTGATTTTTTAGCAAACTAGTTTCTAAGCTTTGTTGAGGTTCAGCTGATGCATGATCACGTCCAGGCTGATGCCTATCATGTTAGACGATAACCATGCGAAGACATCCTTGTTTGCTTATAAAAAAGTGATCAACTTTCTTTTATATCAGAGAGAGTCGATCTCTCTACTCTTGTGGTATGCTCGGGATTATCGTCAAAGGCGACCTCCTTCGTGAGCTTCGCAGAGTTGCCTTGATGTTTAAGCTTGTGCTCTAGTTTGGTATCTACAATACACACATGATTTCTTTTTAATGCTTTGAGGTACAGTTTTTGGGGATACTCTTGATCTCCTCGACATACCTTTACCCTAGTCAAGGTAAGGAACTTGGCTTTGAGGTATGGTTGGCAAATGACCATGCCAAATATCAACTATGTGTCTCTTCCCAATATGCCGTTATATGGAGACCAACAATTGACCGAAAGGAATTCTATTAGGTGTGTCGTGTTGCATGACCCTTCGTCGAGCTCGAAAAGTAAAGTGATGATCCCTTAAGGTCAAATAAGTCAATTGTCAAAACCATACAACTTGTGGTCGTATGGCCTCAGCTTTGCCTTTAATTCATGTTTCATCTACTCATAAGCCTCATTGAAGAGAATGTTGGTACTACTATCTATATTGATCAGCACCCTCTTAATTTTTCATCCCAATATGCGAATAAAAATAACCAAGGCATCTTGGTAGGGGGTTTTGTCATGCCCTGAGGGCACCCTAATAGTAGCATACAATCTATGCATGTATACTATTACCATATATACCTTCAGGAGTGCCATATATTCAAACAAACAAGATCTTTTAGTTGTATCAATAAGAAATAACAAATACATGTAAGGCATAAATTAGTAAAATAACTGTCATCACCAGTCTCGAATGACTTAATATTACAGACCATATTCCTATTCTATATGTCTGCAAATACATAAGCTGATATTACAAATACTAACTAATTAATAACTAGGAAATAAAAGTAAACAACTTATCCCAAATATCCTAAATTCTTCGAGTAACTTAATATCACAGAGTCATACTCTTGGAATAAATGAGCCAGGGTTGAAGTGTCAGCTAAAAGTCTTTAGGATTGTGAGTGAAACCACGGGCTCAGTGAATAACTAAACATATTACACATCAAACAAGTTCATTAGCAATCATATGTAATGTAACAATTAATCATATACATAGATACAAACTTGGATGGTTTAGAATCTAAACAGGCAAGAGATTTACACCCTTTTATTAAGGTTGAAGAACAATTACTTAATGACCCAACTGGCCAGGAGAAAGTAATTATGTAGGAAAATCAACGATTTCTTGTTTTAGATTATCACTTTAACTTTAAGGTATTTTAACTGACCATTTCCTACAATAATTCGTAGAAACTCCTTAAGTATTAGAAATTACAAAGCGATACCATGATTGGTACCCTTCATTGCCACTTAGTTCTCGTGGAACTGACAGAACAAAGATAATCTTGGAAAAACTAACAGTTTTAGGAATACGAAGTATTAACATAGAACTAAAATACTAATAGTAGCAAGTTGTCATACTTTTAAAGTATGAAATAATACAGTTCGTGTAATGCATGATCATTTTAATTATAAAGACAATAATTCTTAATCAGGCTTAAGGTTGTCATTCATTACACACAAACATATGATATGTCATTTCAAAACATCAAATAGTTGAATTATCACTTTCATTAACTTGTGTTGACATAGCAAGCAATCGATTCACAACATAAATCATTCTCATCATGCTTTTCACATCAACTGTATTATTATCTTTGCATTACATATGCCACTAATTACAAGCACAAAACAATGTAATAGATCTGAATTACTCATCTGCTCATATTGATCAGTCGTAATAATCTTTAGGAAAATCCACTAACTGATTGATATTACCTATTGGACGAATAAATAATTACTAATCAGATACATATTTATATCTGTGTAAATAAATCCTATTGGTTGTTTAAGTGTTCTAATATCAGTTTTTATCTTTTGTATATTTGTATTATCTTTTCTAAGTTATGATTTACAGATAACTAATATTTTATTTTTTATCGGGTAATTATAGAGTTTGTATTCAACATCCTACGATTTTATTAATATCATTATAATTATTTTATCTTGTTCTTTTGTTTAATCACCCTATGGTAATTGATATTTATTTTCATTGGGTTTCTCTCAATTTCTATTCATGTTATTATCTGTTAGTTATGGGAGTCACATTATCCTTAAATATAACTTTTTCATATTTTCCATTATTGTATATTTACTTATATAGAGATATTATAAAACAATTATCATAATCTAATTTTTTCATTTGATATAATAAAAGTGTTTTCTATTTGTAATGGTTATCAAAGTTTAACACTTAACAATTATTTAGACATACTAAGCTCAAATTATTTATATTTATTCATTCATTTTGTCTTCTGTTTTTTTTTCTTCTTCTCTTTTTTTTTTACTTATATATATATATATATATATATGTAATCTATTTGCAAACAAAATAGATTTCCATGGAAAGTTTGCACGTACACCAGCATCTAACACCGCTAGTGTTGAACTCAACGCTATCGGCGTTCATGTAATTTTACGTGATATTGTTCTAGTGTAAGCTCGCTTCGAAGGCCACTAGCTTATCCATGAATGCTGCCAACATTGGAATTTAAATCACTAGCCTTAGAATTTACGTGTTACAAAAATAACATAGCTTCGTTCTAGTGCATATTGACTCAAAGGCCGCCGGCCTATCCCACGTACACCATCAGCCTTGGACATGTATACTATCGGTGTAGGCACTGTTCATCATCTTTCTCATTTTTCTTCAATTCGTATCTCTTTTTTCTTGTATTATACATGTATTATACCAAGGTTTAAACTATTTCTAAGTGTTTTTTCATTATTCACAACTATTATTCGTTTGTTGTTTAACATCTTATAATCATCATACTATCTGTTTTCCTAGCTTCTACAAATAACTTAATGTATAAATAGGGATTTAGAGTGGAGTGTTATTGTTTGAGCTATAATGGAGGTTCTAAACCCTTCTCCAAACTTGATACGAATCCTAAGTTAAATAAAACATTGTTTAAGCTAGTGTTTTGCACATAGACTAACTTAAAATGATTTTTTTTAATTACTTTGAACCTTATATCCTTAAACTTACTCTTGTGTTTATGTGAAGCTTGTTAGTGGAGCTAAGTTGGTGTGTTGCTACCATTGGTTGTATTTGTGTTTTATGGTGCAATTAGGAAATGAATTTGTGCTGCTTAAGTGTAGGTTTAATTGTTTTGTTCATTAAGGAGTTATATATATAGAAGAAAGGGAGGCAGCAGCTCAGCAAATGTTTGGCCAAGGAGAAGCAAATTCCATCTACCAAACCAACTTGTCTTACATGATTTCCCTTAGCATTAAATGAGGTGCTTACTTGGGGAGTTTTCATTGGCTCAACAATGTTTTTCTTTAACTTTTATTGCTCTTTTTGACCTATTTTTTTTCAAAAATTCGATTGTTACAATTTCAAGGAAATCCCAGCCATGTATTATTCGCATTTTGCACCAAATATGTGCAATTAATTTATAATTTTTTTTAGGTAATTAGTTATCTTAATTTTAGGACAATTTATTAAGCTAAATGGGTATATCTATATAAGTTATTTAGGAGTTTTGTCTTCAAAATTTTATTAAAAGCTTCTAAAAAATTTTTTAGATTATCTTTGGGTTCAAATTTGAGTTTACAGTTTACGTGATTAATTATTTTAGGATTTTATCTCAAGCGATTAAGGTTTTTTAAGCTTAATAGGCTAATTTTAGTTTTAGTCTCTAAAAGCTTAGAATTCTTTAACTAGATTAATGGTGTAATCCACACATTTATTTGAAGTCTATATTATTAGTTATTGATCTGTTTTTATTTCTATTGTATATTTATAACTCTAATGGTTCATCCTTAAATTATCGTTTTCCAATCATAAGCTTTATTAATTACTTACTTTCTAATAAACTTGAAATATTAACTTAATTATTTTTATATTTTGATTTTTCGATAAATCTTGTTTTTAGTATCTGTTACCATCTAAAAAACTATATTTTAGGGTTTAAAGATATATATAGGTTTGTTACTATTATTAATTCTATTCTATTGGGCCTAGTGACTTAGTAGCAACGATGGTGGGCCGAGCAGTCCACGGCTTGTATTTGGTTGTCAACACTTATTATTTTGGCCCATTTTTAAATCAACTAAATCATATTGAACCTATTTTTACTACCTTGGCCTGTTTAGGTTATTTTAGCCCATTTGGGACTAAATTTATCTACTAATTCAAATTTTATATTCCACTAAGCCCAAATATTTATAAAAGCCCATTTTAATAATAATTACCTATTTTGAGCTCAATTTAGCTAATGAGCCTATTTATCTAATGAACTCATTTCTATAATTATAAACCCCAATACGCATTATCTAGCCTATTACTCAAATAAACCCATAACTTATATTTATCAAAAGAATTAAATATTAACACAATTTTTTTGGCCAGCATGCAATGAACATATATAAAAATTTTTCTATAACATGAACTCATTAAATGATGTCAATATACATTGCAATAATCCAGTTATGACAGCATATTAGTAATAAGCAGTATATACTCATTCATAAGGCTACTTAAACTAATTTCAATTTCTATGATGCTGGAACATTTCATTTCGTTACTATATAAAATTTCCCGCTGTAAATGAATCATTTGGCTCATCCGTATGGCATCAACATTCGTGTATCCTTAAACATGTACTTATATTTATGTCCCATTCCTAAACATGTACTTATATTTGTACCTATTATATTAGCCACTAATTTATTATTTTGCTTATATTTGTTAACACGTAATTTTATTTAAATCACTTATTTGTAGTAGTAATATATGAAAATGCCCTTCATTATTCTATTTCTTGGAAATTTTTATGAAACTCCTTTCGCCCCTGCCCGTAATTTCTCCCTAAATATTACCTGAATTTCAAAAGAAAATTAGAGATTATTAGGCTTGTAGATGGGTAATAGAATAGGATATTATGTAAAGGACATTATACCTATTAAGCTCTTGATTTTTGAATAGGGTTGGTGATTTTTGGAGTTTAATTTGTGGGTAAAATATGATGTCATTTCTACTGAAATTTGATCTTGTACATGTAGGGAATAGGGTTTCTTTTAGCCAAAGTGAAAAGTAGAACGGATATGGACAAATAGGCGTGACGAAAGGGAACTTTTTAGAACATAGTGATGTGGCAAAGATGGGTAATATTTAAATAAAATCCTACTCTTTTTTTAATATTATATATATATATATATAGATAAGAATGAATATGGGCTATGATTCTAGAATAATCTAGTGGGTTATGAGCAAGGCTTAGGTGATGGGTTTAGTTTTATATTTTAGGGGGCTTAGAGTGCAATTAGGTATTAGAAATTGACTTACAGAAATAGCTAAATTAAATTAGGGAATTAATTTGGCTAATTTGATGAGATTTTAGATATTTGGATAGAAATTTAAGAATCAAAATTTTAGATATTGAATTTCAAGGCATTTAACTAAATTGAGAAAATTAGAGAAGTTGGATATTTGAAATTAAGGAAAAAGGCTAAACATGAAATTGATTTGAGCCATTTAATATTTTGGATGGGGTATTTGGTATAATTTAATCTCTATTTTTCATTTGAAATCAATTACGAACTCAAATTGTTAATTCACTTAACTATATTAACTAATTCACTAAAGCTATTTAGTCGAATTATATAACTTAAATTTTTTTAATCTAAATTTTAATTTAGGTTGAAATTTTTTCATATTTTACACTAATTATATTACTCATTATTATTTAGACTATCCTTGCATTAGAGATATTTCAATTACAATTTAATCTAATCTAATTATCTATTTTATTACAATTGGAAACATAATTCAAGACAATTAAAGATTAATCACAAGAGCATTTAAGACATCTAGGTATTAATTCCCCACTAGAAATTACTACGTTTACTATCTAAGGATACTTCAATTTAATTATTACTTTCTTGATTTGCAAAATTCCTTTATTAAATTGATATCTCTTTCAAGGTTACCAATTTCTAATTCTTGAATCTATCTTTTGAAATATCTTCCTAAGTAACAACAATTCAATAACTGCATTAAAGATCTACAAATCTTATATTAGACTAAATTCTCATTCAATCTAATACGGAAGATTTTCGTCATTTTATATCTAGGGTTGCAAACAAATCTCTCTTATTATGCTAGATCTCTTTATACAAGTAATCAATTAATTAATATAAAATCAATTAAGAGTCAATACTTTGGATATACTAATTCAAGAAACATTAAGTACACATAATCAGAATTAAGAAAACATTAACTTCATTGAATAAACATTGACTACATGATTACATAGCAATTCCTAGGGTTCATTAATAGTTAGATTACAATCTCCATTCCTATATCATGGAACTATAAAACACAACAATCATTAATATGAACATTCGAGTAAAGAAAGAATACAACTTTGAAAGAGTGATCTTGCAATCCTCTTTTCTCTTCTTGAATTGCCCTATCTAAAACCCTTGACATGAATCAAAGATTACAATGTATGAAATTTGTAATTTTTGTGTCAGTTATGTCTAAATTCTATTTTAGGACCTATTTATAGACACAAAATCCTAGTCAATCCCACAATTTTTTGTATAGAAGTCAATCTAATCCTATATCTTCAAAATTGGATAAGCTTCATGAAATATTTTATCTCTATGGGCAATACACAAGTAGTTAGATCAAACCGTGTATCTTTCTAATCTCTTCACAAGTTTGTAATCACAATGCAACATGGCATGAATACAACGTGAAGTAACTTCCATGCTTCTCTTTGAGTTTTCAAAATGCTTCAACCATATGAAAACACAAGATAAACACGATATCAAGTAATAACCTACAGACCTCTTTGATCTTTCTTCCATGATTCCCAAAACAACATGGGTAAAACATGGCTTCTTATATTTACTTGTGGATCTCTTTCATATCTTCTCCTTTTGTACCTCTAGAAAAACATGGTTGAAACATGGGCTACTATAATAAGTCATGTAACTCTCTGGTCTTTACAATTTGAACACGACTTCTTCTTATGTCATGGATCTCCTTTAACTGAAACACAAGCTAAACATGATTACTTTGATCTACTCGTGTTCTTCTTAACTTTTTTAGAAGTTCTTCATTTTCATCCAAGACTTTATCAAACTTGATTAATTTTACTCCTTAAGCTCACAAATCTTCTTCAACATCTTAAAATAGAAAATCAACCAAATCAAATATCATGTCTTTACAAATAATCATGAAAATGCATCAAGTATATCATAATTTCCTTTCATAAATAAAGACTAAAATACACTTATCAGCTTACCATTTGAGATCTCACTTTCCACTACCTAAACACACTTTTCCAACATCTAAGTTGCATCCCATCAAGCAATGTTCTATCATTTGTCTATTTTTCATGTATTTAGTCGTTTTATGCAATTTTAGGGTAAAATGTGTGAAACCATTGCACGTGTAATTTTTCCCAAATTAATGTGATTTACTGGTGGTTTATGAAGTCTTGCGTGCAATAGATGGTAAGTATGAGTTGTTGGTGTATTGTGTGTGGTTGCATTGGTTGATTTGAGTGATTTTTCTCCAAAATTGTGTTCACTTAGAACATGCTTGGTGAAATATCCCAATTGTGATCCATCGAATTTTTCGTAAGCATAATTTATAATAATTATTAAAATTGGCGACAAGATCTTAAGAAAGTAATAGAATATGTCTGAAAAACTACCCCTAATTTTTTCTTTTCTTTTTCCTAAATGTAAATATTAATTAATACTCAATGAGTAAGTGCATATGTATAAAAAATGAATAAAATATATATAACAATTTATAATAGTAGTAGTAGTATTAGTAGTAAAATCATATTGTAATAATCAATATTATCTTGATATGTAGAAGTATATAATAAATAAAATTATCTTGTCATATAAAGCCATTAAAGTAATACTTAGTATTGAAAAGTTTATATGTCCATATGATAAAATATTTATGATGAGTTAATAATTAGTTATGTAAGATCATAATTATCAAATTTTTACTATTATGTCATTATAATTATAAATTATAATATTATAATTACATTAATGTAAACCCCTGAAATTTTTTATCGCTAATCTACCAAGTTGACTTAATCAAAAATTCAGTTGGTGATTCTAAGCTAGAGTCACTGCACTTTGATTCCATGTATTAACCCAATGATTCTATGAATCAAGTTAAGAAACAAACTAAACATTTAAAAACAAGTGTTGTACCATAGACGACCTTAGAACCGAGTAGTTAGGAACATTAGATTATGTAGACAATAACTATGATTTAAGCAATTGAAAACTCAATAAAACTGGAAACCTTTACTTAATACTTAATTAGATTAATTTAATCTATTTCTTCTTTTCTCTTCTCAATTTCATCTTCTAAAATTTCTATATGAAGATGGAATATCAAGTCTTTAACCTTATACCAAGCTCACTTAATTTAATCCATTTATTTTCCCTCTTTCTCTATATTCATTCAATAAACTAATGACTTTACATGATTTAGCAAGTTGTGGTTGTTAGGCACATTTCACTAGAGCCAACAACCCTACCAGTGGAGCCATCATGAGCGCTCCATGGTCATTCAAGGACCCACCATGGCTGATGATGAGGCTGCTATGTGCACGTCTCTTAGAGCCAACACTATGATCTTGTAAAGCCAACACAATAGCATCCATGAATGTCAGGATAGTAGCATGAAACTGAATTCCCTTAAACTTAATAAATGACCACTGACCCTTTTGATTGCAGCAACTTAACTCTTTTTTCTTTCTCTTAGGAAGTTGTTACTAAGTATCAACTTATTACAAAAAGAGTTAGGATAAAGTTTAAGGTAAACATCCTTTCTCCCTTGAATGCAATGGATTTCCTCCTCTGAAGTTCATCAAAAGCAACTGATAGCTAGCCTAGGAAACAATAAAGGAGAGGTGGCTATAGGTGTCAATTTACGAACAAAATATTTCACTCACCCCTATCAAATCATGTCTACCTATGGGATTAAATTTCTACATAAAATTAGGTTACATTTGGCTATGTAGCCATAGGATGGCTTGAAGGTTAATGCACAAAAGTCACATATGACAGCTGTACTATAATTTCAATTCTATGGTGGATTCTAAATGCAAGCTATCACACCAGAAAGGATCTTCACCATGGACCTCGAAAAAAAATTCAGTTCCTAACCAACATCAAAAGAAGAATCGTATCAAAATTCAGTGAATTCAGCCACCACTTCTAAATTTTCCATCCTCTTCCCTGCATTGCTACGTGTAGGACAGAGGAAACACTATGTCCAACTTTGGGATATTAAATTATTTTAACATTAATGGCCCATGTGACTTATGGTATGACTCTAATATGAAAGGTTCAATATGATGGTCATTTGGGCATAATGGTAATTTTGAGTCATAGGGTTTCAAATCCCTCCACTCTCCTTATTTATATATGATAGTTAAAAGAAAAATATCGTGACTTTTCATTACAGAATAATTTTTCATTCTCCACCATCAAAAGAGAAACAAAAAAGAGAAAGGTAGAGTGGGAGAAAATCACCAAGATAAAATTGAAACAGATTTTCTTCTCTTGATTGGAATTCAAAATCATGGACAACAGTATGTATCAAAACCATTATAATTTTGATTGTTTCTATCATGTTTAAAAGATCCTGATTTGGAAATTAGTCTTACATGAAGATTTGTTTTTGTAAAATCTAAGGATTTCTAACAATTGGTATCAGAGCAGGTATGGAAAACCTATTCAATTTAATTTTCCGAAATGTTCCTACATTTGCATTAACGAATTATTGCTTTTCATGTTTTCCGTTTTGGAATTTACCAGGATATCATGTAATGTTCATGTTTTCCGTTTCGGAAAACAATAATATTTCATAAAACATGAATGAAGAAACATATGTTTCCATAATATAAATGTTCCATGAAATATTCCTAATTTTCGAAAATGAAATATAGACAACGGGATTTAACATGACGTGATTTTGAATCCTGGAATTGGATTTGACCGGAATTGGAAGTGTACGAGTACGAACATTTAACGGAACGTTGAATTGTTCCTATTTCCAAACATAGTTTGGTCTGTGTATGCTTCACGAACATGGAAAATAAAAACAAATATCTGCAAATATATATGTCCTATATTTCTAATATTTTTTGCATTAACGATAGTTTATTGATATTTGTTAATTTGAATGATCTTAATGATTGAAAAGTTTAATGTTTGTTGAGATTATGTTAGTGTAAATGAAATGTCAAAAGCTTGTTAGTCACTAAAGTGGCTTAGCTTGGAAGGATTTAAATATTTAATTGTGAATTTCAATTTTTCATCTTCTTTCGATGCTAATAAAATGATATAAAAGTTTGAAATGAACAATTGTAATCATTAATCATAAGGCTAGGAGATCATCCAAAGATGGACCATTGCTTATAATTAATGATACTAAAAGAGATTCATTGATATACTGGGTGAATATGGCTGTATATCCAAAGATAACATACATACTGACTTAAGTATGATTGATTGATCTATCAAAGTATATTTATCTAAGCATCATTATTGATTAAAGTTATGCATTAAGGTATCATCCAAAGGTGACCTTAAATACATAGTTAAAGTTTATCATTTGTTTGAATCCATTTAAGTTTACTCAAAGCATTAATATGTATATTTGGATTACATTTACAACTTCTAGTAATTTGTTCACTTTGGGCAATGGAATGATCAAGTTCAATGGGCTATACTATGCGGAATGGTTTGAACAGATCCAATTTCAACTAGGCATTTTGGATTTGGACCTAGCAATTATTTCTGATGAAAAGCCTGCAGCCATTACTGAAACTAGTATTGAGTCAGACAAGTCTCTTTATGAGACTTGGGAACTGTCTAATAGGCTGAGTTTGAACTTGAGGCGAATGACGATAGCTGAAAATGTCAAGCCATCAATGCCTAAGACGAAAAATGCAAGGGAATTTATAATGAGAATTAAGGAATACTCTCAATCAGATATAGCTGACAAATCTATTGTAGGGAGCCTAATGAGTGAGCTAACGACCAAGAAATTTGATTGGTCACAGCCCATTCATGATCATGTGACATGCATGGCTAATCTAGCAGCAAAACTGAAGTTAATGGGTATGGATGTGAGTGAATCTTTTTTGGTTCAATTCATCATCAATTCGCTTCCTCCTGAGTTTGGTCAGTTCCAGGTGAATTACAACACCATTAAGGAAAAATGGAACCTTCAGGAAATAAAGGCCATGTTGGTTCAGGAAGAAGGGAGATTAAAGAAGATGAAGGATCACTCTGTTCATCTCACTGTTCATAATGATGCTGGTAGCAGTAAGTCTAAACCAGGCAAGAAGGGTAAGAAGAAGGACAAAGCCTCTATGAAAGTTGGTGGAGGTCAAATCCATAAGGATCAGAAGTGTTTTTTCTGCAAGAAAACGGGTCACTTCAAGAAAGATTGTCTAAAAAGAAAGGCTTGGTTCGAAAAGAAAGGTATGTACTGTATATCAGTATGTTTTGAATCAAATGTAATTGAAGTGCCTAATAATACTTGGTGGTTAGACTCTGGGGCTACTATTCATGTGTCACATATTATGCAGGATTCCTTTCAATCCAGCCCATAAGAGGAACTGAACAGTTTCTTTATATGGGAAACAGAATGAAGGCACGAATAGAAGGAATTGGGACGTACAGATTGATTTTGGATACTGGGTGTCGCCTGGATCTAGAAAAGTGTCTCTATGTTCCTGAATGTGCTAGAAATTTAGTTTCTGTTGCAAAGTTGGATGAAGTAGGTTTTAACTTTAAGATTGGAAACGGTGTATTTTCATTGTATAGACATTCGTACTATTATGGATCTGGTACTTTAGTTGATAATTTATATCGTTTTAATCTTGATGTTATGTATGCTGAATCTCTGTTTCTTGTTGAGCATAGTATAGGTAACAAACGTAATGCACACAATGATTGTTCTGCTTTCTTATGGCATCAAAGATTAGGTCATATATCCAAAGAAAGGGTAATGAGGTTGGTGAAAGGTGAAATCTTGCCTCAATTGGATTTTACTGACTGGGATATATGTGTTGATTGCATAAAAGGTAAGCAAACTAGACATATATCAAAGAATCCAGCCACAAGAAGTAATGAACTCCTTGAATTGATACACACTGATATTTGTGGTCCTTTTGACATTCCAACATGGGGTGGTGAAAAGTATTTCATCACATTTATTGATGACTACTCACGATATTGTTACTTATATCTACTGCATGAAAAGTCACAATCAGTTGACATCCTAGAGGTGTTTGTTAATGAAGTTGAAAGGCAGTTAGATAGAAAGGTGAAAGTAGTGAGATCAGACAGAGGTGGTGAATATTATGGTAAATTCAATGAAAGTGGACAATGTCCTGGTCCATTTGCAAAATTCCTTGAAAGTCGAGGCATATGTGCACAGTATATAATGCCTGGTACACCACAACAAAATGGTGTGGCTGAAAGGCGGAATCGCACACTTATGGATATGGTTAGGAGTATATTAAGTTACAGCACTATACCTTTATCCTTATGGATGCATGCATTAAAAACTGCTGAGGTTCCTAGTAAGGCAGTCTCTAAGACTCCTTATGAATTATGGACAGGTAGGAAACCCAATTTAAGGCACCTTCATGTTTGGGGCTGTCCAGCGAAAATAAGGATATATAATCCACATGAAAGAAAGCTTGATGCAAGAACCATTAGTGGTTACTTCATTGGCTATCCTGAAAAATCAAAAGGGTACAGATTTTATTGTCCTAACCACAGTACAAGAATAGTTGAGTCTGGTATTGCTCGGTTCATTGAAAATGGTCAATTTAGTGGGAGTGGGGAATCACGAAAGGTGGATATTAGAGAATTTCAAGAAGAGACCCCTACACCAGTGTTTCTACTCAGGTTGTTGTTCCTTTTGTTGCATCACAGTCAAGCAACAAGCTGAAACGACAAGTTGATGTTCAAAACACACAAAGTGAACATATTAGAGGTGAACCAAGCAACAATGTGCAAGTCACAAATGAGCAAGGGACACCACAAGAAATGGCATTACGGAGGTCTATGAGACAGAAAAGACCAGCTATATCGAATGACTATGTGGTTTACTCACTTGAACACGAATCTGACTTAAGCATTGATAAAGATCCAGTCTCATTTAGACAAGCCATGGAATGTAGTGATTCTGAAAAGTGGTTCAATGCCATGAAGGAAGAGATGAAATCAATGGATGTAAATAAAGTCTGGGAGCTAGTAGAGTTGCCTGAAGGATCAAAACGAGTTGGCTGTAAATGGGTCTTTAAGACTAAGCGAGACTCAAACGGCAACATCGAAAGATACAAGGCCAGACTTGTTGCTAAAGGTTACACTCAGAAAGATGGCATTGACTATAAAGAGACCTTCTCTCCAGTTTCTAAGAAGGACTCCTTAAGAATTATTATGGCTTTGGTGGCTCATTATGATTTAGAGCTTCACCAAATGGATGTAAAAACCGCCTTTTTGAATGGTGACTTAGAAGAGGAAGTTTATATGGACCAACCTGAAGGTTTCATAACCACAGGACAAGAAAATTTGGTGTGTAAGTTAAAGAAGTCGATATATGGATTAAAACAAGCTTCCCGACAATGGTATATTAAGTTCAATAATACCATTACATCATACGGTTTTGTAGAGAACACCGTTGATCGGTGTATCTATATGAAGGTCAGTGGGAGCAAGTTTATTATATTGGTCTTATATGTCGATGATATCCTTTTGGCTACTAATGACATGGGTTTGTTACATGATGTAAAGAAATTTCTCTCTGAAACTTTTGAAATGAAAGATATGGGCGAGGCATCCTATGTGATAGGAATAGAGATATTTCGCAATAGATCACAAGGATTGTTAGGATTGTCTCAGAAAAGCTATATCAATAAAGTATTAGAGAGATTTAGAATGGAAAATTGCTCTGCAGGAATAGTTCCAATTCAGAAAGGGGACAAGTTCAGTGAATTGCAATGTCCAAAGAATGATTTGGAACGAAAATCAATGGAATCCATTCCCTATGCATCACTGGTTGGAAGCTTGATGTATGCTCAGACATGCACTCGGCCAGATATTAGTTTCGCTGTAGGAATGTTAGGCCGATATCAAAGTAATCCTGGAATAGATCATTGGAAAGCTGCAAAGAAAGTACTTAGGTACTTACAAGGCACCAAGGATTATATGCTTACTTATAAAAGGTCAAGTCATCTTGAAGTAGTGGGCTATTCGGATTCAGATTATGCTGGATGTGTAGACTCGAGGAAATCTACATTTGGTTACATGTTTCTGTTGGCTGGAGGAGCAGTTTCATGGAAGAGTGGGAAGCAGTCTGTCATTGCTACTTCCACTATGGAGGCTGAATTTGTGGCATGCTTTGAGGCCACTATTCATGCATTGTGGTTGCGGAATTTTATCTTAAGGCTTGATTTAGTCGACAGTATAGATAAGCCGTTAAGAATTTATTGTGATAATTCTGCAGCTGTTTTCTTCTCTAAGAATGATAGGTATTCTAAGGGTGCGAAACACATGGATTTGAAATACTTATCTGTTAAGGAAGAAGTGCAAAACCAAAGAGTGTCAATTGAGCATATTAGTACTGAACTGATGATAGCGGACCCGTTAACTAAAGGTTTGCCACCGAAAACGTTTACTGGACATGTTGAACGGATGGGCATTTTAGACAGGTCCTCACAGATTTGATGGTTAATGTATAAATATATATACATATGGTTGTACTGCTCGTATTATTATGACACTTATGAATTCAGTTAAAGTTATGGTTTTGCTTGCTTTTGTTATCTACATCAGGTTGTATACAGTTATTGTTTATGAGATAACTAGTAGCATATTTGGAAATGACAATTTAAAGTTTTAATGTTCCTCGGTTAAGTTATTATGAATTATAATGATCATGTGATACATGGAAGGAATCATGTCATTAAAAGATGTGTGACCGCCATGATCCAACCATTTTAATTCAATTGAGAATTCTGATTTGATGAACTCTAAATATGTGTGCACTCTTATTGGTTATTGATTCATCATGTCGTAACATGGGCCAAGTGGGAGATTGTTAAATTATTTTAACATTAATGGCCCATGTGACTTATGGTATGACTCTAATATGAAAGGTTCAATATGATGGTCATTTGGGCATAATGGTAATTTTGAGTCATAGGGTTTCAAATCCCTCCACTCTCCTTATTTATATGATAGTTAAAAGAAAAGTATCGTGACTTTTCATTACAGAATAATTTTTCATTCTCCACCATCAAAAGAGAAACAGAAAAGAGAAAGGTAGAGTGGGAGAAAATCACCAAGACAAAATCGAAACAGATTTTCTTCTCTTGATTGGAATTCAAAATCATGGACAACGGTATGTATCAAAACCATTATAATTTTGATTGTTTCTATCATGTTTAGAAGATCCTGATTTGGAAATTAGTTTTACATGAAGATTTGTTTTTGTAAATTGAATTTCTAACATGGGAATCCAATGGGAATCCAATTGTTAGTAAGAAAAGTTAACCAAGACATATCAAAACAACCATTACTGAGTTAATAACCCTATTTCTTTATTCTAGTTCTTTTGTTCCATTCTTAATCTATCGCTCCTCTGCACCAACAGAACAAGACTGTGCCAGTAAACACACATACCCATTTGCCATGACACAGCTCAGGTCTGCCATGTTCCTTCAATTACGCTAGGTTTTTTCTCCTACCATTTACAAACAACTATACCAGTTTTTCGCTATACCTTTTTCAAATAATCCACTATTTCCATCCAATTTTCTTGGAAAATGACTTTCTAACTATATTGATGAAAGGACATGGCATAAGCATGGGAGATAGCGATGACAAGTTGCAACTTCCTCAAGCATTTTTCCACATCAAACCACAATCAACACACCCTACCGCTTAAACTCTTCTATTTCACTTCTCATGTACAAGTGTCGCCCCTCCTTCATGCTAGCCCATCTATTGGAAAATGCCACACACATACGTCACGCAGTTAGAGAGAGAAGGAGACATGTTGAAATCATCCTGCTACAGCTACGTTTAGAGTAAGCATGGGAAGAGAGGGACAAGTGATACTAGATGTCCTTAGATCAACATAGAAGAGAGGGATTAAGAAGTTCTATGTAAGCGTTCTTAGTAGCTATAAAACCTCCTTTTTGTTTCTTCTTTGTGAGCACCTTTTTAACTAGATCGAGACTCAACGACAAAATACCACACATAACTTTAATATGAGCTGTTATGCACCCATTGCTGCTGTAGCTACATCATTCCTCCCCTCAATTGTAGGAACTTTCCTACAACTTCCAACTCAAAACTTAGTCAAAATCTCCCTATAGCTACTAACAAAAATCAGACATTGCTGATCTTGGGTGCCATGATGAATTGGAGAGACTAGACACTTCAAATACTATTGACAGTCACGTTTAATGGTTGGAGGACAAGTTAGGGGTCTAGTAGAGGAACAAGTGTACCATGGTGCTTTGTAAAACCAAGTCAAACTACTCCTTACACCTTGTAGAGCCATCTTCATCTTCCTAAACAAGACCCCCACATCCCAATAAGACTTTCCTTCCCCGGTAGCTTTCCTTCCACTTCATTACATCCCAACTTTCACACCTTCCCTCAATTCTTTCTCTCAGCCACCTAGAATCCCAGCTGCCTCTGCTGCAACAACCTTCATGCAAGGGATGAACATGACTTGGTAAAGGAAATGACAACTCTACCTTTATCATGTTAAGGTTCTTGTTCTCACCTACTACTTATGCTTCAAGTCACAATAGAAAGAAGAAAAGGAAGATAAATAAAACTTAAGTGAAGGAAAAGGACTTAGTGACTTATTGTTTCTATCCATGGTGGACTTTTAAGGACATGCTTTTGGAGTTAATCTACTAATATAAGAAGGAATAAGAATGAGTTCCTATAGTAAGATGTTGAAATATCGTGTGGTAACAACCAACTAAGGAATTGTGTGGCCTGACCTCTCTAGTATGAGATCTTGGCGTCCACCTTTAGAAAAACCAATTATATAATAAAAAAATACTGGAAAAATTGAATGAAACCGACTGTTACTCCTCAAATTCGAATTTAAAGCGAGGACGCTCTAGGCAATTAAAGTTAGGTTTAAAAACTACAGAAAACCTAAAAGCTTTTATACAATAGATAGTGAATTATTTTGCTATAGCTTTTTCTTATGGAATTCTCATAATTCTTATTGTATCCAAGTCACATGAAACCCATCTTATGATAATCAGTAGACTGTTAGGATCCGTAGGAAATATGGACAAGTAAGTATACATCCCATGATCTCTATATTTGCTTATTTTTGTAATGTAGTGCATTTGTAATCATATTAATAACTTGAAATGAATGTAGGTTTGGGTTATGCTTGTGCCTATCTTGTGTCTGAATTGCCATGCTAATATACCATAACTTATCTAAATAAGTTAAATGTATAATTAAGTAGTATAACAATGTTGTGAATGTCTATGAAATTGTGTAGTCACAAAGCATAACTAAACTTAAATGAACCATGCATAGCATAACATACTTAAATGTTGAAGGCCACCACCGCCTGGTAATGAATTAGATGGACTGCTAGCATGGAGGACGAACGTAGACCATGTGTCCTATGTTGACAGGAAGGAACTAATCATACTTAGAGTACCGCCAGATGTCTAGGACCGTGCCAATATCATTACTTGAGATTATACCCACTTTAAGAATATATGTATGTACTTAAACTCTATTTATATAATTAATTAATTAAACAAGTTCTTTGATAGTTTAGGTTCCAAAGATGAGGGTTCTTAGAAATTGACAATATGGGAGTTCTCCCCTAACCCTTGTCACGAAGGGCATAAATTTGTTCTACATATGGTTACCGATGGACCATGTATATTTGCTTCTATGTATTCCATATGCTTGTTTTAATAACTTGTTTGATATTTCTTGAATGGTATAGAGTGAGGATTATAATTCGTGGTGTTGTGGTTGCTCACTCCCCAATAGTTTATTTTGTACGTTAGTTGAAATCTAAAGATAGGTTAGGATTTGAGTGCAGAACATGTCAAAAGATCATGCTTCATGAGTTAAGTAGCAAAATAGATAATGCTAAACCTAGTCTGAGAGATGTAATTTGAAATTGGAGTTTTCTTTCTTAAACTTAGCCATTATTTCTCTTAAACTTAGGTTCACCTTATCTTATTGTTTAGTAAGGTATCTAACTCTCTACGATCCTTATGGTTTGTGGGAGTATTGGTATCCTTAGTTATTTTCATAAGTATATATGTATAACATAGTGAGTTTATAATAAATTAGAGTCTTATAAATTTTGACATGCAAGACGATTCTCCTATTGCGGGTGCACATGTGATATGATAATTTTAGGGCAATTCTACTAGACCCCCTTTAGGTCTAACACTAATGACTATAGCTTAGTCCGTTACAAAAAGACAAACCTTCCACGAGGTATAACGTTGATGCTTAGGTCGTGGAAAGTCTTTTACATCTATTAGCATCTAACATTCGTAGTTTGATGTCAATAGGTTTGAAATGGTCAATTATGTGAGGTTCATTATCTATGTGAATGAGAATATTGTGGGTGGAAGTTGCGGGCCACAATATGAGAGGCCCACATTAGGAAGGTGAATGTGAGAATAAAAGTGAGCTTCGAGCAATTTAGGGAGATAATATGTGAGAAGATTTGTGTTGATCTAAATGAAGTTAAACTTGAGATAACACACAGACATACTCATATATATGAACCATGAGGTTATTTACATGTAGATGCCAATTGCGGATGATGACAGTCTTAAGGATTTAATTGCAATGGCTGTAGTGGGAGCTACGTTAATTCAATAGCTATTTGATGAACCAAGGGTGGTTACAATATTATTTTTTTAAGAAAATATATTGTACAAATACTCCACAACTAGTTAAGCTACATTTAATAAGTAAAACTTGTTTTTTATATGTTTAAGCTTTAATGTGCATATGTATGTTTGTGGTTGTATGTGTGTTGTTCCCTACAAATTGTGTAAGAAGAAATTATCATGCCCTAGTGTTGATCGTAGTCTTCATTGAAAGCTTGATTGGTCTAATCAAAGTGTAAATCCAAGGCGCGACAAATGGAACAAAACAAGATACACAAACTTGGTTGTGAGTCACGTCAAAGGCTTGACAATTTTAACTTCAAGGTGCGACAAGTCTAAATCTGAGGCTCGACAAGCACAAACTTGGTTGCAGGGTAAATTGAGACACGATGAGTTTAAGGTGCGACTATTAAATTCGATCATTGGACGTTCTTTTAAAAGTGAACGACTAGATTTTAAAAGCTGATATATATATATATATATATAGGATGTTTTGGGGTGATTTTTAGCAGAAATTAAAGGAGAGAAAAGAGAGTAAAGCTTAACTTACATATATTATGTAAAAATGGTTTTTATTTTGTATTTGTTTCTATTATGTAAATAGTGTCTTTCATGAGATTAGTGAGCTAATGTTGTAAGGCACTATTTATACATTTGTTTATGAGCATTAAGTGAAGTTGTTGGAGTTTGTGAACCGATTTCTGTAACCGATTCTCGTAGTTAAATGTTAATGAATGAATATTTGACTATACATTTATTATTCATTCATTATATAATTAACAATCATAATTTAGGCTTTTAAATGATATTAATACATGATACTAGTTATTAGGTCAAATCATGTATTAATGATATTAATGGTGATTTATTTTTTGCCATTAATATCCTGCATCATTTTTTATATAAATATAGGTTTAGGGTTATTTGAAATTTAGAGCAGCCATTTGTAGTTCTCTCAAGAACTATTGTACTCATTCTTTAACATATAATGAATTCTCTCTCCTCTACCCATAGGTTTTCCTGATTTAGGTTTTCCACGTAAAAATTTTGTATGTTATTTTTTTATTGCTTCATTTTTTGTTTACTGCCATTATTTTGTCATCTCCGATCATAACAAGTGTATAAGAGCTAAAGGTTTGGTTTTGTGTCTCTTCCACAATGGTAACAGTGAAGTATGACATTCCTTTGTTAGATCGCAACACCAGATTTTCTTGGAAGAGATGGAGAATGTTTTGTGTCGAAGATTGGAGTTCACTGTTAATTTATGCCCTTTAGGGGTTTTTTGGAAGAGGTGGAGAATGTTTTGTTTTTATGTCAAAGATTGGAGTTTGTGTTTTTTACACCAGATTTCGTGTCAATGTGGAGATTATTAGAGTTTTTGACCCAACTTATGTAACTGATTGTTATAATTAAATGTTAATGAATAAATATTTGACTACACATTTATTATTCACTAATTATACATTTAACGATATGTATTAATATCATTTAAAGGCCCAAATTATTACCGTTAAATGTATAATAAATGAATAATAAATGTGTAGTCAAATATTAATTCATTAACATTTAACTACGAGAATCGGTTACAGAAATCGAGTCACAAACTCCAACATAAGTCCTCATGTTGAGGTAATGTGAAGTACTCTGTTGGTGAGGAATTGTTGTAAAGTCATCTTTGTGAGATAATTGTTTTAATTGAATGAATTATGTGAAGTCCTCATTGAATGAGACAAATTATGGACTGTGGAGACTAGGGGGTAGGTTGAACTCCACGTTAAATCTAGTGTAATCTTTTCCTTCCCTTATCTCTTTATTATTATTGTTGTAATTGTACGTAAAAAGATAAAAGAGATAATGGTTAGTTAAATGAGCTTAAAATTGGTTTAAAAACCTGCCTCGTAGCTTCCGTAATATGTGCATGTAATCAAGCCTAGCGATGCATGATTTTCAACATTATTTGTGAAAACTACTACTCGATCATGCACAACTTAAGACACACATGGTACTATCCATTACCCTTTTACTCAAATCCACAAGGAAGTGCCTTTGAACACTCTTAACTATGAATTCGAAGTGTATGAGCAACAATTACAAGTTTTAGAAAACCTACATCTCAAACATGAAGCATCTACTTATGTACATCCATAGGACCAAAGGTAAGTGCCCTTTTTGTCACGTCCCGAGGGTACCCTAGTAGTAGTAGACAAGTCTCACTTGAATACTATCACTAGATTACCTTCAAAGAACGACAGGTTTTTAAAACAATAGGATCTTTTAGTTGCTTGATAAGAAATGATAAATACATGTAAGAAATAAATTAGTGAATAAACATTACGGAACTATTACAAACCAAGTAGACTTCTTGAAGTTCACAACTGATACAATAGCACTAATTAATCTATTCTAAGAAAACATAACCATTATTCCCAAATATAACCATAGACTTTCAGCTCCTAAGCTCTTACCGGAGCCATACTCCTGGAAACGACTAACCAGGGTCGTAGGGTAAACCTGAAAAGACTGTTGGAGTATGAGCGAAACCACAGCTCAGTGAATAACCAGACATATTATACATCACACAAGTCATCAGCAAATCATATGTAATGCAAGCACTCAACCATATGCACAGATACAAGCTTGGATGATCTAGAATCCAAACAGGAAAAAGATTTACGCCCTCTTTTTAAGGGTTGAAGAACCATTACTTCATGACCCACCTGCCCAGGAGAGTCTAAGTTTATAGGAAAATCAACGATTTCTCGTTTTAAGGTTATCACTTTTAATATAATCAATTAAACTGACCATTTCCTATATCCACCTTAGAAACTCCCTAAGTATTAATCATTTCAAAGTGATACTACGGGCGGCGTTCTTCTGTGCCACTTAGTTCCCGTAGAACCAACGGAACAAAGAAAACCTTGGAAGAACTAACACATTTGAACAACCAAGCATTAACAGAGAACCGAAATATTAATACGTAGCAGGCTGTCATCCCTTTATATATGCAATAATGCAGTTCGTGCAATGCATGATCAGATTATTTTATTAAGTCAATAGTCTTTATTTAATTTCATGGTGATCATACATTATACACAATCATCATCATACTACTTCACAACATCAAATCATTGCATTATCACTTTTGTAAGGATAGGTTAATAATCATACAATCAGATCACAACATACTTTCAACCAATCATTCGTTTGAGTATCTTTACATTATATATTCAACTACTTACAAGCACAAACAATATAATATGACTGAATTACTCACCTGCTCATACTGACTCAATCGTAATAATCAACTGGAAGATCTTCTAGTGTTTCAAAGTCACCTATTAAGTTGAATAAAGTATTCATCAATATAATATAGATTGTATAACTAAATTCCTATAGATGGCTAGTGTCCTAAACTTGATAATTATCAAGCTTTGGTAGTGACTAATACTGATTTTATGTTATTCTATCCCGGACTTATTATAGAAAATCATTTTACTTATTATTACTTAGTGTCGTCGTGTTTCTCTTAATTTATCTTATATAATTATCTTATTATTTTTAGAAGTCTCACTACTCAGGAATTTAGCTTATTTCAATTTCCATTCTTACCTATTTTATCTATTTAAAACAAATATTTGATTAGTTATAACTTTTATTAATACTTAATATTTTCTTTAATTCTAGGGCTTTAAGAATATTTAAATATTAATAAAAATATTCTAAGTATTTGTATTTACTTATTTATTTAATAAATTTTATATTATCATATATATATATATATATATATAATATGTTCAGTAGGCTTAAGATATATATATGTATATATATAAATTCTGTTTATTTCAAAACAAACTTTCGTAGAAGAATTATAGGCGTACGCCGGCTAAAAGCCACCTGCTTTGAAAGCCAGGTGCCGGTGTTGATTTGTTTTGTAAATTATTTCTTATCGGTTGCACCAGCTTTGAAAGCCGTCGGCTTTCAACGTACGCCGGTCCTACGCCGCCGGCATATAATTCCTAGATATCCGACTTTCCTTTGTTTTTACATGAAAATAATTTTACGTAGCTTCTGTTCAGGGTAAGCCGTCTCTACACCGCCGGCCTATCCTTGTAAGCCACCGGCGTTGAACGACTACACTGCCGGCTTATAGACAGTGTTGGTACTGTTCATCATCTTCTTCGATGATCCGATTCATATTTATTAAATTTTCCACGTTAAGAACATTATTAAACCGTTCCTAAGTGTTTCTATATCTTATATATAGTTATACAACAACTCTTAACACTTCTAGATACATAAAATCTTAGATTTCGATCTTACTAAAGTATAATTAGGGTTTCGGATTTTTACCTTGATTGAGCCGATCCGATGGAATTCGAAGCTTGGATTTATATTGATCATGTTCCTATGATTATCAGAAGTCAGTCCTAATGCTTAAACTTAAAAAAGAAAATTATTCGAACTTCATCAACTTACCTTTGAACTAGGTTCCAAGTGTTTTTGGTATTGTTTTTCTTTTGATTCGTACTTAGATGATTTGATCTGTTTAATTTCTATTTTTAGGTGGTGTTGGTTGCTAATTAAGAGTAGATTCGTTCTGGAAAGTTTGGAAAATAATGAGGGTTGTTTGTTTCTTCATTAAGAGTATTAAACATATATATATATATATATATAGAAGAAAGAAGAGAGGAGTTTGCAGCCAAATCTCCTCCGAATTTGCTCCAAATTTGCTCTACATTTGGCTGCATTTGGTCTGTTATTTTCATGTTAATTAATGATATGTTGAGTTGGCAAATAATGATTGTGTAGCGGTTGATTTTGTTGACTTTTGGGTGAATTATTGGATCAATTTCCGGCTCCTCTTCTTCCCGTGCAATCCAGCCGAATTTCCACCGAAAACTTATATATATATATATATATATTAGTTAATTATTTAACTTAGTTTTAGGATAGTTTAATAAGTTATACAGGTACAATTTAGCTAATATTTGAGAGTTTTTGTATATAAGTATATTTATAGAGTTATACAAAATACTTAGATTATCAAACAATACAATTTTAAGTTTTATATATACATGATTAATTATATGTATAATTTTATCACCCACGATTAAGGTTTCTTAAGCTCATTCGGTCAATTTTTTTGTTTTAGGCTCCAATAGCTTAAGAAAGCCATAATTAGAACAATAGTGTGATTCAATTATTTAATTGAAGTTTAGATCTTGAGTTATTCATCAGTTTATGTTTTCGTTGTGTATTTATAATCCTAACGGTTTATCTTTTGGTTATTCTTTCTTATCTATAAGCATAGTTGATTAATTTCTTGATATCGCACTTGATATGTAGGCTAAATTATATATCTTTAATTTTTAATACATATCATGAAATCTTATTAATAGAGTTTATTACTATCTAAGGATCTTGAATTTAGGTGGGGTTTAAATCCAAACTTAGGCTCATTACTATTCCTTGTTCTAATCTCGAATCATTGTTAAGTTCAAAAGCAATCATTTAATCTCTATATTTATATTTTTCTATTTAAATTTATTTGTATAACAAGTTCTGGGTTTAAATTTTAAATTTCTTTTAATCATATCTTGAATTATTTATTCAGGACACGAATCTCGTTTTTGGTATCAACTAAGGTTAAAGAAATTCTTTATTTAATTTCTAAATCCTTTATCTAACCAAATTCTAGGTATTGTTCTATTCTTAAACTTTGATTAAAATCTAAATCTATTAACTAATTCATATAATCTATTGTAGAGTTGTGTACTAATGTGGAAAATTTCCGGGGTTTACACTTTTCACCAATGCAGTATGAAGAATATAAACCTACAGCTGTTGTTAAATTTTTAGAATATAGTTGAGGATGAAGTGGCACCTATGCTCAACTTGAGGTCTAGATGATCATTACGATGCATATTATTATGTTGGCCAATATAGTTGGGGAGTTGAAAGCCCGAGTTAGTTATCCCGATAGTTATGTCGGGAATCTAGAGAGAATACTATTCAAATTGGTGGAGCAGTAGTGTTGTTGTAAGTATGGGCATAGGAGTGATTTCCTATTGTTGCCCCCATGGGCATGTCAACACTTCATTGCTTGATGGTGAACCTTTTGTAACCTGATGATAGATTGTCCAAGACACAACATGCCATCCATCCCATGTAAAATTGGCATACAAGGAGGCATTTGATATGATGGGTTCTTGATAGGTACATTTGTTTTCACTTTGATAACTTTTTTTATCAGATAATATTCCTTAGCACTAATAGATTTTGTGCTATGTAACAGGTTGTGTGGATGTCATACAACGATGAGATTATGAGCAGGATTTCATACAATTGTTGTGCTGATGTAGATGTGTGGTCGGCCCGAGTCCCACTAATTTGCTTCTAAATTATAGAGTGGTGTTTCCCAAACTGTGTCGTACAAGAATTCGGGGGATACTAGGGAATTTCACCAATTATAAACCAAATTTACGTAAGATCGACTTGAGAGGACGGGTGGAAACAAATTGGTTGGTGCATCACGTTGTATATCATGGGACGTTTAATGAGAAGTAAGATCGACTAGTCCTTATCAAGCCCCCGATCGGTGCTAACACCTACTATATTTGATGGTTGAAGCAAGTTAGTAGATAACACATTAGCCGCATTAGAGCTATGTTTGATCACTTGGTAAATTAGAATATCAAAATTTTGCTTATACGTTATATGCTTATTAACACTGTAATCTCATGTGTTTTCCATTATTTTACAAGAATTCTTATGTATACAATTATCTCCTGACATTCCAAATGTTCATTCCACTGTGAATAGGGCTATTGAGAGAATAGACGATCATGGAGTCATCGATCATCTATACCCTAAGTTATGGTATGGCAGATAGGAGGAAGATGAATTTGACGGTGACGATGAGGTTGATGAGGAAGGTGAGGGAGGAAGAGGCGCAGTAGAAGTACTAGTCTCTCCTACGAGCTCTATCTACATCTCATGCCTTGTTTGTAGTTATTGGTGGCCAACATAGTACTTCTTCAATTCCATATTCATCAACATCAAGCTTTGAATTGTATTAACCTTCATACAGTAAGTGTGGAACATCTTCTGGACTAACTCCATTGGCACCACAAAAGAACCGTGCAGTAGATGACCATGACATGGGTGAGAGAGTGACACAACTCTCACAATTTAGGCAACCTACTTGCCTGACTTAATTTTAGTCCACCAGCAACTTAGGATGAAGCGTTAGTACTTGCATAACGTGTTCAACTATCCATTGTATCAATGATTGCTTAAGGTCTTCGTAGGAGTGGTGGGAGGCACAAATAGATCACCGTTTATAGTTTTAATTCATGATTAGTAATTTAATTGGCTAAAAACATGTACTCTTGGTTTGAACTTTATAATGAACTTTGTTTTAATTTATTAATGATACTTAGTTTAAACATGTTATAATTTTCAATATTTTACAACTGATGAGTTTAGAGCTGAATTGACTTGTGTTGGAGAATAGTTATAGGAAGGAGTTGAGGAATATGGATGTTGGAGTTCTTTGTAGGTTTGTTGATGTGGAGTGATGATAGTTGAATTTTATTTGTTATCTTGGCTATTTTACCGAGTTTCATTTGTGTTTTATAGGTGTACTAGTGAAGGCGCTACTCAAGACAACACCTTCATTATTTACATTGAAGGGACTATCTTGAGCGGCACCTTCAATGTCATTTGAAATTGCTCTCTCAGATAATGCTTCTAGTGTAAATATGTTTATACTAAAGACATTATTTAAGAGAGCGCCTTTACTATAAATTTAAAGATATTGTCTTGGATAGTGCTTTTACTAGCTTACAATGGTTTTTTTTTTTTTTTTTTTGGTCGAGCCTATATTTGTATATTTTTAAAAATATATTTTCCATACAAAAATCATGCGAAAACTACTCACACGGTCCACTCTGAAGTTTAAATCAATTTCTTTAGTAATATTTATTGAGTTTTTTATTTTAATTATAAAAAGATTAACTTGATTCATGCGTATCTGTTACAAACCAAGGAAAAAACTAAATAGACGTCTTAATGAATAATGACTTGTTACTTGAGATGAAATCTACAGCAAATATTGAGTTTATTGTAACCAAACTAACCAGTAATAATTAAAATAGTTGTAAATAGTAGTTTAGTGTTTGAAAATTAGTTTTACATTCCAAGATTTGTTATAGATTTACACTATAAATGAGAAAAATAACGAAGAAAGAGGGATTGAAATCTTTGCATCCCTTAAAGCAAATCTTGGAGCATGGCAGCTCAGATAGCCAACCTTTTCCTTCATTTCCTTCACCTGCACATTTCACTAGAAAAACGAAATCATGGGATTAGCTTGATAGAATTGAAAAGTACAAAGTAAGAGTTAAGATTTGGCACATGCATAGAGAATGCTCAAATATATTAAGAAAGGAGTCGGTGAGGAAGAAAAACAGAGAATATATATAGTCTCTCAATATGACAGCATTTGGAAAGTGGGCTTAAATACAATGGTGGAGTTGGATCAATTTAGTGCTCTCTTCCTTGGAATCGGAGATTAGAGCAAATTCTTGAGCTAATGATATGCACTTGTTGAAATCCACATTAGCTATTTAAGAAATTTTGGAATGATTAATTCAAGAATAGAAAATTTGGAGTTGTATCAAATTAAAAAAAAAAGATTAAATAAATAAATCTTAAGCAAACCAAGATACCCCTGAATCATCATCTTCAATATAATGTATTAATTCAGAATCATTACTAAAGAGCATCAAACTTCAAACTCCTATATATTCAAGTATGGATGTATCGGGGTGGATGTTCAAGGTAAAGCAGTTTTTCATATTCCACTAAATAGAAGATGAACCATGCATCATAATTGCGTCCTTCACGTTAGAAAGGGGAAAAGTGCAGAGAAACAGCTCATATTTGTATGGTTTTCTATGAAAATGGACCCAAATTTTTTTAATGCATTTGAGGGCTTGTATTTGTAATTTACATGTAATTTGGTATCTATCCATCTACCATTTATGGAATCGGATGTAGCATGAACACCCTAAAATGCATATAAATTACAAATGCAGATCCTATAAGGCATGATAAAAATTTAAGCCCTTTATTTAAAAAAAAACTATCAAAATGCGACCCTTAAATGCATAATCAATTCTTTTTTCTTTTAGCAAAACTACACATATAAAAAGGAAATCCACGTTTTCTCATTAATTGTCATTTGGAAAAATTTTTTAAACTTAAAGATAAAGTTTTCTACTCACTTTTATTAGCTATCCTCGCACATGATACTTAATTAATATGTCAATTACTTGTATCTCTTCTATTAACATACTAGCGATAAAAGTGATATCATATAATAAGAGAGCTTATAATAGAAAATAGAACTTTTGTTAATAAAACAAGATCAAAGACTTCAACTAATGTCCATTTTTTTCCAAACTATCCATTATTTTTAAGGATAAAAATTTAAGTAAATATAATATATATTATATTCAAATATTAAGTAAAAAATATTATTACAATTAGATAGTGGTGTGAAATATATAAGTTTTTTACTTAATATAAATTTTTTCCCTGGTTATATGATTTCTTCCAATTAATATTACAAATATGATATACATAAATAATTTTCTTATCTCAATAATAACGAATGGTATTTAAAGTAATTGATATTGATTTATTAACTAAAATTTAATTACTTATATTAATCATAATTAATTATCATGCATAGATAAAAACCATGAACATATATATATGTATAAATATCAAATCATATCATAAGCTAGAAATTTTGTCGCTAAGTTCCAAAGATTAGTGTTCTAAATAATATAAAAATAAAAATATGTATTTTTTTATTTGTGCAAATAAAAAAAATCTTGAATTTTTTACTATGCATTTATGTGCGATATTTGCATAACTTTGCAAAAGGGGACCTAAAAATTTAAATTATGCATTTAAGAGCTAATGTTTGTAGTATGCACGTACTTTAAGGTACTTGTCCATGCCATCCCATGCCATATTCCTTTAACCGCAAATGAATGGAAGCCTTGTAGTGCATATACATTATAAATACAGTTCCTAAAATGGATGGAAAAAAAAATTTAGGAGGCCTTTTTTTGCAAAACTTGTACAAATATGGACTTTTCCATTGGATTTTTCCACCTATTAGAAAGTGATATATTGAATTGTACACCCTTCCTTTGCATTTTTTTCCCCATTAGAAAGTGATGTATTGAATCGGTGCAAATAGACGTACCTAAATAGACGATTTAGATCCCTGAAAAAATCTTATGGAGTCTTTATCATGAGATTTGGTCGATTAGCTTAAGATATCCAAGGTATGCTTTCAAAATTGACACAAACATTAATTATTGCACACTATCAGTGACAAAATTATTATTATTATTATTATTATTATATTATTATTATTATTGGTTTCTTTTCATAACAAGTAGACAGCTTTTGACTTTATTATCAAAGAATCTTTATTTCTTTCAAGATTGAAACTTTATTAATTTGATACCATGTTGTTTTAATTGTCGAAGTAATAGTTATATTTCTTGATGAGTTATCTAGGCTAATCAGGTTATTCATGGTGATCTCTATTTTGGTGAGTCATAGAAATAGAATCCAACAACTTGAGTTTGAATCTGGATCAATTCGTTTAGTAACAAGTTTCCATATCCTTTTAATTTATCAATAATTTCAAAAACACTAAAAATCCATAAAATCAGATAATCTTAAAAATCTAAAATTCCATATCATTGCAAATTCCTACACTACAAGGATTGTGCAACAATGATTGTTTTGCATTATTCTTGTAGTCGAAGTGGAGCGTTTTAATAGGATATAAATAGTGTTTCATATCCTGCTCATTATGTGCATGCTCACCTAGGGATGTAACTAAGCAGATTCTTATAAGATACTCTACCCACCCAACCTAATAAATATCCTTTATGGTTTAGGATGGGTTTTAGGACAATATGCTAAACCCTATCAGATTTTTTGTCGAGTTTTGAGATGGATATAAAACCCATTGGAAACCTAAATTGTTAAGAAAAAAATTTATATTAATTTTTTTCATTCAATAAAATTAAAGTCAAGCTAATTCTAATAATTTCAAGTTACATATTTTACATACTAGTTCAATTTAATAAATAGTATATACCTTAATAAATTTGTAGTTCAATTTAATAAATTGCATGTGTATTTTAAAATTTGTAGACCATTCATTTTCAATAATATTTTATTTTAATTAATCATGGTGACTTATTGCAATGTCAAGCTAATGGAAAATAAAGAGAATTTATTTGAAAAGATTTATTGTATACACAATATCCTAAATAGGAAATATAAATAAAATCTCAAATAATATTCTAATAATGAAAACTAAATAAAATTTTAAAAACATGTCATTTAATGACTTATTTCTAATATAAACCTACGAAGCAACTAAAACAATAATCAAACTACGAGAATTATGATTTCTATGGCAAAATTAATTGAATTTTCATAATCCAAAATATGACTCCAATCTTCATTTTACTCTTCATTAAGTTGTTAACATTATGCCTTAGTATTACAAGCAATATACATAGATACATAACTCATAAATTACAATACATCTTAACTAATATGACTACAAAATTAATGTAGGTGATTTGTACACATTATATGTGTAATTTTTTTTTTATTATTGTTTATATATCATGAAAATATAACATATAGCATATAATACTTATTTAATCTCTTATTATCCAGAGAAAAAAAGAAAAAAAATTCTTATCATTCACAAACTTTTTATATATACTTATATAATACATATAAATTCAGAAGAACAAAAATACATTCAATTAATTAATTAATTAAAAATAACTCAAGGCCTAGGGATCTAATGATCCAATTTATAAAGAGCACAACTCTTTTTACGGCGAAGGTTTATTGTTTCCACAATCTCATAAACATCAAATTCTCCTTACGAAAATGAAAATCCGCACTTTGACTGAGATATATCTATCAACGGAGATAAAAACCCAAACAAAGAAAGAAAAATAAGAGGAAAAAGCACAAAAAAATCCATCCACTCGCTAAAACTTGATAGCAGTGACGACTGACGACGAGCAGCAGCTTTAGTGAGTGGAGGTGAGAAAACGCTGGTGATGGCGACAACAGCAAGCCATTGTGCCAGTTGCAACCGCGAAATAAGTGGCAAAGGATGAACAGAAGCACGACAACAATGGTGGTAGTGGTAGCAAGTCGAAGAACAACGACTAAAACTAGACGCCGGTGGAGAAACTTAATAGGGTACGTAAATAATAAGCTAAAGGTAAATGAACAGACAATAAGGAGAAAAGTGGAAAAAGAAAAAAAAAATGAAGAAGGTGTGTGGGCAGGGGAGGGAATTGGCTCAAGTTGCCAATGCCAAATGGTGACTTTATTTTAGGACATGATGAGGATGGTTTGATAAAAATAATTTAATAATAATCAGCCTATTAAAAACAAAGTTTTTAATACTGTGATAATTTTGTCACATTTCGGTTAAGTTCATTTGATTGTAGTAAGTGGTAGTGTAATGACCCAAAACAGCACAACTCAAATATAAAAATCATTAAGAAAATAATGTAAAGCTTTGGAAATATTTCAAAAGGAATCACAAAAACCATTCCATATTTTTCGTGTTTTAAAAATATTGAAATGCAAACAATCTAAATATTGATTAATAATTTTAATTGATTTCAATAAAACGTTAAGAAATTATTTTCTATAGGTTTACGCAATCGATAACTAATAATAATATAGTCACATAAGAAGATAACCTAATTTTGATTTTAATAAGACAATGGTAATTTGGATAAATATGTAAATAACGAAAATGAGACATCTTGATTTTAATCTTTTCAAGATGATCACGTTAATAAAAATTATAAAATATAATATATGTATTGAATAAAAGAATATGAGCATTATATATTTTATGTGCACACTTTATATATATTCAGACAAGAATAGAAAAGCGAGTTACAATCTTCAATTGTTGAGTTTGTTGGGTCATGTGAGTCAAATTTGAGTCGTCATATGTCATCTCAAGTCAAGAGACAAGTTGAGTCAAGTCCAGTTGTGTAGTTAGTCGTTTGTTGTCTTTATCGAGTTTGAGTCTTTTTCAAAAATTAAGAGAGAATTGAAATCGCTAAACTAATTCTTATTATTTATATATGCTCTATTAAATAAAATATCAGTTGTATAAAATTAAGGAAACATTTAAAGCTTGAAATATTTGTAGAAAATTAAAATAGCAAGAAATTCAAATAAATGTAATAAAAGACAAAAACAGCGTAATTGTACTACTTATAGTATAAAAAATTAATAAATATGAATACTTAACAAATAAATCAAAATCTCTTTACAAAATGAAATATAATAACAAAACTTGAAATTAAAACTTAAGTTAGAAATTGAACTCTGGTAATATAAATAAGCCAAGTAAACTTATTAATAAGACAAAACTAAATAATTTATCTTTACCAAATAATAAGTAATTAAGTTGGATTTGAGATTTTAAACATTCTCTTTTTTTAGCCAATTTGCTCTAAGTATATTTTAACAAATCAAATATTTTATCTTTTATAAATTTAAATTAAATTTCCTTTCTTTTATTCTTAAATCTTTAAACTTTTGGAAGAGTCAATTTCTATGTTTAGTAAAATTGTATACTTCCAATTTTAGTTTATTACATAAATTGATTCATCAAATTCTTTAAAATCATCAAATTAGATCCTTTTTCTTTTAATTTATAAATCACCTAAACTCCTCAAATTTATTACCAAAATTTTTAAAATGTCCTAAATTAGCTATTTTAACCTAGAATTTTATTTTCTTAATTCCCATAAATTTTGAGTTCAAATGCATATTTAAAAATATCAGTTTTGAATCTAAACTCAAACTAAATACCATTTTTTTTTTCAAAATTAAAGTTCTATATTTGAGTTCCAGTTCAAGATAATGATTTATATGTTTTACATCTTGAAAATTATCTTTTAATCATTTTCGATACTTAAGAAAATCATCTGAAAAGTTTAAATCAATCTCTTTACTATTAAATATTCATTATTATTTTTGTTTTATCCTATTTATTCTCTTTCTCTCTCTCTCTCTTGGTTGCCATCCTCCTCTCTTTCCTTCTTTTTTTTTTTTTTTTCTGTTTTCTCCATTTCCTTCCTCTTCCTCTCTCCCTCTCTTCTTTTCCTTTAAATTTTCTCACCAAATCTCAAACTTAAACAAGGTTGAAGAGAAAAATGAGGTAGGAAACAAGATTAATGATGAAAATTTAGCATAAACAAGCTTCAAGAACTTAAGAAAAGTGGAAATAAAGAGGATCAAGAGATTTATGATATCCATAAGAGATAAGTTTTACTTCTTTCTTTGTTTTAGTTATTAATTATGTTTGTATGTTTTAGTTTGATGGTAGATGCATGTTGAGTTGTTGAGGAAGATGATGAATAGTAGTTATAGGGTTTGATGGAGGAGTTGATGACGCTGGATGTTGTTAGATGAGAGTAGAAGTGTCAGAAACATGAAAACTAGTTTACATGAAATTTAGATGATGTTTTAATGGGAGTAAAATATGTAAAAGTTGATAAAAGTATGTTATATGGATCAAGGAAGGACGTGTGTACTAGGAGAGCTCCAAACGGGTCATTTGGAGGGCTGTTGTGGCCTCTAGTTGGAGCTCCCAGTCAGCACGGCCGTGTAGGAGGCCGAGCACCCTGTCTGCCCAGCTTTAAAAAAAATTATTAATTAATTAATGGATTAAAGGAGTAACATATGATTGATATGATGTTTTACTATTCACAACTTGAGATTAGTTGAAAGAATTAATAGATTTAGAATTGAGTTAAGTGAATGTGATTTTCAAGTATAAAAATGACCTTAGGTGAGAAACTTAAGTCCAATTTAGTTTAATGAAATTTAATGAACTAAATTAATTAAGTGGATTCAACTTGGCTAGGATTAACATAGACTTAAGTTTATGAAATGAACTTAATCAATAAATTTAGGTTCAATATAATTTAACAACGCTAGATAAGTTGAAATGATCTAGTCTAAGTGAAAATCTAGTAGAATATATAATATTGTCTTAATGGGATGAATGATTACAACTTAGTAACTAAATTAGGCCTAATATAGAATTTGGATATAAAGTAAATTGATTAATGGACTTAAAGCTAAGCTAACTTAAAGGATTAGAAGAAATTAAAATGAAATTGGGTTGAAATAAGATATTTAAGTTGATTAAGGTCCAAAATAAATACATGAGAATGAATTAAAGAGATTAACGTATATAACTTAATAGTTGGATTAAATGGTTAAGTTAGATCAATCTCAACTTATGAGTACATGGTCTAAATGTAATTGTAGTATGTTGGACTTAGTTTGATAAAGGAAATATGTTGTTTTACATGCTTGATTGCTTTGGTTATGAGTTTATTTTCATTAATAAAGTTTTCCTTTGATCTATTCCTTGTGATTGCCCTAGCCAATTTTCTATTTTGTTTGGATTTCTTATATAAAGGATGATGATGATTTGATGCTATTGATGATGTTAATAATGGTGATGTTGATGAGTGGATGTGATGGGATGATGAGTTGGGTTCATAGAAGATTTCTATGGCTTAGCTTAGATGTTAGGTGGGTAACATTGACCCTATCGCCTTATTTGTGCCTATAATATAATTGCATCTAAAGTTAAGATAAATATAATTGAATGTGTGTGGGGATTGGGCATTTGATTGTTGTTTGGTGATTGTTTGATTGATAAATTACTAATATAAAAGTGATCACTCATTATTTGTAATATTTGAGTAGTTGTGGTGAATGGGTGTTTGTAAATCGATTGGTCACCCTAATAAAAGGACCTAATACTATTTGGCCATTTAATTAAATAAGCATGTACAGCATGATATTATACTTGCATTAGCATGGTATTTATGTCATATGTTAATATTCTATAGTAGTACTTTTGAGAGTCCAGTGAATCTGGTTAGGGCTACTATAGGATTTTCGGCTTCAAGGGAATTAAGTAGGCATTGAAGGATGTTACCCATATTGGAGTTGCCTTTAGAGATTAATACTTAGGGAGGTTCTATGTTTCTAAGGGAAGTGAAGGGTATATTGGCAGTCTAAATGTTTTAATCTATGCACAAACTAAGTCAAAATGAAGTCCTTAATCCTTAGCTTTATTTAAGGAAAAGTAGAGGCTATGTTTGATAAAAACGAGTTTCAAAGGAAATCCTCCCTCCTTAGCTATGTCTAAAGAGAAGTTAGAGGTTATTTTTCAATAAAATATATTTCAAAAAGAAATTATCCATCTTTAGTTATATCTAAGGAGCAGTTAGATGTTACATTTGTTATATAATATGGTTTTGTGTTGAGAAAGTTGTGAGTTGACGGCTCTAAATTGAGAGGACACCCCTTTCCTTAGTTCATAGTTCTACTAGGATGAATGACTTGAGTTAGTCCTTCAACCTCCAAGAGAGAGCGTAAATCTCTATTGGTTTGGATTCCAATCATCCAAACTGTGCATATCATTTGTTTGAGTGTCGCATTGCATATGTTTATTAATTGCATTGTTTTAACTTTTGTATAATGAATGATTTGGTTATGTCATTCATTGAGCTATAGAGAAGCTCACGCCCCCATAGTTTTGTACAAGTATATCTCAAGATGGGAATAGGCTAAGAGAGTGTGAGACCCTAGAGATTTGAAGATTAGCTTAGAGTAGAATTCACCTGTTTTGTAATTAAGTTATTTTGTTTTGTATTATATGTGATAAGTTTATAATAGATTGTTAGATTAGAAATAGTTCATGGCTTTGTAATACATATATGATCTATCTCTTTCACTATCTGGTAGGAGATACCAATTTTTATGGTTCTGATGGATTGTAGGAATTTGTATTTCTTTAACTATTAAATTGTTTTTATGTAATTAAAACTTGCATAGCATATATTAAGTAGAGTTTTGCAAAATTCTGACTTGCAAAATGGTTATCATATCTTGGATGCATACTTGATATGATAACAACTGGTTGATCCTTCTAGGCTCTTTTTGGGTGTGACAAGTAGATTTGTCAATTTTAGTAGGTTTGCCTTATTTTAATAGGTTAATTTTACACCAAATTTTAGAAGTAGTAAATTCGTTGCACTCTGGTAAGTTCATCTTTTATGATATGTGATATTTTTTTCAAATTCTGGTAAGTTTTTTGCATTATAATAAGTGTATACGATTCAAAATTGTTCCATACTCTTCATGTGTAATACAATTTATCATCATATCGTGATAACTTCGCTACATTGTGGTAACTTTGTCTGATTTTGGTATGTAGTAAATTTGTTGTATTCTGATAAATTTGCGCATTATGATAATTTGTCTATTATGCTAAGTAGTAGATTTGACGTATTCTAGTAAGTCATTACATTCTAGCAATTTTTCTATTAGTGCTAACTAGTAAATTTCTAGGATTTTTGTTAAGTTTGACGTATTTTGGTGAGTTGATTGTACACTAACTTTTAGAAGTGGTGAGTTCATTGCATTCGGATAAATTCGTCCGACTGTAGTATGTGGTGTTTTTGTTAAATTCTAGTAGGTTTATCGCAATGAGGTAAGTGCATATTGTTCAATATTGTTCATTACTATTCATGATCGTACTATATATCGTCATATTACAGTAAATTCGTTGCATTATGGTAACTTTATCCAATTTTAATATATGGTAGATTTATTGTACTTTAGTAATTTTTCCATCCAATTATGATCTCTGTTTGTAGATGACCCGTTTAATCGATTGCATCCTAAAATTAGGTCGCACATCTGCGACTTGACCAAGAATTTCCCATGTGGGTAGGGGAGAAAGTAAGGGACATGGAGAAAGAAGACCAAGAATAAAACCAAACACTCTGCCTCGATTTTAGCAAAAGCAAGTCGTGCGGTTTAGCATATAGTCGTTGCTCCTCGTATTATTAAGTGAAACCAGTGATATATGAATAAGTTCAGACATCATCCGGTGTGTTGCCGACTGAGGGCAAGGTTAAGTTTTGCTAGTTGCTGCCATGAAAACGGTCGAAATCGAACACAATTGAAACTAAAACAAACTACAAAGCTTTGATAAATCAAATACAGAACCAATCAATGAATAAAAGGTAAGGAACATAACTTCATCATAATGTAAATTATTAAATTTGCCATTAGATAATATAGAGTAATTATTAGGAAGGTGAGCAAGATTTATAAGATTTACTAATTTTTTTAAGAATTAATTAGTTATCACTTCCACTTGGTAGAAGATGGAACGATAGATGAAACTATAATTGAAAGTCAAATTGAACGATTGCATTCAAAGACTTGTTAGTACTAGTGAAATTGGAACAAAGTGACTATGATTTCATACATCATCAAAAGAACAGAAATTTCTATTATGTAATTGTAGGCAGACAATGCAAGAGATTTGCAAGCTAAAACTTAAAACCCTCTCATGATAAGAACTACTGCCTACTTGCTACGTTTAACAGCACGCCTTCCCTGACCCTTCTTTGGAGGCCCCTTTCCACGTCGCTTCAACATTTCAAGCTTTGACAAGCGCCTGTTGGAGAAACAGAGAAACGATAAAGATGAGATATGAGCTTTGTTGAAAGCTTTTGATAATTCCACAAAGACAGAGAAATTCTATTTGCTCTATTGAGCTTAAGCTGTATTTTACCCTCCTTTTTGCTGCACAATCAGATATGCATTAAGGTTAATCATAATAGCATAATTGAAGGATATATTACTGTTGTTTGTAATATGTGCCTCGAAACAGTGGAACAGGCTAACTGTAAATCTGCAAAAACCAAACCATGCAAAGACTGTAGACTTACAGATCCATTGTAGTTTAATTTGACAAGACCAATACTCATGGGATTCTCAGGAAATAAGGTAGAATATACAATCAAGAACTGAACGATGGACCTCACAGGTGGTATTGATCAGCAACAACGGATGACCTTATCTAGGGCTCAAGCCCAAATGGTTCACATTTTTTGCAGAAAGATATATAAGATCGTGCACCATAAGGGAGCAGATGAAAAGTTGAGGTTTGAAATTTTGTCTGATTTGCTGAACACAAGAAATTGCCAATTATACTGAAAACCAACAAGGTATTGGTAAATCTAATTTATTGATGGAATGTATGGTAGTGTAGTACCTCAAAACATTTTATCCTGCTCGAGTAGGCAGCCAGGATGCTGGATTGACACTCCATATACTGACATTTTGACACCATTACCAAACCCCATTTCTAATATCTGGAAACATGAAACCCTTGGGATGCCTTCTAACTCTCAATTCGAATTTCTAGATTGTTAAGCAAACTATATAACCTGTCCTAAAATTCTTTCTTTAAGAAATAACACCCATTTACTCCTAAAATTAAAGATTGAAGAAAACCAAGAACAGAAATTCAATGAGAACCTTTTGATGCTGTGGATAGGATAAAGAAGCATCAATATATCCATAATTAAAAGAGAGAAAGAGAAATTACTCTTGTTCTTTCTGAGCCATGACAAGAGGATCATCTTTGTTGACATCAGAAGGGTACCATGAAGCTACTTTCTCTCCAACCATCTTCTTACGCAGAATCTTATGGGGAGATCTTTTCCCTGTTGGGTTAAGCACGTGTCCAAATGTTCTTGCCCTTGCCTCCGCCACTCCCTGAGTGATTGCTGCAGCTAGTAGATTTTTAAAGCCCCCAGTACTCATCCCAATTCTTCCTTACAAGGAGAATGAAACGATAAATGAAACTATGTAATATACAAACATCCAAACGAAGAATTTCCATCCCAAATAGCATGGGCTTTCTACCTTTTACTACATTGTGTTACTTCATCAGCATGTACTACACATGATTATACAAAAAATGCATAGCTCTATATCTGCATCCTTAATTTCCAACGAAAAGTTAATACACTTTCACCCTTATAAAACTATTGGCTGGGAGGGGATATACCCTCTAAACCAAAACGTGCTTTTACATCATAAAAAATCTCAAAGAGATCCATTTACATTTCAATCCGATGTTATCAAAGCTTCCAAATAAAATGGTGGATTTTTGGAGGTAAATGCACTTTTCAGAAGTCCTATAAGATCAAAGCACGTTTTTTAGTTTAGAGAGTCAGCCCGCATGCCCAAGCATAGTGATTTAGGGGGATGAAGTTGCAATCAGTCAAACTACAAAACAAGATGTCTTCAATTTCCATCAAAACCACAATACATGTGCTTAAAAAATCAACATCTTAACATTCTCATTTGTGTCATCCTTAGCTTTGTGCCAAATGGATAGCTAAATAGTTGACAAGCTAGACATTTATTAGCAAATCATGATCCATTCAGGCTTGTTGCAGAAGTAATTTATTCATTAAAAATATAACAACAATGTAGAAATTATTCCTCAAATATCTCAAGTCTCTTGGAAACCACTCACGTTTACACTAGGATATCATGACAGATATACAAACATCTGGTATGCAGTATCCGACAGTGTGTGAGTTTTACATGAAGAGAGAGAGAGAGAGAGAGAGAGAGAGGATAAAGTGGAGTTACTGACATGCACGACCGGAGTGAATAAGCACGGAGGGAAAGAAATGACAGGAGCTGCGGCGAACGTAAAATCAACAACGACGTTATGGGTGAAACAGTGCTGCTCTCTACCAGATCAATTTTTGAAAGTTGGAAGTAGAACTGGGAAGTGATTCGTTTTGAGAGTCGGAAATGAAGAAGTGCTGCTCTCTATCGTATTATTTTTTAATTATGTTTTTTGAGTGTTTGTAAATAATTAAATTATGTTTTGTGATTATTTATAAGTTTTTTTTTTTTTTTTTTTGTCCGGTGGTTAACTAAAAAAAGCTGTCTATATCGGCGGAAACATTGTCCAACAAAACCGAGAACGAAAAGCAATAAAATTTGAAGCAGCTAAGGAAAGCAGATCCCTCAACAAATCTCCAAGTCCTACTTTTGCAATCAGATCAGCAAAAAGTTTTTCCTCTCTCTAGGATGTAGCAGACGGAAGTATTCATGATCTGCTTGAGCTTATCCCCCCATAAGGAAACAAGGGAAGCAAAAGGTGTGGCATCGGTTATTTCTCTATTAATTAGGTCAATAGCCATAAAAGAATTCAAAGCAAAAGAGATATAACTAAGTCCATTGTTTAGGCTCATGTTGATAGCTTCTAGTAAGCTGAAAATTTCAACTTCCAAGTGGAAAGACCAGGTAATTCGCTTATAGAAGTCTGACATGACGTCTGCTTTGGAATCCCTACAAATCGCTCCAGCAGTAACTTTCCTGTGATGACCAGCAATTGCGATGTCATAGCAAAATTGGATCTAAGGGTGTGTTGGTGCCTGCTATAGGAGAACATTGGATCTGTCACCTTAGGAAGTTTACGTTGGTTTGTTAAAGCCCACCATTCTGCAGCTTTTACCCTTGCCAAAAGCATCCAGCGATGGTCAGAAGAGGAAAAGATTCGGTTGATTCTTTCTAGCCAAATTCCCTGGAGGTAAAAGACGAAGAGACAAGACCATGGCGGGGAAGAGGATCTGTCATAGGTCTTGTCACTTTTAGGAGTCTGTTTGAATAACCTATTTTTCATCTGTATTTGTATCTGTATCTGTATCGAAATGATATATGTAAATATGTCCAATTTGTGTTTATATTTTTTTTATATTTGATCTGTTTATTCTTTTTATGAGAAGTGCTAACTTTTTTTATCTGTATTTATTTCTTAATAAATAATTTGTTAGAAAAAAATTTTTAAAAAGTGTTTGTATCTACTTGAAAAAGCTAGCCAAACAAACCCTAGAATTGATCCAAATCCGATCTTTCATATCAAAGTGGAAGGAGGATCTGAAAGATGTTGCACTGTTAACGTCTCTCTACCATTGGTCTATGGTGCTACACTGTTTGAAAATGTGCTCCACGGATTCTTTAGATCTCTCACATGGGGGGCATTTTGGATCCACAGTAATGCCCCTTTTAATAAAGTTGTCTCTTATCTCTTATGGGCAGGGCGTTGTGTACTATTCTCCAAATGAAGTTGCAAATTTTTGGGAAACACTAAATCTTCCAAATCCAACTCCAATCATCATTTCCTTGGCAAGGATCAGCAGTGAGCTCATGATAAATATCACGAATATTCATATGTTCATTACTTCCAAAGGACCACTTTTGCAATGGAGGATTGTTATTGCCATCATCTAGGAACACGTTTCCAGCAAATTACTAATGTCAATGTCCAAAGGGAACTGGATAATATTCTCGTACTAAGAGTTAACACCTACCCAGGCCTCCCTGAGGGTGGTATTCATTGCATATCTGTTTGAAGGACCAAACAACCATGTTTTAATGGTACCGTGTTTATTCATTTGTCTTACCATGTTTGGAAGCAAGGATGGCATTTTAATGAAGGAAATTAGTAGCTTTCCTCAAGGTTCTCATAAGTGCAGAACCACTCTTCTTTTGTCTACCATTGCTACGAGTTTCTAAGTGCCTGTGGACAAGGGGGGTCCATTGGAATTGAGAAGTTTTGGTTTCCCAAGCTAACTTGATCATCCAAGCTTTGTTTCTTTTGTTGAGGTCAAGGATACCCAGGACTCCCCAGTCCTTGCTCGTTTTTTGTCTGGTCCAATCAACCCAATGGAGTCTTCTTTTCTACTCGGTAGAGCCCTATAGGAAATTCATTGCTGTCCTTCCCACTTCTTTTGTAATCTTCTTTGGTAGAAGGATGAGTTGAGCATAATTATTTAGAACACTCTGCAGCTCTGTGGTAATCACAAGACACCTACGTTCCATGCTAAGGTATTTCACTTTCCAACCCACTGCTTTCCTTGTCGCTTTTTGGATGATGAAGTTGACGCCATCGGCTTTCAATGTGCCACCTTCTTTAACAGTGAGTCATAAATATATCCACAGGTTGTTCCTCTAATCAATGCCCAAAATTCTCGCTATCTCACTTTTTTCTCCATTCAGGGTATTTTTAGAGAAAAGGATAATAGATTTGGCTTTATTAATCGACTGCCCTACCAAGTTTTCAAATAGATTCATAATATTCTTCATAATCAGAGCATTTTTTTCCAAGGCTTCTCCCATCTAAATAATGACATCTGCGAAGAAAAGGTGCATTAGTTTCCTACTTAATGCTTACATCGCGATTGGCTTCCACCAACTCAGTTCCATACAGTAATGTATAGCTCTGCTGCACACTTCCATTGCCAAGATGAATAGGTATGGCAACATAGGGTCTTCTTGTCAGATACCTCGACTAGTAAGGAAGGAATCAAGAGTAGATCCATTAAAAAGAATTCATAACTTGCTATAGCAAGACAGCTACTGATTAGATGCACCCACGATTGCAGGAAATTTAGAATTCTTAACGCACTCCTAAAAAAGTCTCATCCCAATTGATCATAGGCCTTTATTAAGTCCAATTTAACCATCATCCATTTTTCTCCCCTTCTTCATTTTTAGGGCGTAAAGGGTCTCTTGGAAAACAACTAAGTTATTTGCTGCCGATTTTATTGGCGCCTTAGATTTATCATTAAGTTCCAATTTAATTCTTCAGGAATTGTTTTACTTAAGAAGCATCTTTAAACACTTTCACAAATAGAAGGTCCATCAGTCTCCCAACAATTTTTATAAAAGAAAGCATGGAAGCCATTAATGCCAAGGACTTTCCTACTACCAATAGAACCTAGGGCCTTCTTAATTTCTTCAGAAGATACCGGTCGGTCCAGCTCAAGAGATTGCAAGTCTGAGAGACACATACCACTATTCTTCCAGGTGATCAGATTCAAAAGCGCTCAATAAAGATAAAAAGAATGAGCCAACAACCATCCTCTTAGCCCTCCTCCTAAACCAAGGAGAAATCCAGTGACACTCTTCACCAAAACAAGAATAGAACCTTAGCGGAGGATCCTCCTAATTCCCCTGTTATAAAGACTTCTCTTAGACAAAAGGGGAACTGTTTTGAAACAGAAACAAGAGCTTCTCATAAGAATTCGCCAATGATGAAAATGCTTGGAGCATATGCCTCGATGTTATGGAAGGAGCAAAGGGGCTCCCTTGACATCGATTTCAAAGAAGATAAGAATAAGTCTGAAGAACCAGCCTCACAAAATAGCCAATCCATGTGAAAGAAGTCTTATTCACCAGAGTTGAGCTATAGTATCTGAGCTCCATGGAGTAATGCAATCTTTATGAAGCTTTCGGGGCCAAACCTGGGGTTTAAAGCAATGGAAGCCTGAATAAGACATATGCGCGGTAGCATTTATGAGGATATAGAGTTCTGTTTTAGAGTCTCATATTTATTGTACACATGTCTTCTTGTTATTGGTTATTTGTTAGAATTAGTTAGAAAGTTATGCTATATATATATCCTTCTTGTAATCGTAATAATAACAGAATCAGTTTACTCATCATTCTTCTTCTTCTTCGTTACTCTTGAATGCTGGAAGAAGATTGAATCAATTCATCACATGGTATCAGAGCATTATCCAGGTTCTGATTCTAGTTTCTACTGTTTGTCTTTGATTTCCATATTTCGGTTTAAGATTTGTAGATAGGTCTTGTTTCTAGATAGATATGAATACACATGAGCAAATGATGTTTGATCCTTTGTATATATCGGGATCTGATAGTCCTGGTATGAGTATAGGAAACCTAATTTTCGATGGAAGAAATTTTTTGCCTTGGAGTCGTGCCATAAGAATGGCATTAGGCACGAAACTGAAAATAGGTTTTATTGATGGCACAATTCCTAAACCTGATGAGAATTCTCCTGAACACATTAAGTGGACAAGATGCGATTATATGGTTTCATGTTGGATTTTGAATTCAATGACAAAAGAATTTCTTAGAATTTCTTGTATGTTAATTCAGCACAAGAGCTTTGGAAAGAAATTGTCGAACATTATGGTGTTGCTAATGGGTCGTTGATTTTTCAAATTGAACATGAGATAAGTAATTTGAATCAAGGAAATCAATCAGTAGGCACATATTACAACAGGCTAAAGAAGTGTTGGGAAACTTAGTGTTGCGGGTTTTTCCTGTTTGCTCATGTGGATTCTTGGATCATGTACTTGTAAGATCAAAGAAAAGTTGCAGGATTTTGAATCTCAAGCTAGACTTATTCAATTTCTCATGGGATTGAATGAGGCATATGAAGGAGTGCGCAATCAAATTTTGACAATGGAACCTATGCCAACAGTCAACAGAGCCTTCTATCTAGTGCAGCAGGTGGAGAAACAGAGGGAAGTGACTGGAAACTTAAGTTCAAGTAGTGAGATGGCAGCGTTCAATGTTTCCAAAACAAGTAGTATCAGAAATTTCAATGACAAATGAAAAGGAAAACGAGTTGTGTGCAAATATTGTCAAGGAGAAGGTCATACAATTGATACCTGTTTTCAGTTGGTAGGGTATCCAGAATGGTTCAAAGGAAAGAGGATTAATAGAGGGAAACAAGCTAACTCTATGATGACTTCTAAGTCTGAGTTAATGCAGGATACACCACTTGATTTTAGTTCACATGAAGATGTTAAAATCAATAATTCTAATGGAGGTCTGGATAGAAATATGATGCAGGCTATATGTACTGAAGTTTTCAAAATGATGAAGGAGAATTCAAATAATACAGAGCATATTGCTGCTGCTGTCACAACACTTCCATATGCAGGTACTTCTACTTCCTTGAGTTCTTTAGATGCCTCAAATAATAAGATGGTTTTTTGGATTATTGATACTGGTGCAACTGATCATATGACACCATATTTGACAATATTGAAGAATATTCAAACGTTACATAAGCCCATACATGTTCGTATGCCAGATGGAAGAACCCTCGCTGTTGACAGAATTGGATCTGTCTTCCTTACACCTTTTCTTGTGTTACATAATGTGTTTTACATACCCTCTTTATCTCACAACCTTTTGTCCGTGTTTCGTCTTGCATCAGAGAAGAAAATCAAAGCTGAATTTACCTCTCTTGGTTGCAATTTTCAAGACCAGAATTCTAATCAAATTGTGGCCTCTGCTTCAGTCACAAATGGATTGTACACCTTTGCTGCTGTTGACAGCATTTCTTCTTGTCATATGTCTTCTTGTAATAATGATCAAGTATGTCTTTTACATGCTCGATTAGGACATGCATCTATTTCTAAACTTCGACATTTAGATGGATGTAAACACTTGTCAAATGATGTTTTTGTTTGTGGGACTTGTCAAGAGGCAAAGTTTCATCGTGTTCCTTTTTCAAGAAGTAATAATATAGCTTCTACATGTTTTCAATTGTTACATGTTTATGTTTGGGGTCCATATCATACTGTTTCTTTATCTGGAGCTCGATATTTCCTTACTCTTGTAGATGATTGTACAAGATCAACATGGACTTTCCTCTTGCATCATAAATCTCCAGTATGTTCTACTCTAGAACATTACTTTCAGTTTATTTCCAATCACTTTCATATGTGTCCTAAATTCATACGTACTGATAATGGAGGAGAGTTTATCTCTTTTGCTTGTAAATCCTTGCTTCAATCCTTAGGAATTATACATCAACGTACTACACCATACACACCTCAACAAAATGGGAGAGTTGAGAGAAAACATAGGCATTTGTTAGAAATAGCAAGAGCTTGCGTATTCATGCTAATTTGCCCAAAGAATTTTGGGGGGAATGTCTTCTTGCTGCCACATACATCATAAACATCTTACTAACCTCTGTTCTTGAGTGGAAATCACCATATGAAAAGATATTTGGAAAGTTACCTTCATATGACCATTTGAGAGTATTTGGATGTCTATGTTATGTGAGAAATCATTTACCTCACCTTGATAAATTTGATTCCAGAAGTTCAAAATGTATATTTCTAGGATATGAGCAAGGATACAAAGGTTATAAAGTCTATGATATCTCTCAAAAACGTCTTTTTATAAGTCGTGATGTTGTTTTCTTTAAAATCTTTTCCTTACAAGGAATGTCTCTTCTAATCAGTCTGATGTTGTCACTGATTTTCCTTCTTTCAATACTTGTCCTTCTGATGACATGAATGATTGTTTGAATGATTCAAATATACATTCCAATGCCGAATCTGAATCTGCTCCAGGATTGGCTAATTCCCATGATTCTTCTACTCTGAGGCGATCTCATAGAACACGGAAAACACCTCATTGGCTTCAAGATTTCATACACTCCTCTCATCATACTATTACTGATACACATGCATCTTCTCCACATCAACACAAGTCCTTCTGTTCTTTATCCTTTGTTTGATTCTCATTGCTTTGATAAATACCCTTCAGATTATGTTGCATCTTTAGCCAATGTATTAACTATTCGAGAGCCTACTTGTTATTTTGAGGCATCTAAACAGCAAGAGTGGGTGGATGCTATGCATAAGGAGCTTGATGCTCTAGAATTAAATGATACTTGGGTTTTAATAGCTTTGCCTCAAGGAAAGAAAGCTATTGGATGTAAGTGGGTCTATAAAATCAAATATAGACTGGATGGTAGTATTGAAAGATTCAAAGCTAGACTAGTGGCTAAGGGTTTCACTCAAGTGGAAGGGGAAGATTATAATGAAACATTTTCTCCTATGGTCAAAATAAGTACTGTACGTTTAATTCTTGCTATTGCAGCATCTTGCAATTGGCCTCTCCATCAAATCGACATAAACAATGCATTTCTACATGGTTATCTAGATGAAGAAATCTACATGATTCCACCACAAGGATACAACAAAGCTAAATCCAATGAAGTATGTCGTTTGAAACGATCCTTGTATGGTCTTAAGCAAGCTCTCGTCAGTGGAATTCTGAGCTTTCAAATTTTTTGATTAAACAAGGATTTCATCACTTCACCTCATGATCATTCGCTTTTTATTCAACATACTACATCTGGTTGTGTTGTTATCCTTTTGTATGTCGATGATATGATTATCACAGGTACTGATACTACTGCTATTTCTGTTCTCAAACATGCCTTGGATGTTCAATTCACTATAAAGGATCTTGGTCTTGCTCGTTTCTTCCTTGGTTTTGAACTATGCAGGACTGCTGATGGTCTTTTCATTCATCAACATAAATCTATTGTTGATTTACTGCTAAGTGCTGGTTTATCTGCTGCTCGGCCTGCTAAGACTCCTCTTCCTAGTGGTTTTAAACCCGATACTACTTCTGGTGATTTGCTCTCTGACCCTACTTTCTATCAGCAGATTATTGGTCGATTGCTTTATATTGTTGCTACCAGACCGGATTTGAGTTTCAATGTACATAGCCTTAGCCAATTTGTTTCTCAACCACGAGTCCCACATCTTCAAGCCTTATTTCATTTGCTGCGATATCTTAAGGGTACTCTGAATCGGGGTTTATTCTATTCCTCTGCTAATTCTTTAATTTTGAGAGGCTTTCTCTGATGCAGATTGGGCATCCAATCATATTGATAGGAAATCAATTTCCGGTTATTGTATCTTGCTTGGCAATTCTTTAGTTTCATGGAAAACTAAAAAGCAACCAACCATTTCCACTTCTAGTACTGAAGCTGAATATAGAAGTCTTGCTTTTGCTACTAAAGAGATGCTTTGGTTTCATATTTGCTACGGGATTTGGGTTTTGATTTGCAACTTCCACTCACGGTTGCTTGTGATAATCGATCTACTATCTGATTGCATCTAATCCTTGTCTACACGGACGCACAAAACACATTGATGTTGATGTGCATTTTGTTCGGGACCATATTCGTTCTGGTTTTCTTGTTGTGCAACATATCTCTCCAATAATCAAGCTGCAGATTTGCTTACAAAATCTCTGCCTAAGCGTCAAATTTTTCATTTTTGCAGCAAGTTATCGCTTAGAGATGCTCTAACTTGAGGGGGGGATATGAGGATATAGAGTTCTGTTTTAGAGTCTCATATTTATTGTACACATGTCTTCTTGTTATTGGTCAGTTGTTAGAATTAGTTAGAAAGTTTTGCTATATATATATCCTTCTTGTAATCGTAATAAATAACAGAATCAGTTTACTCATCATTCTTCTTCTTCTTCGTTATCTACTCTTGAATGCTGGAAGAAGATTGAATCAAGTCTGAAGAACCAGCCTCACAAAATAGCCAATCCATGTGAAAGAAGTCTTATTCACCAGAGTTGAGCTATAGTATCTGAGCTCCATGGAGTAATGCAATCTTTATGAAGCTTTCGGGGCCAAACCTGGGGTTTAAAGCAATGGAAGCCTGAATAAGACATATGCGCGGTAGCATTAACAACCTAAAAAGGGTGCACACTGGTTTGGGACATTATCTTATCAACTTTGGAAACTCCATTGAGTATAATAACTAGGTAATTCAAAATGGCCCATGGTTTATCAATTACGTCTATTTGTCCATTAAAAAGTGGGAGCTAGATTTTCAAAAGGATTTTGAGACGATAACTGTCTGGGTAAGGATCTAGGGATTGCCACTTAAGTATTACTTCCCTATTGCTATGGAAAAAATAGAACAGGCGATAGGGTCTATGTTGAAGTTTGACGCATTCACCTTGGTTACTGATAAAGGAAAATTTACTGGAATCTGTCAACTTGATCTTAATGAGCTTTTAATACACACTATCATAATGAAATGCAAAACTTATCATATCGAGTATGAGAGACTATCGTGTGTCTGTTCAAGCTGTGGAAAGGTAGGACATCCCAGCCTAACCCGTAATAAAAAAATCTTCAGCATCAGCTTTCAATCAGCAACAACACATCTATCTTGGTAAACAAACCACTGTAGCCAACAGTAAAGACCCAGGTTAGCCCGACTAAATTTGAACAGTCACAACCAAATCGGGACCCAAGTATAGGTAAAATTCACTATATGTCATTAACTCATTATACTTAAAAAAAAAATTACTATATCAAGTAGAAATTTTAATTTAACTGCTGGAAAACCACTAAAAATTTTCTCGACCTTCAATCTTATAAAGTATTTATAATTTGTCTTATCTTTGTTTAAAAAAACGATCAAACCAAACCATCCATAAATTGAATCGAACCAAACCAAAATGTCGTTTTTTCAATAATTTGGTAGACAATTCCCAATCCAAACCAATCAATATATTTATAGTTGATTTGAAAGAGTAAATTATAAATTTCTTATGGTGATTGACTAAAGATCGTATATATTCTTATGGTTTAATTATGATATTTATTATTTGATAAATATAATAATATTAGTAAAAATTAATTCCATTTTAAAATTGTTTTTAAGATGCATTCTTCAAATGATGACTTAGTGTTTTTTTTTTTTTAATAGTTTTAACTTTATGGAGTATGGACTTTACTATAAGTTATGAGCATATGACTCTTATTATGTATTAATTTTTTAATGTATTTTTCTAAGCAGATCATTTCTATTCATGTATGACTTTTATTGATAGATAATTTTATTTTATTTTGATAAATTGGTTGATAGATGCATGATTGATAGGTTGTTTTCGTTGATGGTTTGCTATGTTTTAGTTAATGAATACACTTCATTGATGGATGACTAATGGTCATTGAATTATTTCATGGATTACTATGGACTATAAATGTGATGGATTTATGAAATATTTTATTGTCATTTGCAATTTAAGTTTTGTAGAGTAATTTATATATTTAAATATTTACATAAATGTGAAATATAATAACAAAGCTTTTTTCTAATTAAAATTTTGCTATAATCCATAGTCTAAATTGTTATTTAAGGGTTTGGAAATTTTCCAATATGAATCAAACCATTATTGGATGTGTTATTATCAAAATCACGATTTTACTATTCATTCAGGTGTGTAAGATTGTTACAATCATACAAAATCATGCAAAATTGGTAAAATCAGAAACGTGTATAATCATACATCTAAATTCTACCTAAAGCCTGTACCTGAATAATTTTTCATCCATTTTAATCAAGAAAAAATATATGAAATCTTAAACTTGTAGAATCATATGTTTAACTTGCGATTTTAACAACCATGATTTGATGGTTTTGTTTTGGATGGAAAAAAAGAAAAGAATAGATGAACTATAAAGTGTGGTTTGGTTTGGTTTTAATAGAAATCAAGTCAAACCAATTTGTGCTCATCCCTAAACTTTATTATCATCCATTAAATGAGTGTTATAAAAAATAAAATAAAATAAATGAGTGTAAAGATTATATATATATATATATATGTAGATGCATAGATTAATATTTTATTACTATTGTTGTATTGAAAAACATTGCGCTTTGAGGAAAAATCAATAGATTTTTTTTTTTACCATCAATCAATAGATATTTAATATCACACAAACATCGGGCTTGATACCTCAAGGATAAGGTCCTGGATGCCGGATGGGATGCAACTAGATCACAAGGCCATTGGCTGTAATTACAGTTGCATCCAATAGATTTTACCCAATTATTCATTATATGTCAATTTTAATTGGCTCATACGTAATAAACTAATAACATAATGCTTTTATCTATATTTTTATTATTACACATCTAAACGAATATTAGGAAGGTCTGCACTCCACGCCCTTTATATCCCTTAAAACTACTTATACGCATGTAATACTATATATAGATTGATTTAAGCAAACTGACAAGGATTCCATACAAGGGTGTTTTTTCTTTAAATTTGAGCAAAAATGCAGAAATTATGGTAGCTACTAGCTATCTAGAGAACGCAACAATTAGGGACAATTATCCATATTATATTATGTCATATTAGGTCAATATATTTTTATCTGAAACCTACAAATTTTTTCCATAATATTTCATTAATTATTCTTAAATAATATTCTTTATTACTAAAAGTTATGGATGGTAACTCTATCTGCCACATAAAAAAGCATAGAATTTTTCCAATGGAAAACCCTAAGATCTCCACATTTGTGATGGCTTCAATGAAAGACCAATCTAGTGATCCTTTCAAGTGAAGAAAGACACGACAGATCTGCGATGATGTAATTCAAAGCAACAATGCGTATGACGATAACAGCGAGGCCAGAATCCTAAAGCGGCCTCCCCGCACGTATCGTGATATAGTCACTTCTCACATTCCTAGCACATATGAGGCTGCCTTTTTCAAGGACTCCTCTGATTAGGATATGTATATGGGTTCAATTGATATCGATACTCCTGGAAACGTACATGAGGAAAGCCTAGAGGATGAAATAGGCATGAAAAGAATCTCTTTCAATATGGAGAAGAAGGACCTAATAAAAAACAGATGGAAACACACCCTCATTGTTAAAATCCTGGGACCAATCTTATTGGAATTTTTATAAAAGTTGCTAGTTATTTTTTATTTACTTTTTCACTGATATAAACATCATGCTTTTAAATAGGCTTACAAAAAGAGATAAAGCCTATCCTAATATCTTAAAAAGATAAGGATAAAAATAACTTAAAATAATCACTAAATAAACAGATAGAAACTTATCAATTAAAATATCTAAATGGATTTTCTAAATATATGAAAATAATCAACATAAGATAAACCCATTACTTTTAAATCATATATTATAATTTTGAATCATTATCCAACACTTCCCCTTGATTCAAAATCATAAAGTTGAAATATTCATGGAGCACTTCTCTCTAATTTTCTGATATGTGAAGCACCTCTTTTCACTATATGATGCACTTCTCATCATCTTATTAATACACTTTCTCATTAACCTTCAATTGGAGCACTTCTCTCCAAAATCTTTTGGTGCACATCTCACAAACTAACTCAAAATAAAGTTTCTTCTTCAACCATCTTTACCATATTTGCTTGTTCTTCATTTTTTATTTTGCAATATTTTTGTAGGTGCCCAAATCTTTTGCACTTGAAACATTGAGGTTTTCCTTTGTGCCAACAATCTTTCTCTTCATGGCCAAGCTTCTTGCAATGGCTGCATTGAGAGACTTTTCCTTTTCCTTTTAAAAATGAAGTATTGGCTAGATAAGCTCCTTCAACCATTTGTTTGGTTTCTTCTTGCCTCATTGTTCTTCTTTGATCTTGTGCCTACAAAGAATTAAGTACTTCCGCCAAGGTAATCTTTAACAGATCCTTGGTATTTTCCAAGATTGTAACTGTTGCTTCATACCTCTCAGGTACTATGACAAGGATCTTTTGTACTATTCTTGAATCTTTAAATTCAGACCCTAGTAGTCTGACTTTGTTTGCAATTTCAAGAAGTCTATTTGAATACTCTTTGATTGTTTCAGATTCATTCATCTTTTGCAACTTGAAATCCCTTATCAAATTTAAAACTTGCATACCTTTGATTCTTTCGTCTCCTACATATTCTTTCTTGAGATAATCCCAAATAGACTTGGCTGTCTTATGGGACATTATTCTTTTGAAGATAGTTGATGACACCACAGCAAACAAGCATGCTTTGGTCTTTGACTTCCTTGTCTTATTCTCCTTATGTGTTTTGATTTGTGTCATGGTGGGATTGTCTGGAAGTGCAGGAACATCATAGTCTTCTTCTACTGCTTCCTAAAGATCCAAAGCATCCAAATATGTCTCCATATGAGCTGCCCAAATTTGGTAGTTTTCTCCATCGAACACCGGTTAAGCAATTGAGACAAAATTGGCTTCGGCTTCCATGACTTTTTTTTTAAAAAAAAAAAAATAACTCACACACAGATCCTATAAGAAGAGGGCTCTAATACCATGTTGAAATTTTTAGCACAAAAAAAAAAAAAAGAGTGGAAAGAAAATTAATGAAAAAAGTTGCTAGTTGTTTTTTATTTACTTTTTCACTGATATAAACATCATGCTTTTAAATGAGCTTACAAAAAGATAAAGCCTATCCTAATATCTTAATAAGATAAGGATAAAAACAACTTAAAATAATCTAATTAAACAAATAGAAACTTATCAACTAAAATATCTAAACAGATTTTCTAAACATATGAAAATAACCGACATAAGATAAACCCATTATTTTTAAATCATATCTAATAATTTTGAATCATTATCCAACAATCTTAGCTACCAGATTTTATAAAACAAACTGAAATTCATATGGACACATATTTAGGCTTTCATATGATTAGTGTGGCTAAAGGCTTCTACTTTTTTTCCCTTTATGTCAGAAGATGATATCCAAATGATCATAAGAGAAGGTTTGTGGTTTATTAATGGCCATGTTCTAGTCATCTGTCGCTGGATCTCCAATTTCTCCCCGTTTATGAGCAATTTCAATATGATTGCCATTTGAGCACAATCAATGAATTACCTCTAGAGTACTACTATAGAGAGGCCTTGTTGAAAATAGAACAGGCTATTGGATCTATCTTATGATTCAATACATAACACAACACAATTTGAAAGGGGTCACTATGCAAGGATATGTGTTCAAATTGATTTTAATACTCCTTTGGTGCATACTATTTTTATTGATGGACATAAATATAAAGTGCACTATGAGGGGCTCCCCTCTTTTTGTTCCACGTGTGGATGCCTAGGGCACAATAATGTATCCAGATATCCTTTAACACTAGATAGGAACGAATCCCCTAAGATAGAGAATATGGAACAAGATGTGGTGGCTCTTGTTAATCAAGATTATACTGTTAAAATAATAAATAATAATAATTTGGAATATTATTTAATAGGTGGTGGAATGCTTTGTTTTTATCGGAGAAATTTTATCTGTTAAGAAGGAATGTACGGCAGCCGTTTTCCAAAGAACGATGAAGCTCATTCTAGACCATTTAGGATATTAAGAACATGAGCTGTAAAATTGTAGGATTTTTTTTTTTAACCGCCTTCAGCTTTGTATTAATTTGCTAGAGCTTTCTTTTGCCGCTTTATAAGTCCTATATAAGGACATATTATACACTATTTGTAATTAATGTATTATATATGAAAAACATATGAATATAATATAATTTGTATTTGAAATTCACTACTATTTATCCTCCAATATTATCAATTATAATTGCACCCAACATATACTGATAGCCATAAAAAGGACCTCGATGAAAAGAAAGGATATGGTGAGTGGATAAAAGTTAAAAGAAGGGGAAAAAAAGTACAAAATCTAGTGCGTGGTCCTATGCAGGTCAGACCAATAATGTTAAAAATATATAATTTCCAATTTTATGGCGGTCATGTTGCTTCATTTGACGGAAATGCATGGCGGTGAATAATTCTAGAGCTCTCTGGCAAATATAGTGGAAGACTTGCTTTAACGTTAAGCAAATGAATAATTATCTATTTCCCAGAAAAGTCTAGTAGATGACAGATAATTCCAGCCAATAATAAATGAACTTTGAGCCGTCCTTTGTTTATCAAATGTGCTGTCTTTTGCTGTATAAATGTGATAAGTCATAAGATGTTATTTTTTACTTTTCATTGACTGAAGCTTAACCGCCATGAAGCTTATTTATTTTAACCGACATTGTACTTTTATAAAAGGACCTTACATCCTTCTTTGTAAGTGACATATTTTCAATATTAATGAGATAATTTCTATTTGTCTATTATTTCTCCCATCTCCATTTTTATTTATTGATGTAATTGTTCTTCCAACATCATTAATATAATTTTGCACCCAACATATTTTTGGTATCAGAGCTAGACCCCTTTCACTATACATATACCTAAACACATAAATACTATATACACAAATTATTACAATAGCATCAACAAGCAGTAATGCCACATTCAATTTTTCCCAACAAGGTATTCCTTTATTTGTTGGTGAAAAATATGATATATGGAGCACAATGATGAAGACATTATTTATCCCACAAGATTTGTGGGATATTGTTGAGGAAAGTTATGATACTGCCATTGCTAATCCAGAGGTAAAAGCAACCTGGACAGCACCTCAACGTAAAGAACACAAGGAAAATGTTATGAAAGACGCCAAAGCATTTTCTTTCATACAACAAGGGGTTAGTCAGTCAATACTACCGCGAATTATGGGTGCAATTACGTCACATGATGCTTGGGATTTTAAGGAAGCAATATGGAGGCCATGATAAAGTTATATCTATCAAACTCCAAAATCTATGGAGAGAGTTTGATAATTTATTTATGAAAGATAATGAGGAGGTGCAAGAATTCTTCTCAAGAGTTACAATTATTATTAATCAAATTAGAGGCTATGGAGATACAATTCCAAATAAGAGAATTGTTGAAAAAGTCGTGAGAAGTTTGCCAGCAAAATTTGAGCATATTGTTGCTGTTATTGAAGAATCCAAAGATTTATCAAAATTATCTTTGGATGAACTTATGGGATCATTAGAATCCCATGAAAAGCATTTGAGTAGATTTTCTACTCAAAATCTCGAGCATGCCTTCCATTCAAAGGTTAATATCAATAAGCAACAAAAGAGCTGGCAAGATAGATATGAAAGTAATTATGGAAGTTCATCGAACTCTACACATGGACGTGGTAGATATCAAAATTCCGGAGGTCGTGGTAGAGGAAGAGAATTCAATATGAGGAGGAATACATCTCAATGCCGAATATGCAAAAAATTTGGCCATTAATCCAATGATTGTCGGTTCAAATGCAAAAGATGTAGAAATCCCAATCATTCTGAAAGGGATTGTTATTACAAAGATCGAGAAGATGACAAAAATGCAAACTTTTCTGAGGAAAATCAAGATAAACAGGTATTTTATTCTTGCATGAATGCTGAACAGTCATTTGAGAATATTTGGTATGTTGATAGTGGATGTAGCAATCATATGACTGGGAATAAGAAGCTATTTGTTGAGTTTGATGATAAATTCAAATCTGAAGTAAAGCTTAGAGATGGCAAGAGTCATGAAAGTATGGGAAAAGGAGTTATTGTTGTTAATACAAAGCAAGGTAATTCCAAATTGATTTACGATGTTCATTATATCCATAATTTGACTCAAAAATTATTGAGTGTTGGTCAATTATTGCAAAGAAGTTATAGGGTAAATTTTGATAATGATGAGTGCATTATTACTGATAAGAAGAAGAATTGTATTGTTGCAAAAGTAAGGATGAGCATGAATAAAGTTTTTCCTTTGTCTATTCCTCTTAATGAAGAATATGCTTTGCAAAGTGTGAAAAATGATGAGTCACACTTATGGCATTTAAGATATGGCCATCTAAATTTCAAAGGACTTCATTTGTTGAAGAAGAAAAATATGGTGATTGGCTTACCAAATATTTCATCTCCTGAGAAAGTATGTGAAGGATGCATCTATGGCAAAATGCATCGATTGCCATTTCCAAAGCAATCTTATAGAGCTAAAGCTCCATTAGAGTTAGTTCATTCCGACATATTTGGACCAACTAGAACACCATCCTTAAATGGTAATAGGTACTTTATTTTATTTGTTGATGATTATACAAGGATGATGTGGATATATTTCTTAAAACAAAAGTCAGAAGCATTTTCCACTTTCCTTAAATTTAAAGCAATGGTTGAAAGACAAAGTGGATACAAATTGAAAATTTTGAAAACAGATCGTGGAGGTGAATATACATCACATGAATTCCAAAATTATTGCAAAGATGTTGGAATTAAGAGGCAGCTGACTGTACGACATACTCCTCAACAAATGGCGTTGCAGAAAGGAAGAATCGCATGATTGTAGAGATGGCTAGAAGTATGCTAACATAGAAAGGACTACCAAATAGTTATTGGGCTGAAGCAGTCAATATTGTAGTATATATATTAAACAGATCATCGGCAAAAGCAGTGCTAAATAAGACTCCCTATCAGGCTTGGCATAAAAGGAAACCACAGGTTAATCATATGAAGATTTTTGGATGTCTGGCATATTCTCTCATTCCATCACAAAAGAGAGAAAAATTTGATGAGAAAGGAGAAAAGTATATTTTCACTGGTTATAGTGATGAATCTAAAGGATATCGCCTTTTCAATCCAGAGAAAAATGAGTTGGTTATTTCAAGAGATGTTATATTTGATGAAGATGGTACATGGGATTGGAAAGAAAAATCTCCTATTGTTGAAAGAATTATGCCTTCAGGATCTAATGTAATACAGCCAGATCCTCAATCTAATTTAGATCGTTATACTCCTAGCACATCAAGACCACAAGGTTCACAAGAATTTTATCCAGAATCAGAAAGTCCAATAAGAAAGGTACGTTCTTTGCGTGATATTTATGAATCTTGTGAATTTGCATTTTTCACTTGTGAACCACAAAAATATGAAGAAACTGCAAAAGAGGAAATTTGGAGAAAGGCCATGGATGATGAGATGGCAACTATTGAAAAGAATCATACTTGGGAGCTTGTTGATCTTCCAAAAGATAAGGAAGTTATTGGATTAAAATGGGTCTACAAGACCAAATATAGAGAAGATGGTTCAATTCAAAAGCATAAAGCTCGTCTTGTTGCAAAAGGATATTCACAGCAACCAGGTATTGATTTTAATGAAACATTTGCACCAGTTGCACGGATGGAGACAATTAGAATTGTTCTTGCATTAGCAGCTCAATTAGAATTGCCAATATATCAACTGGATGTCAAATCAGCATTTTTTAATGGAGAATTGCAAGAGGAGGTATATGTAGAGCAGCCTGAAGGATATATTATCAAAGGCAAAGAAGATAAGGTATATCGCCTACACAAGGCGTTATATGGATTGAACCAAGCACCACGAGCATGGAATAGCAAAATTGATAGCTATTTCCTAAAAAATGGTTTTCAAAGGAGTTAAAGTGAACCTTCACTTTACATCAAAAAGGAAGGTACACATGATTTCCTTATTGTATGTTTGCATGTTGATGATTTGATCTATACAAGTACAAGTCAATCCATGTTAAATGAATTTAAAATGACAATGATGAAAGACTATGAGATGACTGATTTGGGTCTTATGAAATATTTTCTTGGAATTCAAGTTCATCAATCAAAAGGAGAAATATTTATTTCTCAAGAAAAATATTTGGATGATTTGTTGAAGAGATATCAAATGAACAATTGCAAGCTGATTACTACTCCGCTTGCAACAAATGAGAAATTACAGATGGAAGATGGAGCACCAAAAGTTGATGTGAAAATGTATAGAAGTTTAGTTGGATCATTGATTTACCTAACAAACACAAGACCAGATATTGTTTACCCGGTTAGTTTGATTTCTAGATTTATGCAAAATCCAAGCAAGCTACATTATGCAGCAGCCAAGAGAATATTACGATATTTACAAGGAACAAAAAATTATGGTATTCATTATGTGAAAGAAAAAGAATTCAAGCTTATTGGATATACAGATAGTGACTGGGTAGGATCAATTGATGATTGGAAAAGTACATCTGGATATGTATTTTCTTTGGGATCAAATATTATATCTTGGTCATCAAAAAACAAAAGACAGTATCATTATCATCATCTGAAGCAGAATATATAGCAGCCACAGATGCAGCATGTGAAGCGGTATGGCTAAGAAGAATTTTGGCAGATTTAAATCAATGCCATGAAGCCCCTACAATTATCTATTGTGATAATATGTCGACTATAGCCATGACGAAGAATCCAGTATTTCATGGAAGGACAAAACATATCGAGTTGCGACATCATTACATAAGGAATTTGGTACGAGATGGAGAAGTTCAACTTGAATTTATCAACACAAAGGAGTAACTCGGAGATATATTTACAAAAGCTGTACCAGCAGAAAAATTTGAGCAATTTAGAAGAAGTTATAAAATTGCAAATTAAGAGGGGGTGTTAAAAATATATAATTTCCAATTTTATGGCGGTCACGTTGCTTCATTTGACGGAAATGCATGGCGGTTAATAATTCTAGAGCTCTCTGGCAAATATGGTGGAAGACTTGCTTTAACGTTAAGCAAATGAATAATTATCTATTTCCCAGAAAAGTCTAGTAGATGACAAATAATTCCAGCCAATAATAAATGAACTTTGAGCCGTCCTTTGTTTATCAAATGTGTTGTCTTTTGCTGTATAAATGTGATAAGTCATGAGATGTTATTTTTTACTTTTCAATGACTGAAGCTTAATCGCCATGAAGCTTATTTATTTTAACCGACATTGTACTTTTATAAAAGGACCTTACGTCCTTCATTTGTAAGTGACATATTTTCAATATTAAAGATAATTTTTATTTGTCTATTATTTCTCCCATCTCCATTTTTATTTATTGATGTAATTGTTCTTCCAACATCATTAATATAATTTTGCACCCAACAAATAATGCCCAACAAAAGGTACAGTGAGTAATGCGAGTCCCAATGTCACAAGTTCCTAGGCAACTTATCCAATCAAAGACAAAAGTAATCCTTCGCACGAAAATAATCCAGTCATGGTTACTTCAAATACAGTTCCCCATGATGTTAACATGCACTCCCAGCTTCTCTATACAGAAATCAACTGAAAAGACACCAAGGAAGATAAAGGCACTACTGTTGATGAAAACCCAAACCCTAATATTGCTATTTAGTTCTCATCCATCAAGATCCCTCCTCTAAAGAAACAGCTCCAAAAAAATAAGAGACTTCTCCTTGTAAAGCAACAAGCAAGAAAGAATGGTTCATAATGGCCACCTTACGATAGGGGTGAAATTGCTCCACCCAACCTCAATAACCCCAGTAGACACGATACATTCTATAACATGCCAAGTAATCTCAAGCAAACAATCTCACAATATGCTAGTGGAGATCCTCCAAACGACATTAGTTTAAAACCCAGTTCTAAGACACCATCAGGCCCCGATAATCATCTTTGAGGATACCTTTCTAGAGGGACAGGAGTTGTTCCCGTTCAACAATGTCGAGATTAAAACAAGTTGAGAGGTGATTCTGAATATTGTCCAAGTGATAACCCCAGACATCCTCTACCCCCTAATAGCTCTACAAAGATGGAGATTATCTTGCCAAAAACTGGCTAAGGTAATGTTACAAGTACTGAGTACAACCCCTATGTTACTAGTTATCCCAATGGTACTATAGGCCGAAGTAGGAGAGACCTTCCCATAGATATATCAACCTCAAGAGACCTAATGATGTTGTAGTCCATGCGACAACCAAGATGGTTTCAAGTGGAAGTTACTAGACTCTTACATCCTGCTGATGTGAGAGAATCATGGTGTAAAACTTTTTGTCTCTATGGAAGACCATATGATGATTGGGAATGCAAACAATATTATGGTTGACATGCCTTTAAAGATCTTATTTTGGAATGTATGGGAAGCTAACGTTGACCAGAGACACTAGCTAATCTAAAACGACTCCACAATCCTTAGTTTCTAGTACCTCTTGAAACTAGATTAAACCTAATGAATGTGGATGACATTAAGCGCCGTTCGAATTTCAGTCACATGGTTTGTATTGAAGCCCATGCTTTTAGTAGTGGCATGTTATCCTATGGAAGAGGATGTTGTGGTTTCTACCTTACGCACTAGTAGGCAAGAAGTCTACCTTCGTATTCAAGTAACTTATTGGTCTCAAACTATCTTCTATTCTTTTATCTATGCTAGTACTTCTTTATATGAACGTAAAATTCTATAGGATAGTCTAAGAAATCTCTCTTAACTCTATTAATGACCTGCGACTCATTGTTAGGGACTTCAATGAGGTGATGACTAATGAAGAGAAATTGTGTAGGGGGTGTAGCGAAGCCGAAGTAAATGAGTAGAGAGCTTCTTTACATCAAAACTGTATGACTGACTATGGTATGGTTGATATTGGGTTCGTAGGAAAACCTTTCACCTAGACAAATAAGAGTAAGAGTTACAAAATCTCATTAAATGTCGCTTTTATAGAGGTTGGGCAAATAATAGTTAGCTCAGATTTTTTCCTGAATCTAAAGTCTTTCACCTCACCAGCAGCCAATCAGACCACTACCCCATTCTTCTCTACACTACCCTAAAACTAGTAGTGTTCGAAGAAGAACCAGGCCTTTTCACTTTTAGAAAATGTGGATGGACTATCCTGATCTCAAAAGTCTTATTTCTAAGAACTAGAAGCACGATCTCCTGTATTCATCAATTCATCTTGAATCCTTCAAACGTAAACTCATATGGTGGAATAAGAATGTCTTTGGAATTATTCCACAACGTAAGGCTAGAGTGATGAAATGGTTAGGGTACCTAGAAAACTCTTAGTCAATACGATCCCTCATACGATACTCCAAACCAAATCCACATGGCAAATGTGGAATTAAATCAGATCCCTCGTGATGAACAAACCTTATGGTACCAAAGTCCAGGTTTAAATGGATTGTGCATGGGGATAATAATGCTAGTTTCTTCCATAATAACACCATTGCGATGAGAAATAAGTCGAGAATGCATGGTTTGAAAAATGAGCTTAGTGAATGGATTACTGCCCCAGCAAATTTGGAAGCCTTATCTATGTCCTTTCCAAATTCCTTACCATAGATAAAGAGGAGGTTAATCTGTAAGGATCCGCTATTACCCCTATATTTGAAATAGGCGATAACAGTTCCCCAACCACATATAATTTATAAGATTATATGTAAGGTTGCCTGAAGGAATTGTTTGAGAAATTGTTTATCTAATTCCATATAGATAAGATAATAAGAATCATAATATTTTTTTTTCTAAACCTTGAGCAAAGCTATACTACTACACTACCAACACATTTGCAAAGGAAACAACTTAACTTCTACATAGCTAAGTACATATATATATATATATATATACATACTACATCCAAAGGCTTCTTACAAGCCATAACAAAATCTTCAAAACACAACCCAAACTAACACTTTAATTACATCATCAACAAAAGGAATCACATCTAATCTATTACAATCATAGGGTTCCATTGAGTCCATGGTTAACTCTAATCCTCCAAATCATCAAGAAAATCTTCAAAGTCGGTTCCATGCCCCATACTCGCATAGAAGTCATCGGAGTCATCACCTGAAATGGATAAAATATGAGCCAAAGGCCCAGTACACAAGTAACGAATACAAATGCAAAGTGGGTCACACATTCTTAGACTAATGCATTATGCAACAATCAATGGTTTATTGTTAAGTCTTTAGTTAGTAAAACAACATGGGAGTATTCAAACTCCGGACAATAAGGTTCTAGTATTACGCCCACCTCCTTAAGTGGCCCCTACTGTTCATACAGACTAGGCAGCCCCACATTCCGGCGTAGCCCGTAATACTAGGGAACCCTGAGTAACGCATCACGATGCTCGGGGGGTTGATATGAGTAGCTCGGATACTCATATCTCCTAAATAATTTTATCCATTAACAAGAAAGTACCCTGCCCCCAATCTGAGCAGGGTGCCACTCTCCGAACCAGATTCAACGGCAAACAAGGACAATCAACACTCATCAATTAATAAAATTCTCTTAATTTAAAGTAATTTGGTTTGATGCTTACCCTAGCAAAGAAACAAGCAAGTTATTGCGTACCTGATATAGCTCGGGAACTAACGGGGTTGGCTAGGCGAGAATCTATCACTGTTTAAAATAATATTAAGTTCCACACTTAGTTTAAGCATTAATTCATTAGTTGAAAATATAATTAATCAAAGAAATTCAAATAAATTATTACAAAGTCATAATAAAAGCATTTAAACATCCTATTATATCATAGAACACTTAACAAATACTTAATTGATCATATACCAAACTTCGGAAAATTTTGAAGAAAGTTTTTGAAATCCAAAAGCGCAGGGAATACGCCGGCATTCAAAGCCGGCGGCTTTGAACCGGTGTTTAATGCACTAAAGATCAACACTGCCAACACTGGTAGCGTTCAAGGGTACGCCGGCTGCCTTCATTCTACGTCGGTGGCTTTGAGCTGGTGTAGAATGCAAATCCAAATTTCCAAAAATTGCCGAGAGGTACACGGAGTTGGTCCACGCCCGTGAATACCCCCAACACCGGCAACGTATCCATGTACGCTGGCAGCCTTTGATCCTACGTTGGCAGCCTTTGATCCTACGCCGACGGCCTTAAGCTCGGGTTAAAAATTGTGATTCTGTTTCCATTCCACACCGCCCCCAAGCCGGCAGCGTTAGAATCCCAGTAGCCGACGTATATTTTGAAAAATGAACACTGGCAGACTTTTCCAGTGAAAGCCAGCAGCATTTAAACGGCTTTAAGAAATTTCATTCTGTTCACTTCTAACACTGCTTATAAGCCGGCGGCGTAGAAGTGCCAGATGCCGACGTACGTTCAAATTTAAGTCTATACGAAAATATTTTTGGTTTCCCCTGTTTTATTACAAAAGTTATTCACTTCAAAATTTCTCCAAACTCAATTAATCTTTCCAAAGTTTATTATATGTCCAAACACTATCCTAACAACCTAAATTCTACTCTAATCATCAAAACACTAATCACACTTCAAATCCACTCCTCAACTACTCAATCCTTCAATCTTCCCAAAACACTCATCCTCACACATCAAATCATATAGATATACACTACCACTCCTAGCCATGTAATCCTATTCAAACTATCAAATGCACCAAATCAATCCCACACCAATTAGTACATAAAATTCATTTTTATCTAACCTTTACAAACAAACACAATATAGAACATAAAATAAAAAGATTAAGCTTGCATTTAACTTACATGACTAAATCTTGGCTTGGAATGATGTTTAAATCCAAAAGCTTGTAGTTGATCTTGGCTTAGGGTTTAAGATTTTGAGATGAAAAGAAAGAAAGAAAAAAGAAAGAAAAGAAAGAAAATTCGTATGGGGAAATAGGGCTGCCAAAAAGGGTCCAAACTTGTTAAAACAAAGTCAATACTCATCCAAAATGTTTTAGGGTATATTTGACCTAAGATTAATTTGAGTTAATTTCAAATGCATTTGAGTTGATTTAGGCTTAAAAAGTAACTTAAATTTTGTAAAATTTCTGTCATTAATCTTAAGCAATTCAAAAGTAATTTTATTAAATTCTAAACATAACACATATATTAATTTGCAAAAGACACATTATTCATTACACTATACACACATTTATACATGTAATACAATAATATTAATTTCATTATACTATACATACAAAATAACACATGTCTAACACATATACCAATTATAATCCAAGCACACATACATATATATATATCATTTCAATAACACATTAATATGTAAATTAAGAATTCATGCTATTTCATTCTCTCCTCCTTCAAAAAGTTTCGTCCTCGAAACTTAGCTTACCTTAAACACTATTCAAATAACTCAGGGTACTTTTGCTTCATTTCATCCTTGGGCTCCCACGTTGCTTCTCTCTCGGTTTGTCCAGTCCACAAAACCTTCACATAAGGAATTATTTTTCTCCTCAACACTTTATCAATTCTATCCAAGACTTTGATCGGTTTCAACTGTGCTCAAATTCGGTTGAACCTCTGGTTGATGTGTAGAAATGATAGCTTCGGGATCTGATATACATTTTCGAAGTTGTGACACATGGAATACATCATGCACTTCCGACAAATTTGGTGGTAGAGCCAATCGATAAGCTAATGGTCCAATTCTTTCTAGAATCTCATATGGACCAATGTACCTTGGATTCAATTTGCCTCTAGCTCCAAATCTAATAATCCCTTTTGTTGGAGAAATTTTAAGAAACACATGGTCGCCAACTTCAAACTCCAATGGTCTTCTTCTCATGTCAGCATAGCTTTTATACCGATCTTGAGCCATTTTCATCCTTTTTAACTACTTGGATCTTATCCACTGCTTGTTGTACCAATTCTGGACCTAAAATAGCTCTTTCCCCAACTTCATCCCAGTGTATTGGAGATCTGCATTTCCTACCATAAAGTGCTTCATAGGGTGCCATTTGAATTGTTACTTGGAAACTATTGTTGTAGGCAAATTCAACAAGTGGCAAATAAGTATCCCACTTATTGCCAAAATCTAGAGCACATGCTCTAAGCATATCTTCCAAGATTTGAATCGTTCTTTCCGATTGCCCGTCTGTCTGTGATGAAATGCAGTACTAAACTGAAGTTGAGTACCTAAAGCGCATGTAGACTTTTCCAAAACCGGCTGACAAAGCGAGAATCTCGATCAGAAGTAATTGTCTTCGGAATCCATGTAATCTCACTATTTCTTTGATATAGATATGTGCCATCTTTCTAAGGAATCTCCAACCCTCAAAGGTATGAAATGAGCCGATTTCGTTAATCTATCCACGATTACCCAAATAACTTCATATTTGGCAATAGTCTTGGGTAAAGCCGATATGAAATCCATAGTGATATCATCCCATTTCCATTCAGGTATGGATAAAGGTTGAAGTTCTCCTCCGGGTCGTTGATGCTCGATTTTTATTTGTTGACAAGTCAAACACTTGGAAACATATTGAGCAATATCTCTTCAAACCTTCCCACCATAAATTTTTCTTCAAATCTCTATACATTTTGGTGGTTCCCGGTGGATCGAATATGAAGATGAGCTTCCTTCAGATTTCTTCTCTCAACTCATATGGCACAAAAAGTCGATTCCCATATCTAACAACTTCATCCTCATCAATCCTCAACTCTTTTCTCTTCCCTTCACCAATGGCTATCTTTATTCTTTTAGCTTCATCATCTTCCTTTTGAACTTGTTTAATCCTTTCCAAAATTGTCGGTTGCAAGGATAATTGAGCCAATATCACATCAACTTGCTCTAATGTAACTTCAAGTTCTAACTTCATGAAATCCATCTGAATCTCTCTTTGACTAGAAATCAAAGTCACATCATTCATTTGCTTCTTCCTACTGAGTGCATCTGCTACTACATTAGCTTTTCCAGGATGATAAAGTATTTCCACATCATAATCTTTAATCAACTCAAGCCATCTTCTTTGCCTCATATTAAGCTCCTTCTGTGTGAATATATATTTCAAACTTTTGTGATCCGTGTAGATCTTGCATTTCTCTCCAAACAAATAGTGTCTCCAAAGTTTCAATGCGAGAATCACTGCTGCCAACTCAAGATCATGCACCGGATAATTCTTCTCATGGGATTTTAGTTGCCTTGATGCATAAGCTATAACTTTTCCATCTTGCATGAGAACACAACCGAGTCCTTGGATAGACGCATCACTAAAAACTCAAATTCCTTTCCACTAACAGGCAGTGCCAGAATAGGAGCTGATATCAATCTTTCTTTCAACTCTTCAAAACTCCTCTCACACTTGTCATCCCACACATACTTAGTATTCTTCCGTGTCAACTTTGTTAATGGGGATGCAAGTTTCGAAAATCCTTCAACAAACCTTCGGTAGTATCCAGCTAATCCAAGGAAACTTCTAATCTCACTCACATTAGTAGGTCTTGTCCATTTCAAAATGCTTCAATCTTCATTGGATCAACTGAAATACCTTCTTTGAAATAATATGTCCAAGAAAGGATATTTCTTCCAACCAAAACTGACACTTGTTAAATTTCGCATAGAGTTTCTTCCCTCGGAGTTTTTGTAACACAAGTCTTAAATGCTCGATGCTCTTCCTTGTTCCGAGAATATATCAGAATATCGTCAATGAATACTATGACAAATGAATCCAGATAATCCTTGAAGACTCTATTCATCAAATCCATGAATGCGGCTGGAGCATTGGTTAACCCAAAAGGCATCACCAAAAACTCGAAGTGTCCATACCGAGTTCTGAAAGCTGTCTTCTGAATATCTTGCGATTTGATCTTGAGTTGATAATATCCTGATCTCAAGTCGATCTTAGAAAACACTGTGGCTCCCTTCAACTGATCGAATAAATCATCGATCCTAGGTAAAGGGTATTTGTTCTTAATAGTAACTCGGTTCAATTCCCTGTAATCAATACACATGCGTAAACTTTCATCTTTCTTCTTGACAAACAGCACAGGAGCACCCCAGGGCGATATACTCGGTCTGATAAAGCCCAAATCTTGTAACTCTTGCAATTGTAACTTCAACTCTTTCAATCTGCTGGAGCCATTCTATATGGAGCTTTAGAGATAGGTACTGTTCCAGGCAATACTTCAATTCCAAACTCTATCTCCCATCTGGTGGTAGTCCAGGTAACTTCTCGGGAAATACATCCACAAACTCATTCACAATTGGCGTCATTTTGATATCCACTTCTTCAATATTCATAGCTGCCACAACTGGTTTTTCCCATAGCTCCATAAACTTCATACTCCTAGGTCTTAGCCTCTCCAATTTATATGTGAAACTCCCTTCAATCAAGCCAAAACTTAACTCCGCCTTACTACAATCAATCGTAACCTTATAATGATTTAGCCAATTCATTCCCAAAATCACATCAAAATCAGATAAAGGCAATACTATCATATCAATAGGCATGTTCACATTTGAAATCACAACACTTATATTTTTACACACACAAGGATGCCTATTTTCAATCACCAACGGAGTAGTCACACACATAACACGATCAATCAACATTTCAGAGACAAGCTCACAATCATTCATAAAATTTTCAGAAATACAAGCATGAGTTGCTCCAGTATCAATCAGCACATATGCATCCCTATTAGCAACACTCAGTATACCTGCCAAAGTGTCTACTGAGGGTGTGTCCTCAATCTGCTGTAAGGTAAAAACCCTTGCATTTGTCTTTCCCTTCTCTATATCAACTCCACTCTTAACATCAGGTCGATCCTTGCAGTTAGCAATATGATGACCTCTTTTCTTGCACTCTTTAAACTTATGCCCAACTTGATGACATGAAAAACATGCATTGGGAGTCCACTTACAATCGGACAACTCATGAGGACCATAACACCTAAAACATTTCTTTTCAAATGTAAGTGTAGAAGCTTTATATGTCGGCTTTTGATTTCCTTGTCGTCCCATTAAAGGCTTCTTTCCTTTACCAACGCCCCGATAATTATCATAGGATGAAGTGAAAGCGGGTCTCTTTCCCAGAAAGGCAGCTCTCTTTGCTCTTCTAATTTTACTATCATTCTGAATCTGCTCCATTAGCAAGGCTTTGGCCATAGTATCTGATAGGGTATGCAACTCAAATTTCTTCATTTCACTTTGATTTCTTCATTTAGTCCATTCTGAAATTTCTGAATTTTCATTCTCTCATCCCGGTAATCACCTCCAGCAAAGCGCAACAGTCTACAAAATTCACCATAGTATTCATCTATAGTCTTGCTCTCTTGTCTCAAGTTCAACCAATCGGCTATCATCCTTTCTCTCACTGAATTTGGAAAATATTTGGTGAAAAATATATCCTTGAATGCATTCCATGATATGGGTGGTTGTAGATTTCCACTAGTTAATCTCCACCAATTGTAAGCCTCTTTCTTCATCATGTAAACCGCTAAATCCACTTTATTATCTTTCGGTGTTCTACTAGCTGCAAATGTTTTCTCAAGTTCCTCTATCCAACCTTCAGCTACTGTAGGATCATTACTAATACCATCAAACTCCGGAACCATCTTGCTAAAATCATGTAACTTGATTTGGTTAGATTGATCATTTACAGGAGCAGCCTCACTTGATCTCATTCCCTGCTGGTTACCTTGCTGCATGAGATGTTGTGTTTGTTGATACATCATCATCTGATACTGCTGCATCATTGCCATCATGTCCCTCATCATACTATACATCGGATTTGGATCACCAGTAGGTATTTGTGACATAGGAGGAATGGCTGGCATAGGTGGAGGTAGAGGAATCTGAGTCGATGGAGGAACTTGTGAAGCTGAAGCCGATGTAGGAGATGGAGTAGTCTCACTACTCGGTGTAGAAGATGAAGTAGGAGCAAATGTAGACGATGACTGTGGTGGTGGTGGCATACTTTCTCTATCAGAATGTTGCCTGTAGACCTCCTCAACCTGTCCATCTTTACAATTGTATACATATATTCAACACACATTCACACATGTATATCAATCTCTACTCACATGCAAAACTTATCAAGTTAACATTCACATTCATATATAAATGAACAAACAATTCAACAAGTCATCAAATAAACAATAAGCAATTAGTAAACAAGAAAACAAATAACAAGTATATGAAACAAGTAAGAAGGAAATTATACACACTATTGGATAACTTAACTCTTTTCTATACTACTTAATTGTGTCTAGTCAAGTCTTAAATAATTATTATAATTAGATAAACAATTAATCAAACTCGCTCTGATACCAACTGTAAGGACCCGCTATCACCCCTATATTTGAAATAGGCGATAACAGTTCCAAACCACATATAACCTATAAGATTATATGTAAGGTTGCCTGAAAAATTGTTTGAGAAATTGTTTATCTAATTCCATATAGATAATATAATAGGAATCATATTTTTTTTTTTCTAAAACCTTAACAAAGCTATACTACTACACTACCAACACATTTGCAAAGGAAACAACTTAACTTCCTACATAGCTAAGTCATATATATATATATATATATATATACATATTACATCCAAAGGCTTCTTACAAGCCTTAACAAAATCTTCAAAACACAACCAACTAACACTTTAATTACATCATCAACAAAAGTAATCACATCTAATCTATTACAATCATAAGGTTCCATTGAGTCCATGGTTAACTCTAATCCTCCAAATCATCAAGGAAATCTTCAAAGTCGGTTCCGTACCCCATACTCGCATAGAACTCATCAAAGTCATCACCTGAAATGGATAAAATATGAGCCAAAGGCCCAGTACACAAGTAACGAATACAAATGCAAAGTGGGTCACACATTCTTAGACTAATGCATTATGCAACAATCAATGGTTTATTGTTAAGTCTTTAGTTAGTAAAACAATACGGAGTATTCAAACTCCGGACAAAGGATCTAGTATTACATCTGCCTCCCTGAGTGGTCCCTACTGTTCATACAGACTAGCAGCCCCACCTTCCCGTATAGCCCTAATACTAGGGGATCCTGAGTAACGCATCACACGCTCAGGGTTGATATGAGTAGCTCGGATACTCATATCTCCTAAATAATTCTATCCATTAACGAGAAAGTACCTTGCCCCCAATCTGAGTAGGGTGCCGCTCTCCGAACCAGATTAACGGCAAACAAGGACAATCAACACTCATCAATTAATAAAATTTCTTAATTTAAAGTAATTTGGTTTGATGCCTACCCTAGCAAAGAACAAGCAAGTTACTGCGTACCTAATATAGCTCGGGAACTAACGGGGTTGGCTGGGCGAGAATCTATCACTGTTTAAAATAATATTAAATTCACATTTTAAGCACTAATTCATTAGTTGAAAATATAATTAATCAAAGAAATTCAAATAAATTAATACAAGGTCATAATAAAGCATTTAAACATCCTATTATATCATAGAACACTTAACAAATACTTAATTGATCATATACCAAACTTCGAAAATTTTGAAGAAAGTTTTTGAAATCAAAAGCGCAGGATACGTCGGCATTCAAAGCCGGTGGCTTTAACCGGTTTAATACATAAAGATCAACACTGCCAACACTGGCAGCGTTCAAGGGTACGCCAGCTGCCTTCATTCTACGCTGGCGGCTTTGAGCCGGTGTAGAATGCAAATCCAAATTTCCAAAAATTGCCAAGAGGTACACAGAGTTGGTCCACGCCCGTGAATACCCCCAACATCGACAACGTATCCATGTACGCTGGCAGCCTTTGATCCTATGTCAGTGGCCTTAAGCCCGGCGTTAAAAATTATGGTTCTGTTTCCATTCCACACCGCCCCTAAGCCGGCGGCGTTGGAATCCTAGTAGTCGGCGTACATTTTGAAAAATGAACACTGGCAGACTTTTCCAGTGAAAGCCGACAGCGTTCAAATAGCTTTAAGAAATTTGATTCTGTTCACTTCCAACACCGCCTATAAGTTGGCGGCGTAGAAGTGCCAGATGCTGGCGTACGTTCAAATTTAAGTTTATACGAAAATTTTTGGTTTCCCCTGTTTTATTACAAAAAGTTATTTACACAAAATTTCTCCAAACTCAATCTAATCTTTCCAAAGTTTGTTATAGCCAAACACTATCCTAACAACCTAAATTCTACTCCTAATCATCAAAACACCAATCACACTTCAAATCACTCCTCAACTACTCAATCCTTCAATCTTCCCAAAACACTCATCCTCACACTTCAACACTCATATAAGATATACACTACCACTCCTCTAGCCATGTAATCTTATTCAAACTATCATCAATGCACCAAATCAATCCCACACCAAATTAGTACATAAAATTCATTTTTGTCCTACCCTTACAAACAAGCACAATATAGAACATAAAATAAAAAGATTAATCTTGCATTAAACTTACATGACTAAATCTTGGCTTGGAATGATGTTTAATCCAAAAGCTTGTAGTTGATCTTGGTTTAGGGTTTAAGATTTTGAGATGGAAAAGAAAGAAAGAAAGAAAGAAAAGAAAAGAAAATTTGTATGGGGAAATAGGGCTGCCAAAAAGAGGTCCTAAACTTGTTTAAAACAAAGCCAATACTCATCTAACATATGTCTTGAGGGGTATATTTGACCTAAGATTAATTTAAGTTAATTTTAAATGCATTTGAGTTAGATTTAGGCTTAAAAAGTAGACTAAAATTTTGTAAAATTTCTGTCATTAATCTTAAGCAATTCAAAAGTAATTTTATTAAATTCTAAACATAACACATACATATTAATTTGCAAAAGACACATTTATTCATTACACTATACACACATTTATACATGCAATACAAAAATATTAATTTCATTATACTATATACATACAAAATAATACATGTCTAACACATATACCAATTATATGATCCAAGCACACACACACACACATATATATATATATATATATATCATTTCAATAACATTAATATGTAAATTAAGAAATTTCATGGCTATTTCATAATCTACTAATAACTTCATCCATGTAGGCAAGCCAATGTTGGGTGCAAATTATAGGGTCTGTTTGTTTGGCCTTTTCTAACAGATACAGGCACTTTTTTCAAACTTTTTTTTCTAACAAATTATATATCAAGAAATAGATATAAATAAAAAAAAAAGTTGGCAGTTCTCATCAAAAGATCAAATAGTTCAAATATAGATAAAATATATGCAAATGGAACATATATATATATATCATTTTGAAAAATACAGATACAGATGAAAAACAGACCATCCAAACAGACCCATAATAGATGTTGGAGGAAAATCATAAAAATAAAAATGAAATGGAGACGGGAGAGAGTAGCCATAAATTAGCTCATAATATGTTATATTTTTACAAGTAGAGTCATTGTCCTTTTATAGGACTACAAGGTCGGCAAAAAAAATTGGAGCTCTAGCATAATACAACTCATGTTTGAAAAGTCAAAATGACAGCTTAAAATTTGTTCAATAGACAGCAATATACATATAAATAACAGCTCATAATAGAATTTTCTTGCATGATCTTACGGCAATTAACCGCCATATCACCGCCATCCATTGCTTCATCGTGAAGCGAATTCTCAGCAGGAGTAAATATTGCAAATTAATATTTTAACACCCCCTCTTAATTTGCAATTTTATAACATCTTCTAAATTGCTCAAATTTTTCTTTTGGCATGGCTTTTGTAAATATATCTCCGAGTTGTTCCTTTGTATTGATAAATTCAAGTTGAACTTCTCCATCTGTACCAAATTCCTTATGTAATGATGTCGCAACTCAATATGCTTTGTCTTTCTATGAAATACTGGATTTTTTGTCATGGAAATTGTTGACATATTATTACAATAGATAATTGTGGGGGCTTTTTAACTTTGATTTAAATCTCCCAAAATTCTCCTTAGCCATACCGCTTCACGTGCTGCATCTGTGGCTGCTATATATTCTGCTTCAGATGATGATGATGATGATGATAATACTATTTTTTGTTTCTTTGATGACCAAGATATAATATTTGATCCCAAAGAAAATACATATCCAGATGTACTTTTCCGATCATCAATTGATCCAGCCCAGTCACTATCTGTATATCTAATAAGCTTAAAATCTTTTTCTTCATATAATGAATACCTTGCAAATATCGCAATATCCTTTTAGCTGCTGCATGATGTAGCTTGCTTGGACTTTGCATAAATCTGGAAATCAAACTAACTAGGTAAACAATATATGGCCTTGTATTTGTTAGGTAAATTAGTGATCCGACCAAACTTCTATACATCTTTCCATCAACTTTGGTGTTCTATCTTCTGACTGCAATTTCTCATTTATTGCAAGTGGTGTAGCAATTGATTTGCAATTGTTCATCTGATATCTTTTCAATAAATCATCTAAATATTTTTCTTGAGAAATAAATATTTCTCCATTGGATTGATGAACTTGAATTCCAATAAAATATTTCATTATACCTAAATTAGTCATCTCATATTCTTTCATCATTATCATCTTAAATCCATATAACATGGATTGACTTGTACATGTATAGATCAAGTCATCCACATACAAACATACAATAAGGAAATCATGTGTACCTTCCTTTTTGATGTAAAGTGAAGGTTCACTTTGACTCCTTTGAAAACCATTTTTCTAGAAATAGCTATCAATTTTGCTATTCCATGCTCATGGTGCTTGTTTCAATCCATATAACGCCTTGTGTAGGCGACATACTTTATCTTCTTTGCCTTTGATAATATATCCTTCAGGCTATTCTACATATACCTCCTCTTGCAATTCTCCATTTAAGAATGCTGATTTAACATCCAATCGATATATCGACAATTCCATCTATGCAGCTAATGTAAGAACAATTCTAATTGTCTCCATCCGTGCAACTAATGCAAATGTTTCATTGAAATCAATACCTGGTTGTTGTGAATATCCTTTTGCAACAAAATGAGCTTTATGCTTTTGGATTGAACCATCTTCTCTATATTTGGTCTTGTAGACCCATTTTAATCTAATAACTTCCTTATCTTTTGGAAGATCAATAAGCTCCCAAGTATGATTCTTTTCAATAGTTGCCATCTCATCACCCATGACTTTTCTCCAAATTTCCTCTTTTGCAGCTTCTTCATATTTTTGTGGTTCATAGGTGAAAAATGCGAATTCACAAGATTCATATATATCACGTAAGGAACGTACCTTTCTTATTGGACTTTCTGATTCTAGATAGAATTCTTGTGTTCCTTATGGTGATGATGTACTAGGAGTATCAGTACTTGGTTCTAAACTTGCTTGAGGATCTGGCTAAATAACATTAACTCCTGGAGGTAGAATTCTTTCAACAATAGGAGATTTTTCTTTCCAATCCCATGTACCATCTTCATTAAATATAACATCTCTTGAAATAATCAACTCATTTTTCTCTTGATTAAAAAGGCGATATCCTTTAGATTCATCACTATAACCAGTGAAAATATACTTTTCTCCTTTCTCATCAAAATTTTCTCTCTTTTGTGATGGAATGACAGAATATGCTAAACATCCAAAAATCCTCATATGATCAATCTGAGGCTTCCTATTATGCCAGGCTTGATATGAAGTCTTTTTGAGAACTGCTTTTGTAGGTGATTTGTTGAAGATATACACTACAATATTAACTACTTCAGCCCAATAGCTATTTAGTAGACCCTTATGTGTCACCATACTTCTAGCCATTTCCACTATAATGCGATTCTTCTTTTCAGCAACTCCATTTTGTTGTGGAGTATGTCGCACAGTCAACTGCCTTTTGATTCCAACATCATTGCAATAATTTTGAAATTCATGTGATGTATATTCACCTCCACGATCAGTTCTCAAAATTTTCAACTTATATCCACTTTGCCTTTTAAACATAGCTTTAAATTTAAGGAAAGTGGCAAATGCTTCTGACTTTTGCTTCAAGAAATATATCTACATCATCCTTGTATAATCATCAACAAATAAAATGAAATACCTGTTACCATTCAAGGATGGTGTTCTTGTTGGTCCAAATAAATCAGAATGAACCAATTCTAATGGAGCTCTAGCTTGATATGATGTCTTTAGAAATGGTAATAGATGCATTTTACCATAAACACATCCTTCACATACTTTCTTAGGAGATGAAATATTTGGCAACCCAATCACCATATTTTTCTTCTTCAACAAATGAAGTCCCTTAAAATTCAAATGGCCATACCTCAAATGCCATAAGTGTGATTCATCATTTTTCACACTTTGCAAAGCATATTCTTCATTAAGAGGAATAGATAATGGAAAAACTTTATTCATACTCATCCTTACTTTTGCAACAATGCAATTTTTCTTCTTATCAGTAATAATGCATTCTCCATTATCAAAATTCACCATATAGCCTCTTTGCAATAATCGACCAACACTCAATAAATTCTTAGTTAATTTAGGGACATAATGAACATCATAGATCAATTTAGAGTTACCTCCTTTTGTGTCAATAGCAATAACACCCTTTCCAGAAATTTCATGTGTTTTACCATCTCCAAGTTTCACTTCAGATTTAAATTTATCATCAAACTCAACAAATAGGTCCTTATTTCGAATCATATGATTACTGCATCCACTATCAACATACCATGTATTCTTAAATGATTGTTCAGCATTCATGCAAGAATAAAATACCTGTTTATCTTGATTTTCCTCAGAAAAATTTGCATTCTTGTCATCCTCTCGATCTTTGTAATAACAATCCCTTTCAAAATGATTGGGATTTCTACATCTTTTGCATTTGAACCGACAATCCTTAAAGTCATGGCTAAATTTTTTGCATATTCGGCATTGAGATGTATTGCTCCTCATATTGGATTCTCTTCCTCTACCACGTCCACGAGCAGAGTTAGAGGAGCTTTCATAATTATTTTCATTTCTATCTTGCCAGCTTCTATGTTGCCTTTAGATATTAACCTTCGAATGGAAGGCTTGCTCTAGATTTTGAGTAGAAAATCTACTCAAACGCTTTTCATGGGCTTCTAATGATCCCATAAGTTCATCCAAAGATAATTTTGATAAATCTTTTGTCAATAACAGCAACAATATGCTCAAATTTTGCTGGCAAACTTCTCAAGACTTTTTCAACAATTCTCTTATCTGGAATTGTATCTCCATAGCCTCTAATTTGATTAATGATAACTATAACTCGAGAGAAGAATTCTTGCACCTCTTCATTATCTTTCATGAATAAATTATTAAACTTTCTCCATAGATTCTGGAGTTTGATTGATATAACTATCATGACCTCCATATTGCTTCCTTAAAATCTCCCAGGCATCATGTGATGTGGTTGCACCCATAATTCGTGATAATATTGATTGACTAACCCCTTATTTTATGAAAGACAATGCTTTGGCATCTTTCATAGCATTTTCTTTATGCTCTTTTCATTGAGGTACTGTCCAGGTTGCTTTACCTCTGGACTAATAATAGCGGTTTCATAAACTTCCTCAACAATTTCCCACAAATCTTGTGAGATAAATAATGTCTTCATCATTGTACTCCATATATCATATTTTTCACCAACAAATAAAAGAATACCTTGTTGGGAAAAATTAAATGTGGCACTACTGCTTGTTGATGCCATTGTAATGATTTAAGTGTATAGTGTTTAAGTGTTTGGATTTGTATATAGAAAAGGGGGTCTGGCTCTGATACCAAAAATATGTTGGGTGCAAATTATAATAGATGTTAGAGGATAATCATAAAAATAAATATGAAATGAAGACGGGAGAGAGTAGCCACAAATTAGCTCATAATATGTTATATTTTTACAAGTAGAGTAATTGTCCTTTTATAGGACTATATGGTCCGCAAAAAAAATTGGAGCTCCAGCACAGTACAACTCATGTTTGAAAAGTCAAAATGATAGCTCAAAATTTATGCAAGAGACAGCAATATACATACAAATAATAGCTCATAATAGAATTTTCTTGCATGATCTTACGGCAATCAACCACCATATCACCGCCATCCATTGCTTCATCATGAAGCAAATTCTCAGCAGGAGTAAATATTGCTAATTAATATTTTAACACCCAAAACTTACTTCTGAACTCCATGGTGAACTGCGCAATTTACTGCATAGGAAGGAAATATGGGATGCCTTATGTATTATTGGCTCAAACAAGTTGCCTAGTGTTGATGGGTTTCATGCAAGCTTCTATAAGCACTACTGGAATGTTGTTGGGGGATTCTATGATTGATCTTGTAAGGAAGTGTTTTGAATCTGGCTCCAATCCAAAGGAATTGAACAAGAGTTTGATCTTTGTTTTCCCTAAGTAATTGAGTGTCAAAAGTCTAAAGGACCTTCAACCCATTAGCTTATGTACTACGGTATACAAAATAATTTTAAAGTTGCTGGTCCACCAACTAAGACCTTGGCTAGATAGTCTAATTAGCCCATCATAGGCAAGCTTCATCCCAAGGTGAAGCATGATTGATAATGTGTCCTCATGCAAGAATTAATCAACATATTTGCCCATAGAAAAGGGTAAAACCAGTTAGATGATTCTAAAAAATAAACTTGGAGAAAGCTATATAGGATAGAATTGGAATTTTCTCAAAAATGCAATGGAGGCATTAAAGTTCCCAAATTAGTATATCAAATTGTTAGTGTCATGTCTTTCCACTTCCTCCTTCTCCTTTCTCATCAAGGGTGCAAGGACTAAGCAATTCCAGAGTTTCTCATTAAGGGTGCAAGGACTAAGCAATTCCAGAGTTTGAGAGGGTTACAACGAGGATGCCTAATATCACCATACCTTTTCATTATAGGTATGGAAATGCTTAATCGATGGATTCAGGTCGCTATGAATTCCAAATGGTGGAAGCCTATAAAGTTGAGAGTTATCAATACAGCTTTCTCACACATCTTCTTTGCTGATGATTTACTTCTTATGGGTGAAGCCACATAAGACAATGCTCAGTTAATTATTGATCTCATGTACTTATTTAGTCAAATGTCTAGACAAAAGATAAATCCTTCGAAATCAAGAATACTTTTCTCATCTAATGCAAGTGATGATCTAAAAAAAATGCATTAGTGATATTACAAAAATGAAAGCCACGACTACCCTTGGTACCTATCTAGGTTTCAACTTGGATAGGAACGGCAATGTTGAGAAGGATACAGCTGATTTTATCTTGGATAAACTACATCGTAAAATGATTGGATGGAAAGCTAATATCTTATCCATGGCAAGTAGATGCGTTCTTATTAAATCATCTATGGAAAGAGTAATGGGATACTATATGTGGTCAACCCATTTACCTAACAATTTTCTACTAAAGGTGGGAGAAACTATGTCAAGATCTTTTCTAGGGCAGTACAAATAAAAAGAAGATTCATGAGATTCAATGGAATGAAATTATCAAACCTAGGAAATTTGGAGGCATAGGACCGTAGGGTATGCGACTAAGGAATAATGCTTGTTTAGCAAAATTAAGCTAGAAATTACACTCTAAGTGAGCTGTTATGGATTGTGATTGTGCGCAAGAAGAGGACTACATTCACACGAAGTGGCCGAATCAGCGGTTCTGAAACCATGAAACCCATTGTTCGCATGGTTGGCTAACTGGAAAGATTTTAAATATATCGTCTAAGGAATGCAAAATCTTGCCTCTTCTTGAGCTATAATTGGACTGCTATGGGACCCCCAGCTTCTTTTATCTATGGATCGTTCACTAGAGAGATAAAGCAAAAATCATTGGTAGATGTTGGGAATGACATAGATGTGAGGAATAAGGATTCTATTGGCTACCAATCAATCTTGATATAGCTTTTAAGTTGGGCTCAATTCTCTTACACGACAATGATTCGAATGATATATGAGCTTAGAAAGACAAAATGAGGGTATATCCATCAAATCTACTTACCAAAATATGGTCATTGAAAAATCTAACACTTATTTAGATGTCTCAGGTGAGTGGATTTGGGCTACATAGACATATCCCAAGATTAAATTCTTCATCTAAAGATGTTGGAAAGAATGCCTCTTAACAAAGGATAACCTTATTAAGAGAGGAATCAATGTAGACCCATTTCATCCCCTCCGTAAAGAAATTGGGGAAAACTTCTCATATCTTTTTTTAAGCTATAGATGGGCTTCAACAAAGTGGCAAGCTATCTCTCCTCCATAGAATTTCTAGACTTCTCTCAATTTGGCATTCAAATCATGGCTGAAATTCCATGTGAAACCGAGGAAACACTTGAGCAATAACATTGAAACACCTTAGCAAGCCACCTTCTATTTTGCTCTATGGCACGTCCGGAAGGCTTGCAATGACGGTATTTTTTAAGACAAAACAAATGCCTGGAACTAGGAACAATTGCTAGGCTACACATGAGATTTAGAGCCATAGGAAGCTATATAAAACTCCAACGAACCTTTTGAGCAACCCTATGTGTTGGACTCTACCTCCCAAAAATCATCTTAAAATCAATACTAATGCATCAATTAATGATGACCTTTCTATAGCAACCATTGGCTGATGCATTTGAAATTCTATGGGGCAATGTCTTAGGTTTTTTAGCAAAACTATTAACATGAACTTGCTGCTTAAGGCTAAAATTTAGAGCGATTACTGAAAACACACTATAATATATTCAAAACCATGGGGTAGGGGTAAAATTGAGTATTTGACCTAAATTTGCAATTAATATTTTTTAAACAATTAATTTAATTAAATTTTGACATCAACTAATATAGCAATAATAAGATACAACAAGGAAAGTAAAAGAGGTAGGGAAGGAGAAATCAAGCTCGGATATAATATGGAGTTCGACCTTCTTTCTACTCTCAATGATCCCACAATCACCTCCAACAGAGAACTTCACATACTTTATTAATATCAAACTCAAAGGCTTAAATAAAGCAGTACACAAGTTATAAAACTCAAGAAATAAAATATTTCCTTCTCTTTTTTTAATGCTCTCTTATAAAGTTACAAATTAACAATAGAGCACTAAAATTGATTTTCTCTCTCTTACTTAGATTTTGCAAAGTAATGAACAATAAAACAATAATAATAAGAGGACTCTTGATTTGTTTTTGCAAATGAAAGCTCTTTTAAAGTTTTCTAAAACTCTAAAGCAACACATATTTACAGTCTTCAAAAGAAAAAACGTCTTTGGTGATAACATCTAACAAATGACAACGTTAAATGTGTAACAGTCGATTTAAAGATCCATTGGCTAGCTAATGCAAACTCCTACCAGCTCGTTAGTTTAAGCTTCTCACCTTGTCACTCCTTTATCATGCCTTTGAAACAATTTGCTCGATTAAGATTGTGGTGTTATGAACTTGTACCGGCTCATCGATCCTTATCCTACAAGGACACACACTAACACATGTGCTAATAGTCTTAAATAAAACAACCAAGTGAAGTCCTTTTTAAAGTACGGTTTTCATAAGTTTTATTCTCATCCAAAATCATATGTAAATAATTAGTTTAACAATCTCCCCTATTCTGATGAGGACAAAAGTTATATAAAATATTGTTTAGTCCCTCCTTAACAAATACTCCCCCACAACTTAGTTTCCAACAAATTTTAGCAAGATTGTAGTAGATACTTCTTAAGTGTGGCATAAATGTGTTTTAAAAAAAGAATTTTACCATGTTTTCTCCACCTTTGGCCTCATCAAATGGGTCATAAAAGTTGGAATTCATAGAGAGGCATTTCATAGTAACTAGAAGATAGTGTAATATAACGAAGAGAATCAGTCATACAAAATAGCCATGTAGGACATGTAACAAAGAGATCGGTAGATCGTCAGGTCAGTACAAAAAGTTACAAAGGTGTCCAAACATAAAGTTCGAAGCATAAAAAGAAAAATAAATCTAGAATAGGTAGGAGGATCAAGCAGGAGGATCATCACATGGAGGTGGATGAGGATAAATGTTGTAACAGTGATCCATAAATTCTCGAATGTCATAACTAAAAGACTAAAAATCAGAGCAGAGATCAGAAATATAGTTTTCTATGGTATCAAATCTGGAGTCCATATGATCCTATAGCTCCCGAAGAGAGGATATTAAAGAATTAGGGGTAGAAGAACTAGAAGGTGGAGATGCAGTCTCATCATGATCAAAATCTGTATCTAAACTTGAACCAGGAAGCAGAGCATCACCACCAACCAAGGCTCTAAACCTTTCTAACACACCCATCTCTTATCTTGCCTTTTCCAGGTTCCTAAACTAATAGCATTGAAAGAGAAAGTACGAACCTAAATAGGATGAGTCTTGGAGTGGAACTCTACACCTTTGCTTCTTAACGGATATGTGATCAACCGACTTCCTCCAAGAACAGCCTGAGCAGGCTTATTAGTTACATTCTTAAAAGTCTTATACATCATATCATAGAAATGAATCTTATCCCCTCTTAAGATATAAACCATAAGCCATAAGTCATGTTGGGTCGGGTCACAATGATCTGTTGTCCGTTGCGTAGAACATAATTGTCTGTCAAGAACTAGTGAAGAAACCAATACCTAAGATAGAAACGGGAAGAATATAGATTGTGTGGTTTACGCCAATTTAGACCCATATCAGATACAACAAACAACTCCTCATATAGTGAGCTCCATCAAAAGAACTTGGCATTCTAACCCTAAAGTCATCAACATCTATTAGACTACAGATATTGTGATGTGATAATTCAAATTTTCTACAGTAGAGATATGAATACAATTGAAGCCTAACAAAACTTGAACTATTAAAACCAATTTCCATCCCAACACCTAAATTACCATCATCCTCCAAATAATTAGTCATATCACATTAAAACAACTTAGCAAAATCCTCATTGACCTCAACCGAAAACAACATTATATTCATAATATTATTAAGAGCTACTCCAAACATTTAAGGAATACGAAAGAATTATAACACATTTACATTATAATTCCTGACCACATTTATTGGAAGATCTCATAATAAGACATACCTATCAGAATGCTTCTTATATGGGAAGAGAAACCCATCAAAAGGAGATTGTAGTGGCAAAGCACATCCATGGGCGGTTCTTAGTAGCTTGAGAAAAAGAACAGAAGAGAGAGAGAGAGAGAGAGAGAGAGAGAGAGAGAGAGAGAGAATAGGCTTAAGAGGTGGTAGGGAGGTGGTAAGGAAGTGGTGGGGAGAGAGAAGAAGATAAGAGTGATTGAAAGAAGGTGTTTGGAGGTTTTTAGAGAGAAAGAAGCGAGAGAGTGTGCAGAAGAGAGAGAAGAGAAAGAAAGAAAAGAGAGAAATAAGAGAAGAGAGAGAAGAAGAACGTATATATATGCATGGGGAAAACTTGGTATCATCGAGTTGATGCATGGTATACCGATGAGCCGGTACAAAAAGATTTGAAAAAAAAAAGGGTACAAAGCTGATCAAGTGCTTGGATCGAGCCCTCAAAAGACATATCGACGAATCAATGTTAAACCCATCAACAAGCTGATGCAAGCTTTAGGAAAAATAGAGGCTAGCGAGCCTCAGGCCAAGCCCTTGGCACACATATCGAAGAACCGATGATTAAGAGACTAGTGAGTTGGTTGCTTTAATAGACATGTAGTAGATAAAGCAGATTATCTCAAAAATAGATCTTATTTATGCATGTATGATAATTAATAACTTATTCTGCCAAAAAAAAAATTTTATCAACTTAGCTCCATGATATTTAGCACTCATAGGTCTTGATCATGCTTAATTCTTTTCGTAATGTGCAAAAAACGATCTTCACTCAAGGGTTTGGTAAAAATATTAGCAATTTGATTGTTTGTTTCAACAAATTCTAAGCTAATATCTATATTTAAAACATATCACTAATGAAATGATGTCTAATTTCGATATGCTTGGTCCTTGAGTGTTGGATCATATTTTTTGTTAAATTTATAGCACTTGTGTTATCACATCGGATTGGAACATTTTTGTAACTTAGTCTATAATCTAGCCAGATTTATTTCATTCATAAAACGTATGCACAACAACTACCAACAGCTATATACTTAGCTTCGGTAGTTAAAAGTGCATCCGAATTTTACTTCTTTGAGTGCCAAGATATTAGGGAGTTCCTAGGAAAGTGGCATGTGGCACTTGTGCTTTTCTAATCAACTTTGCACTTAGCAAAGTCAGCATCAGAGTATCTAACTAGATTGAAAGAAGTAAACCTTAGCTACCACAAGCCAATTTCAATAGTACCTACAAGATTCTTGAGTATATATTTTATACTCAAGTATGATTCTTTTGGAAAGATTGAAATTATACACATACACACCAAGAACATGATATCAAGTCTTGAAGCTGTTAGATATAACAAACCATCTATTATGCCTCCATATATTTTTTCACAAACATTTTTCTTTTTCATCTTTGTCAAGTTTTACACTTGTGCTCATAGGGATAGGTTTTTTTTTTTTTTTTTACAATTATCCATTTTGAATTGTTTCAAAAGATCTTTAGTATATTTTGATTGATTAATGAAGGTTCCATTTTCATATTGCTTCACTTGAAGACTTAGAAAATAATTGAGTTCTCCCATCATATTCATTTCAAATTCATTCTTGATGGACTCCAAAAATTCATCTATATGACTCATATTAATGGCTTCAAATACGATGTCATCCACATAGACTTGCATAATCAATATCTCTGACATGTGATTTTTGATAAATAATGTAGTACCAATTGGTCATCTAGAAAATCCTTTGTTTAACAGGAAGCAACTGAGTCTTTCATACCAAGCTCTAAGAGCTTGCTTGAGACCATAAAGAGTGTTGTTTAATTTGTAGATATGATCAGGGAATTCATTATTTTTAAAACTCAATGGTTGCTCTACATAAACTACTTCTTTTATAAAACCATTTAAGAAAGCACTTTTGACTTCCATTTGAAAAAAGTAAAGTTTCTGAAAGCAACAAATGCCTAAAGTATTCTAATAGCTTTTAGTCTAGCAACCAGAGTAAAGATCTCATCAAAATATATGCCTTCTTCTTGATTATATCCTATAGCTACTAATCGAGCTTCATTTATGTTACTATTCCTACTTCATCTAACTTGTTTCTATAAACCCATTTGATTCTAATAACTGGTCTACTATTAGGTCTATGAACCAATTTCCAAACTTCATTCCTTGTGAATTGGTTTAATTCTTCTTGCATAACTAGTATAAAAAAACCCATCTTTTAAAGCTTTTTTGTATTTTTAGGCTCAGTTTGAGATAGGAAGACTAGATTACTCATATTTCTTAAGGAAGATCTAGTTTGTACCCTATTAAAAGGTTCACTTATTATTAGATTTTTTAGTGTGACCTTGCATATTTTCATTCTTTAAGAAGATTATTGTTAATAGATTCATCCATGACATCCTTTTTATGTTCATTTCCTTTATATACTTCTTTATTATTATTTTTAAGAGAAAACTTATCTAAATCAGCATAAATATTATCCACATCATCACTTGAACATACATAAGGCAAAGAATCATCAAAAGCAACATGAATAGATTCTTGTACAACCAAGGTTCTCTTATTAAATACTCTATATGCTTTACTAGTTAAAGAGTAACCCAGAAAAATGCTTTCATCACTTTTAGCATCAAACTTAGCTAGTTGTTCCTTTTCATTATTCAAGATGTAACATTTAGTGCCAAAAGGATGGAAATAAGAGACGTTAGGTCCTTTTTTTTCCTTTCCAAAGCGTATAGGGCTTTTCTTTAGAATTGGTCTTATGAAAACTCTATTAGATATATAACATGCACTGTTAATAGCTTCAACTCAAAAATGTTTAGGTAAATTGTTTTCGCACAACATGGTTCTAGCCATGTCAATTAAAGTTATATTTTTCTTTTAGCTACACTTTTTTTTGTGGAGTTTTAGGTGTTGAAAAAGTGACTTCAATTCCATTTTTACTGCAAAAATCATCCATTTCATAATTTTCAAAGTCTCTCCATGATCACTTTGGATAGTTTCAATATTAAGACCCTTTTTTTTTTTTTTTGAACTTTCTTACAATATCTAAAAAAGAAATTATTTGTTTTGTCTTTAGATGCAAGGAAGAAAGTCCATGTATATCTAGTGAAGTCATCAATAATAACCAAGATAAATTTTTTGCCTTCCAAATTTAGACTTTGAATAGGACCAAATAAGTTCATATGAAATGGTTCTAATGACCTAGAAGTGGAAAGAGTATCCTTAGACTTAAAATAAGTCTTGGTTTTCTTTCTTTATTGATATACTTGACAAATCTTATCCTTTTGAAAATATATTTTTGGTAAACCTTTGATAAAATTCTTTTTAACAAGTTTTGAAATTACATTCATACTAGCATGTCCTAATTTTCTGTGTCATAGCCAACTATTATTATTTTGAGAGTAAAGACAAGTTTCATTTGATAATTTGAAATCATCTAGATTAATTTTTTAAATACTTCGTTGTCTATACACTTCAAAATAAGTTTGATTATTGTCAATTCTTTCAATAGAACATTTATTAGTAAGAAATGTTACTCTAAAACCATTATCATAATTAGCTAACACTAAGTAAATTATGTTTTAAATCATCAATCAAAAGAAAATTCTTAAAAATTAAATCTTTTTTTGCTAGAATGTTACTTTCACCAAGAATAGTTGACTTTTGATTGTCTCTAAAGGTGACGTTTCCTTGATCTTTCAAGTATAAAGTTATGAACTTAGATATATCTCTAGTCATGTGTCTAGAGCAGCTGCTGTCTAAGTACCATTTGTTGTTTGTACTTGAAGATTCCTACAAAATAGGGAATTATTTCCTTGAGACCTATTTGAGTTTGGGTCCTTTTTGATTAGGTGTAAGAAAGATTTCTCTTTTAGGAACCCATATTAACTTGATTTATGATTCAAATGTATGGTTTTTCTTATTGCACAATTGTATGCAATGTGACCAATTTTTCCACAGTAGTTGCATGTCCCATGAATGACTCTGACAAACTGAGTGTTTATGGGATTTGCAACTACTTTCTTTATTATAGCCAATTTCATATTTGTTTGAATCACACCTTTGATTTTCAAGAAGTGTGTTCAAATTCTTTTTCCCTTTAGTGAACTTGGTTATAGTTGCCTTTGAATCATCTAAGCAAGCTTTTAATAGAAAATTTTCATTTTTTAGTTCCTCTATCTCCTTTAAAATTTCATCACTATTACAACCCACATGCAACATTATCACCATTATTTAAGGTTTTTACTTCAATGTCAAGCAAATCATTTTTAACTATTGCTTTTTTATTGATCTTACTTAAATCATTATTTTCGTTTTCAGCTTCTTATATTTATTATTTATCTCTTCATGTCCAATTTTAAAATATCATTGTCTTCATACAACTTTTCATTCTCTATTTTAACCTCCTCATACTCACTCCTAAATTTATCCAACTCTTCTCCTACTTTCTTCATTAAGGTTTTAAGCATGCTATTCTTTTTCTCTACTTTTATCAATCTACTACATACTTTTTCATACATATCATAAGTTTCATCATAAGACAAGAAGATGAAGAACTTACTTCATCATCTAATGCCATGAAGCATATATTTCATCTAAGTCACTTGAGTTATCATCACTCCAAGTGGTGATCAGAGCTTTTTTTTTTTTTTTTCTGAATCCATTGGATGCTTTCTTGAGCATTAACAGTATTATTGAATGTGTCCTGGCTTGTGACATTAATAGTAGGTTATCACATCCTTTTTTTTTTTCCTTTATATATCTTGATGAGCTACTGTCATCATCATTTCTTTTTTTTCTAGTTGTTGAACTTCTTAAACTTCTTGGCCATTAAGGCAGCCTCCTTCTCATCATCATTATTGGAGTTATGACTTGTAGCTTTTAAGGCAATAGCCTTCTTGCTTGATTCTTCTCATTGCTCCTTAATTAGTTCATATGTTTTGAGTGCTCCAATGAGTTTCTCTTTGCTCATAGCACTTAAATCCCATGCTTCTTATATAGTAGTTCTCTTTGCTTTCCAATCCATGGGTAAGGACCTGAGTAGTTTAGAATTTCTTTCCACATTAGTAAAATTCTTTCTAAGTACACTTAAAGGATTAATGATGTTGATGAATCTATTATGTATCTCATCTATAGATTCATTTGGAAGCATTTTAAAATTTTAAAATTATCCACATAAAAGACTTTTTTTTTAATCTTTTACTCTTGAAGTTCTTTCATAAGTCTTTCCTAATTCATCCCATATATCTTTAGCAGACTTACATATACAGATTCCATTGAAATCACTTTCATTTTAGCCCACAATGCAATATGATTATAGCTATTTTATTTAGATCTAATCTTTTTCAATCTTCTTCATTATAATCTTTTTTTTCTTTTTCTTTAATAATTAAAGGCCAATTTTCTATTACATTCCATATTAATCTATTTTGAGCTTTTAGAAAAAATTTTATTCTCCACTCCAATGTAGGTAGTTACCCTCACTTAGAAGAGGTGGCCTATTAATAGCTTGACCTTTTAAAAACCCTAGTATATTTGATGGCATGGTCTTTACTCTAAATGCGATTAAGTATAGAAAATTAGAGACAAGGCTTTGATGTCAAATGAAAACACACTAGAATATACTCAAGAAAAGGGAAGGATAAATTGAGTATTTGACCTAAATTTACAATTAAAAAAAATCTTTTAAACAATTAATTATATTAAATTTTGATAACAGCTAATATAACAATAATAAGGTACAAGAAGGAAAGTAAAAGAGATTGGGAAGGAGAAATCAAGCTCGCATTTAACGTAGAGTTTGGTCCGCTTTCTAATCTTCGCGATCCTACAATCGCCTCCAACAGAGGACTTCACACACTTTATTGATATCAAACTCAAAACCTCAAATTGAGCAGTACACAAGTTACAACACTTAGGAGATAAAATATTTCTTTCTCTTTTTATAGTGCTCTCTTATAAAGTAACAAATTGACAAAGCACTAAATTGATTTTCTCTTTCTTACTTAGATTTTGCAAAGTAATTAACAAGAGAACAATAATAATAAGATGATTCTTGATTTGTTTGTTTGTAAATAAAGGTTCTTTCAAAGTTTTTTGAAACTTCAAAGGAACATGTATTTATAATCTTCAAAAGAAAAAGTTCGTTGGTGATAATGTTTGATAGACAACAACATTAAATGTGCGCAACAGTCGATTTAAAGACCTACTGGCTCGCTAGTTCAAGCTTAGCACCTGTTGCTTCTTTGTTGCACCTTTGAAAAAGTTCTCCTGATCAAGACTGTGATGCTATAAACTTATATGGGCTCGCCAGTCCTTATCTTGCAAGGACACACACTGACACATACGTGCTAACAGTCTTAAATAAAATAACCAAGTGAAGTCCTTTTTAAGTACAATTTTCATAACTTTTATTCTCATCGAAATCATATGTAAATAATTAGTTTAACATTTACTGGGGTTTACTTCTCTTAGTAAAATCCAAAGATACTAGACTAATAATCGAAATTGACTCAACTAAAGCTCTGAGATGGTTAAATGCATCATAAGTTCCAAATTCCATTCCAAATTTTGTTGTTTCTTGCAAGCAGTTGATCCAAATAATCCCCTTAGCCCAGATGTGTCGGATGCCTAGAGAAGCTAACCATATAGCTCATGAAATTACTGTGAGAACCAACAACTACCAAGATTTTTGGTGCTTAGACTCAGCCCCCTTGTATTTTTTTTTTTTTAACTTTCTAGTGCTGTTAGAGAACTGCTTGCTTTTTCAGAGTTTAATATTGATGCTGTTGTTTTTGCTGGGACTAATATCCCTCAATATGTAACTTGGCCAACTTAATCCTTGGCTATGAACATTTCTTTGTCTTCGTTTAATATATAAGCAGTTTCCACCAAAAAAAAAAAAAGAAAAAAACCTCTACATGCCATATCTTTCATAGCAATCTACTAACATTTTTTTGGTAAACATCTAATGTTTGCCCATCTTTTTCTCCAGTAATGCACTAGCCCTATTTCTCTTTAGTTTTCTTATTTTTAAGTGTAAATTATAAAATATATTCTTAATCTTTTTAAAATTTTACATTTTAGACTTGTTATGTATAATTCTTTTTTAAACCACTAGTTGTATTTATTATACATATTTGATTATATTGTCACATTTAATTATTATACATGTGTGTCACAAATGCTAATTATTTAAATAATTTAAGAAAAATAATAAAATTAAAAAATAATAAATAATAAAAAATAAGGTAGTCAATAACAATAAGGAGTGAGGTAGGTAGGCCGCACAATCTCATTTGTTGTTTGTGGAGGGTTAAATCTAGAGTCTGGGTGTAAAAGGCTAGAAATAACTTAGGTTTGACTGTTTAAGCTGAGTGACAAGGCCTAGAGAGTCAAGTCCATGAAATTGCGATAACTAAGAGAGATTTACATGTAAAGCTTGGAACAAAGGACCATTGGACCAACTGATCTATTCGCTCCCAACCTTTCTCAACTACCTCATGCATTGATCGTTGATTTTATCTATATCTTATACATATTTGATTTATTTGGCCTTTCATAAGTAAAAAATTTATATTTTTAATCTATATATGTTTCTTCATAAATATCTTATTGAAAACAACAAAAATATGCAGTAAATTATACCAAAAGATCACAACATTTAGGGATAAATTCATTTTAGGTCACAACATTTCGAAAAGTTCAAAAGAGGTCATAATGTTTAGTGATTAAGTTTATTTTAAGTCACAAAATTTTGAATAAGTTCATTTTAGGTCACAGTATTTAGAGAAGTAGGTCAATTGAGGTCACTGACATGTGTCAACAGTAGAAATATTTAATTAAAACTCACGAAACCATTCTTTTAAGGCCCCATTGACATATATTAAGAGGAGAAATACTTAATTAATTCTTAGAAGACACTTTCTAAATGTTGTGACCTCTTTTGAACTTTTTGAAATGTTGTGACCTTCTAGTGTAATATACCCCAAAAATACGATATTAAAATGACTAAAATAAGAAGAAACAAATAGACCTAACTATCCATGGCCTAAAAGCCCATGTAACGAACTATCAATAGAAAGACCCATATCATTTATTGGTGGTTAATAAAATTCAATGGATGTCATTATGAGCCCAACTCTATAAATACTCATAGCTTCTCCTCATTTGGGGATTCAAAAATTGATAGAAACATCGTCCTACTAATGGAATACCCTCACTAAAGATTACATAAAGCTTAGAGTGAAAATCACATAGCATCTCCTCTAACATTAGGGGTTGAGGCCATATAGCTCATGCACCCATCATTAGTGTGTTCAAGCTCCATGAAACTGTCTACTCCTTCTTCTACTTTCTTACTCTTAGTAATTTCCTAAATATGCTTATACGTCACTCATCTAAAGTCACAAGAGTGAACTGCATGCACATGACCACTATAAAGCAATCAATATCTCATCATCAAGCATGGAAACAAAAAGCCTTGACCAAGACACGAGAGATAGGCTAATATTTCCACTCGATGACTCAAGATTACAACCGAGAGTACTACAAACAATAACAATGCCAACATTTTGTTAGTAAGAATCAACAAGAATTAACATACATGTGCAAGAAAGAAGAAACATGTGCTTAGAGAAGTAAAGGAATGAATATATAATCTATGGTATCACGACAACATGGTATGTCAATTATATTTAGTTGCTAGGTAAAGGCTATGAACGAAGGACTTAATTTTTTCCATAGATAAGTCGCAAGAACAGAGTCACGATGGCTAACCTCATGACTCTCATTGCTCCTAATAGCTAAAATATTTTATCAATACCAGCAATTACAAATTTTTTTTGGCAACAAGTTATGAAGATTAATTGCAATGATGAGTACAACTGGTGTGGTTATACAATCATCACCAGGATTTTATGTATGATAGCTAGATAACTATCATAGGGTACTCATTCACCGCTACCATCTCTTGATCTTGTGTGCCTTGAATAAATTGAAAAAAAAAAATATGTGTATATATAATAATTAAAAGACGGTGATTTATAGGACATGCTACGGGAGATTTGATTTTGCAAATAAGTGAAGAGAATGTGCGAACTAAATGGTGCATGTTCATATATATAATCCATTTCCAATTTTGGCACAAGTATATCTACATTTTAGGTAAATAGATTTTGCATGGTCTGTGCATTCAAGCAAAGAATTTATTTTACACATTGAAATATATTAAAGGTATGAGGAAAGTAAAAGAGACCAGGAAGAGAAAAAAACTAGCTATGAATTCAAGTATCGCAAAAGATAGCAATTACTAAAATATTCTCTTTGAAAGGAAATCATGTTATTCAAAGATGGTCAATGTCTTAAATTTAGAAAGTCAGAATAGTTAAAGGTTTTTCTTTTCTTTTACAAGGTAAACTCACATGTCACAGAAGAACATATATTGCATATATACATACATGCACATATTGCTTCAAGTATGATTCAACCTCGACAAGTCTAATTATACTTATTTGATTTATGTTGTAAACTACTTACTAAAAATAATAAAAAAATGAAAGGAAAATTGGGAAAAAAAATAAAAAATAAAAAATAAAAAAAGGGAAAAAAAAGAGGGAGAAGGAAAGAGGAAGAGAATGTACATGTGCATATATATATATATATATATATATTATTTATGCATGAAAAAATTTATGGAAAAAAAAAAGAGAGAGAGAATGAAGGAGATTTATTTTATGCATTGATTGGCGCTAGATTTATGTGTCGTAACTCAGTTCCCAACAAAATTTTAAGCTATGATACTACACCAAGTAGCTATTTTATAAGTGTACTAGCATCAGGCAGCACCATGGCTAATTAAAAAATTAAATTATGTCCAACCCCTTCAACTCCATTTGAAGAGCTTTGGTCAAGGGGTAAACTGTAAAGGGTTAAATCTAGGTGTTGGATCTAAAAGCCCATAAATAGCTTGAATTTGACTATTTAGGTTGAGTGATAAAGTCCAAAGAGTCAAGTCTATAAAATTATGAACGACTATGGGAGATTTGGCAGGGTGAACTTGGAATAAGGATTGTTGGACTAGAGCAACTTATTTGTTTTGAAATTTTCTCAATGAGCTAATGCACTTACTGAAGTTGTTCATGGGCTCAAGAGTCCATGTAAGAGAACTAATCAATAAAATGACTCATCTCGCCTGTTGATAGTTAATAAAAGCCAACGGATGTTAGTAAGAACCAAAGTCTATAAATAATCATAGTTGCTCCTCATTTAGGGGATTAAAAAATTGATAGAAACGTTATCGTGTTGTCAGAATACTTTCATAAGATATCAAGTAGAGCTCAAAGTGAAGAACACATGACTTTTCCTCTAAAATAGTAGGGTTGATGCTATATTGCTCCTATACCTATCACTAGTGCGTTTAAGCTCCCTATAGTTGTATGCTCCTCCTCTCTACCTTCTCACTCTTAGTCATTTCTCACGTGTGCATCCATATCACTCTTCTAAGGCTATGTATAGTGCAAGATGCATGTTACATACACGTAGCTACTGTAATTGGATCCACTCCACTATAACGGTTAATGGCCATAATCTACTTGCAAGTTATTCAAGCTCAAAGCTTATTTAATGAACTAATTGAGCATGAACTAAAAATAAAACTCATTTAATTAGACAAGTCAAGATTGAGCCCAAATCTCAAGGTCATTCAGGCCTACAAGTCTGTTGATGAATTTTATATAATATATAATATTTCATACATTATTCTAAATTCAAAATTATTTTTAAATCTTAATTTTAAATTTACCATTTTAATCTTAAATTTTATACACTTGATTATAAATTTATGGAAGTCAAGAAAAATTAGTATTTCACACATTGAGGGGAAAAAAAATGCAATTCCTTGTTTTCAAATAAACAACTAGCAAGCATCCAAGTATTTATAATAACAAGAAGATGGATTTGATTGCGATGTTTTCCATGTAGCCTGTAGGGGTAAGCGGATAATCCTATTGACTAAGAAATCAATCCCAATTACATAGTAAATCTAGGGTTTTTCAATATCTGGACTAATTTCTCTACTCCCCATAATATATCCAATAAATATAGTAAAGATAAAAGATAACATTAAAAATAAGAATGAAAACCCCTTAAAACAATGAATCTTCCATTCTTCTCTCTTTTAACTTCTAACTTCTTGACTTGCTTCTCTCTCTAGAATAATTGGAAGCCAAAGATGTAAAAGTCTCATCTTCTTCTCTTCAAATCTCTATTTATAAGCATAAGAATCCTTATATATCTTGTAAAATTTGATATGGATCCAATTAGAAAGACATCCAAAAGATTGGATAAGATTTGCATTATTTTAGTGAAGCATGGACAATACATGGGCGACTGGAATGAACCGTGTTTCTCTCTATCCTCTAGAAGTTCTCCAATCAAAATAGTACACGGCCTAAGGTATTAGACTATGGACCTCTTTCACTATTAGATACATAACTTCTCATTCCTAATCATAGATCTCTTAATGCATTTACATGAGACACACATAAGCTCATTTTCTTTCTCCAGTCTCCAATTCTTCTGAATTTCTTCTCCAAACTTGATTAAATCGTTCTTTTAAAGATCAATTAATCTCTAAAACTCTTGAAATCAAAATTTACACAAATTAAGTATCAAATTCTTATAATTAAACATTAAATATATTAAATATAACCTAAATTCCCCTCTTAAACAAAGATTAAATTACACTTATCATATAATTCCATGTAGACTTGGTATTATATTCCATGCGGACTTGTATTACTTATGTAAGAGAATAAACTAAGTAACAAGTCCTATATTACTTAGCTCTCATGGTCAACTGACATCTTCCAACTATAAAAAGGAGTGCGAGTTTTGGCATATATGAGTTATTTTTACATGTTTGTAAACATTAAATGGAATCTGTAAATTTCTAGTGCTTCGTGATGCATTTTAAGTTTAAGGTTTTGTTTTCCCCTTTTTTTATTGAATTCTTTGATTTATTTTTGAGCTTGTAAGCTTGTTAAATGAGATGAGCTTATGAGTTCCTCATTAAGCCACTCAAAAGCTCCTTATTAAGCAGCTCAAGCTTAATGATTCTTATCCGAGTCTACATTTTTTAGGCTCAATAAAATATCACTTATTGCATACCGGTCATGTATAACTCTACATAAATGAACTCATGGTTATGGTTGGATTGTTTGATACATAATCTTCTAAAATCAATATTTAATTTGGTTTTATCTTGATTTCAAGATTTAAAAGTGTAATTTAAACTTAAAGAAAGCAATTGAATGTGTTTTTTGTGTTTTAGAAGAGAATTTACAAGTTTGAAGTAGTTATACTGAACACGACCTATACACAAGCTCATACAAGAGCCATGTGGGTATCTAAAGTTCACCAGGACCAATGCAAAAGCTTGTATAAGGGTCATGGGGATCACAAAGGCTCACCACAACCAATGCACGAGCTTGTGCAAGGGTCCATGGATCACAAAGGCCTCAAAAGACCCTTACATGACCTATGTAAAAGCTCATGCAAGGGTCGTATTGGTCTAATACCATCACATTTGTAATTTTTTCTCAACTCTTCCCTAACAATCCAATTTTTATGCATTACACTTGCTACTTATCCACTGATACACCTCCAAAACAGCAATCGATACTCCATTAACATTTCCAAATGCGAACCGGTATTTATGAAGTCTTTTAAACATAAACCTACTCTTCCATTACTCTATACATTTAAAAACACTCACAAATAACATTAAGATTATGTTACTTGAACTTTTTTCAAAACACTTTCTTATTCTTGAATACCATCGCCACTTGGTTCCCATAACAAAATTCAATAAATTTTCTCCTCTACTACCACATATGCACAAAATAAGTCAACCATATTTCATTATGAAACATTCTTACCAATGGGTGAAATAAAAGTCTTCGAACATACTACTTTCTCTTAATTAACATCTTTAAGTTTCTTACATCATTTCACTTGTCACTTTAGTATGTTCTTAATAGAAGACAACCTTTGTTACTAACTAAAATTTCAACTTACTAAAGGGACTTAAAAGGTGGTGATAGAACGATTTTTGTTCTCTTAGAGAGAAAAACCATGATGAATGAAGAGAGAGGAGGGAAAAGTTACATTCTTTGTATTATATAGGGTTTGGTTTAAACTTATAGTTGCAATGATTGTGCTGCCCTTTAGTAGTATTATTAATTTTATTCAGGGGAATTACAAATCATCCCAAACTTTCACTTCAATGTGGATTTAGCCCTTTAGACTTTCAAAAATTGTCGGCAAAAAAAAAAATTTCAAAAATTGGTATAATTAAAGACACCTAACTTTTTTCATTAAATCAAAAGAGGAGAATTGCAAATTAATCCTTCGAACTTTCACCTGTATGTGATTTATACTCTAAACTTTCAAAGTACATTTAGAAAATGTCAATTATCCTTAACTGTGTTAAATGATGAAATTTTAAATGGTCAAAAAATGTGCTTTAAAAGTTACGAAGGTGAATTAGCACATCTGGATAAAAATCCAAGAGGGTATTTCTATAATTATCCATTTTTATTTATTAATTTTTTCTATAAGTATATATATATATATATATGATTTTCTTCTGAGTTATTTAATTTGGGTTATCTTTGAATCTTGATTCTATCTTCAATGGGATTTTAGTTTTGCCTTGTGGAATTATGATTGCATTCCATTTTACATAAATACGTTTTGCTTTATTACTAAAGTTATTTTTTAGATAAATTCCATTTGTTACTCACTCGGTCTCATTCCATTGCCTAAATATATCCAAACATGGAATGGATTTGTCATTCCTATTTATTTTATAAAATTCTTTTAATTCCAATTTATTCCATTCCAAAAGATTCATATGTACCATACGTGACATAATGTCACACTCGATACGCATGAGTCATTCATAATAGAATAGATTAAAATAAAATGAGAAGTGGAATGATAAATCCATTTATTTGATTGGATATATCATGGAATGAAATAGAATTTACGTGTTATCTATCAAAACTATCTCTAGTAATTAATGTGAATAATAAATAAGAGGGTAAAAAGGTAAGGAATCACAATTCTGCCTTTTCAAGATTGGAATTGAATTCTCTCTCAAAGTAGAATCATTGATCCTTAGGAATCACAATTCTGACATTTAAAAATGCAACCAAACATATAAATAGGAATGAAACCTAAAATCACGATTCCATTCTAGGTTTATTGTCGCATACCAAACGTGATATAAGTTCTTGAGCTTATTAGTAGAGCTGCTTAAATTAAAAAATAAATTTATATTGATAGTAAAAGTTTGGTTTCAAGACCAAAAAAGTTATAAAATATTGTTAAGAAATTTTTGAAAAGTCTCTTAGGAATAAAATAAAAAGTTCCTTAAAAATGATAAATCTTAAGATGGTAACATAGTACCCCCTAAAGAAGCTTTTAAAGAAAAGTTGATAGATCTTAAGATGATAATATAGCACCACCTAAAAGAGGTTTTAATGAACTCATTTTAAAAGGGCGTACAATTTCAAAAAGTGGGGCATCCATCTAATTTCAAAAAATTATAAGAGTTAAATGCAAAAACGTCCCCTAAACTTTATGAGTAGCATGTATTGACCACTATATTTTGAAAGTGTGATTTTTTACCCCAAAATAACTATAAACAATTAGTAAGTTTATGACATTTTTTACACTTTTTGTCAAAAAAGTACAAGGCCTGTACTATTTCATATGTATTTTTTTTGTACGAATTTGTATGGAAAAAGGATGAACAAAAGATGGATATCCTAAACTTGCTAATAGTTTATAATTCTACGAGGTAAAAAAATAGGCTTTCAAAGTGTAGGAGGTTAAACCGTTACCCTTAAAGTTTAGAGGGGGGTTTTCCATTTCCCCAAATCATAATTAATAAGAGTGGTTAGTTTATCTAGTTTTTCATTTAGTAATATAATTCCCAATGCATATATACACTTTTCCTTTTTTTTAACAACAATACGTCATATTGTAATTTTTGAATAAGTTCTTCTAAAAGATGGAAAAAATTAAACATTAAGATATTTGAAAAATCAATTTCGTTATCTTTTACTAGTCATATAAAATTTATATTTTCAACAATCATTGAAGTTTTAATACCTCTAAGATACAATATTATTTTAAATATTAAAATGATATCTTTACTATATTTATTTTTCTCCTTAGATTGAGAGGGTAAAAAGATGCACAACTTCCCCTTTTTGGTTTTGGAAAAATGTTAAATTTGGTACCTGAAGTTTCCACAAAAGTTCAATTTTGATATCTAAACTTTAAAATAATTAATTTAGCACAATCAATCTTTTCGCGACTATTTTGACCATTTCACTTATATTGTTTGCTATGTTTCTAGACATAAAAAAGTTTATCTATTGGTGCTATGATATTAAAGATGGAATAAAAATAGCCATAAAAAGTTTGATCAACAAATAAATTGACCAAGCAAATTAAATTCTTATGCAAAGTTCAAATACCAAATTTGTTTTATGCTTTCTTTTTTAATATTAGCAAATAATACATTTTCCTTAAATTTTAAGCTAAAAGTACCAAAGAACTCTAAGAAGAAGAAAAAAAGAGTACCATATAACTTCTCAAAAATAACTAATTTAAATTCAGTGGTAATAAATTAATATATTAACATTGTTGAAAAAGACCATCTAGTAGCTAGACAAAGAAAAAGTAAGCAAAGAACTAAGAATATTGTATGTGTCACTTATAATTCTTTTTATTTTTCAATCAAATATTTAGATTTTGATATTCCTAATTTCAATACCTTAGTGAACATTTTGAGTTCAATATCTATGTCTAAAAGTGTCTACCTACTTTTTTTTTTCTTTTACTAATGTGACTATCATGCATCATTAATTATTATTTTAATGAAGATATTTTACCACATATACATGTAAATAACATAGAAATAGTACTCGCAAGACAAAGTTAACACATTTAGCAGTACATAATTGTAAAAAAAAAAATCATATAATTAAATGAATATTCTTATTAAAATAATTGCTTGAATGATATTGTTGTTCAATTACTATTGCCATTTGATAGATTGTCCAATATTCAATTAATATATAGTGTAAATGAATTCAAAAATTAGATATAAAATAAAAATTAGAAAACACAAGTAATTGATTGAAAAGTCAGTCAAAATTTAAGTATCAATTATGATATTACTCCTAGAATGAACTGGTACTAGATATAAAATTGGTCATTCTTATATCTTTTTAACAATATTCTATGATCCCCCTAGCATATTTCACCAATTCTATTCATACATATTTGCATTAATACGGCAACATCTTCTGCATCTCAGTTATGGAAAATTCTTTTCCTGGTTATGGATTACCTTATATTTTGATTTAGAAAGATTGGTCGAGCAGTATCGAAGAATAGGAAACAGAGAACATGTGAAAAGAGATTTTATTTTTCAAACTTCAATGCTTCTTTGTACAATATCTTTCTATTTATATCTAAAGAAAGAACTAACAAACAAAAATAAAGTCCAATCCTAACAAGACACGTGTAAAGACTAAAACACAAATAAATACAGCTGGCTATGATAATATAATATAATATATATATCAATATCCCCCCCCCCCCCCCCCCCCCCCCCCTCAAGTTATGCCATAGAAAAGCCAAACTTGGAAAGCAAAAAAGAAAAAGAAGCAAGAGAGGGCAGTTTGGTGAACAAATCAGCAGCTTGTTGATCAGAGGAGATATGATTAACAATAATAAAGCCACGAGAAATAAGATCTCCAACAAATGAATATCAATGTCAATGTGTTTAGTCCTTCCATGCAAATAAGGATTACAGCAATGAGAATTGTAGACTTATTATCACATGAGACGGAAATAGGCAACTAATAGAGCCGTGTAACGATCTATAGTATCATCAAGTCAATATTTAATTTTGTATATCCATTTACAGCCAATAGGACGCTTACTCTTAGGCAACTCAACAAGATCCCAAGTATCAATAAGTTCTAAAGCATATATCTCCTTATTCATTGCTATTACCCTCTCCTCATGTTTTGAAGCTTGTGTAAAAGTGACTGGTTCATGAGAATTGAATACAAGAGCCATAGAATTCATAAAGTCTTTGGGGTAAGCAGTAAAGGTATTAACAGTAAAGAGAGGATAAGGACATGTAGAAAAGTGTTTAGGATCAAAGTAAGGAGATAAGGTTTCTTGCGTATGACCTAAATGTAAGGAATGTATGTAAGAGTCTAGCCATCATGGAGCATGATGAGGATGAGTAGATCGATGCAAAATTGACTGATGCAAAGAATCGGATTCGGAAGCAAAAATAGGAGATAAAATAGTGTTTGAAAGATCTTTACTAGCGAAAGTAGGATATGGTAAAATGACAGTGTTTAAGATTGTGTTTTGAGAAGTGTGTTTAGAAAGTGTTTGGGAGAATTGTGTATCACAACTATCAACGGAAAAGTCAAAGGGAAAAACATTTTCTCGAAAGATGACATCACGACTAACAATGACACGTTTGTTGGACAAATCATATAGTCTATATCCTTTTTGTCCAAAAACATAACAAGAAAAACACATTAAATACCTTTAGAATCAAATTTGTCAATATGTGAGGAATGATTCATGGCAAAGCAAAAATAGCCCATTACACATAAATGATGATAAGAAGGAACACGAGTAAAGTGAAGCTCAAAAGGGGATTTCCAATTTAACTTGGCCATGGGCATGATATTAATGAGATATGTAGCAGTAAGAATACATTCTCCCCAAAAGGCTTTAGGTAAATGACCTCATAGCCTTAAAGGTCTAGCTATTTTGACAATATGTTTATGTTTACATTCAACCCGACCACTTTTTTGTGGTGTGTGAGGACAAGATTTTTTATTGATGATTCTAAGATTGGATAACAAATATTGACATGAAGATGGCAAAAATTCAGTCCCATTATCGAATCGTATAGTCTTAGGAACAACTCCAAACTGATTCTTGATTAGTTTGAAAAACTTATCAAGAAAAGAAATAGCTTGTGACTTTGAATTCATGAGATAAATCGAAGTGGATGAACTAAAATAATCTACAATGGTAAGAAAATATCTCTCCCCCCAATAGAGATAGTGGAATATGGCCCCATATATCAACATGAATTAAATCAAAAGCTTTATGAGACAAAGAAGAAGACACCGGAAAAGGTAATCTATGTATTTTAGATTCAATATAGACATTACAGTTCAAATCTATTACATTAAAATCAAAATCAGACATCAAATGTTTCATCTTAGACAAAGATGCATGGCCAAGTCTTTTATGAAAAAAAAAAATATTAAACTTGGATTTATTCTGTGTATTAACAGTGTTTAAAGTGGAAAAAGAAACAGAGGACTCCATGTTAGTCTTTGCATCAATGTTAAGCAGGTATAATCCATTTGAGACTCTAGCATGAAGGACATCAGCCTTACTAACTTAGTCCTAAAAAACGCATGACATATGGTTAAAATAAGCAGTTAACTCATTGTCTTTAACGAGTCTATGAACAGATAATAAATTGTATGAGAAATCTAGGACAAAAAGGACATTGGACAAAGTGATTGTTGAAGAAAGATGAACTGAACCACAAAGTTAGACAGGTTTTACATTTCCATCTGATAAACAAATGCAAATTGGGTAAGGGAGTGTGTATGTATCAAAGAGAAGAGAATAAAAAGGTGTAATATGATTTGTGGCTCCCAAGTCAATTATCCATGTACCACTCATATTACTCACCGCACCAAAACAAGAAGACAAGAAATTACCTATAAAACCAATTGAGCTCATAGCAGCAATGTCATTGGCTTGTTTTTCTTGCCTTAGCTTCAGTACTTCTTGGCACAAACTGTGAACTAGCTTCGGATCAAAATTGGAAGCACCACTGGAATATGAATTTCCTACAAAAGTGAAAGATCCTTCCACAGAACATGTATCTAAAGGGGTTGATAAGAATCTGCAAAATTTGACCCATCTAGTTTGACATTAACATAATTCACAACTAATCTTCCAACTCTCTAATTAGCATTCCCATTTATTTTACCTTTGTACCAATCTGGGTATCCCACTAGTTTAAAACATTTATCAATACTATGGCTTTCTATTTGACAATGCCTACAAAACAACAATTTTCCTTTCTTCCGATCAAAGTTCTTTGATCCTGCCGATCCAAGCATCTAGTATTCCTGGATGTTCTATTTAGATGGTATGCTAAACTCCTACATCAAAAGACACGCCTGAAGTTATAAATCTTTGTCACTCTACTTGATGAACAAGATAATATGCCCTATTAACTGTTGGTAAGAGATCCATGGAAAGAATTTGATTCCTCACAATCTCAAAACTCTCTCATTCAAGCCCATGAGATCAACCTCATTTCAGATTCAAACTCTAAATTTGTTTTTTAAGTCTGCAATCACAATTATCAACACGGCCGCACGTACAAGAAAGATATGCATGTAAAACTTGCAACTCATCCCAATATTTCTTCATCTTGTTATAATACGCAACCACAAACAGATTTAATTGTTTCATATTACTGATTTCATATTGTATCTGAAAAATCAAAGGCCTATTACTATGTCCATATTGTTGTTTCATCTCATTCCACAAATCAAACGATAATGATGTGGAAACATAATTTTGTGCAATATCTTTCATCATCGAATTCAAAATCCACATTCGAACCGTATAATCTGCCCTTTCCCATCGAATCAAATCAGAAGATTCTAAATCAGGTTTGAGTAAACTACCATCAACAAACCTTAATTTCATCTTGGCTCCCAATCCTATTTTAATTGATCTTGCCGAAGGTAAGTAATTCAATCCATCAAATATAATATTTCCAATAGCATATTCGGATTATCAGAACCTGAAAGAAACATAGGATCATTTAACACAACTTCACTTGTAATTCCACTATTTCGATCCATCGAAGAACTCATACTTTGCAAGAAACAAAAACCAACAACTAAGATAATAAAAGGAATCAAATCTTACTTGGCTCTAATACCATGTGGGAGCTCATTAGCATCAACAATCCAAGAAAGATTAGTCTGAGAAATATCAAAGAATAGGAAACAGAGAACATGTGAAAAGAGATTTTATTATTCAAACTTCAATACTTACTTGTACAGTAACTTTCTATTTATATCTAAAGAAAGAACTAACAAACAAAATAAAGTCCAATCCTAACAAGGCACGTGTAAAGACTAAAACACAAATAAATACAGTTGGCTATGATAATATATATATATATATATATATATCATAGCTTTCATAGTTTGGAGATTAAATGACAACTTATGTGAGAAAACGAAGTATTTCAAAAAGCATTGTTTCAACAGTAAACATAAGGATGTGGTTATAGTGTCATACGACGGCACAGGAGAAAATAATTTCATGGAGTTCAAATAATGTGTAAAAAAGGTTACGAACAAACTATCATGACCAATTGCAGCCTACTTAGGTCTAATCTAATGCTTGAACCTTAAAATCCAGGTTACTATGAAATCCTGCTCTTTATACATCTAGAATCAACGTACTTCAGTTGGTGCAAGTAGTTGAATGTATTTATAATAGTAGTCGGTGTGATTGCTTTGTACTCATAAGGTCAGAACAATTTCGACTATTTAATTGCAAAAAGGCATCTTATATCTCCTAAGTCCTAACTATTTGATTTGTAATTATACCTTTTTATTATATATTTTACTTTATTTAATGAATAATTTCTATATCCCTCTCAATCTTATACTTCTTTGATATCATAATAAACTTTAAAATAAAGAGTGGGGGAACCTTAATCCAAAACATATAGGCACAACCAAATGATTATTTTCGGTGCATGGCTTCTCCACTACTCACATGGAAATGGAATACATATTTTTCTTATTGTAACTCTATGCTTTTCCTAACCAATTCAACAACATAACGCCCCACTACGTTAAGTGGAACAAATGGTCCACGTCCTTTTGTCAGTGTAGTTCACAGTTCGTACTCCACGAATTCAATCCATCTCTTATTCTACGAATTATTAGCCACAAAAATGCCCATTAATCTCTCAATTTATCAATAACATAATACTATCAGATAAAGCACACCAGCTTGGCATGTTCTCCACTTATTCATGCGGGGAGTATACTATTAACCTAAATTCCTTATTCCCTACGTCTATAAATACCTCTATCGATCAAACACAATACACAAGAACTTCATTAAATCTCAAAAGAATCATCACTTGTAAGAAATACTTATTCTCGATTTATGGCTCGCTTTAAGTCCCTTTTAGTTGTTGCATTATTGCTTGTATCTGGTCTAGCTCTTACTGTTAGTGTCTGAAGGCCGTGTAGCAAGAAAGGATTTAGGCTTAGACCTTGGTGGACTTGATGTGGGAATAGGAGCAGGAGTAGGAGTAGGGATTGGAGTTGGAGGAGGTGGTGCGGGTGCTGGTTCGGGTTCGGGCGCAGGTACTGGATCGGGCTCTGGCTCCAGTTCTTGGTCTAGCTCAAGTTCTGGTTCTTCTCATATTCTGGCTCTGGTTCTGGGTCAGGATCAGGAGCTGGGTCAGAAGCAGGTTCATATGCCGGGTCGTCGGCTGGATCTAGGGCTGGATCCGGATCTGGAGGTCATTAAGTTACAAATGCTTATGCTTAATGTAATATCAAGGCAAGGATAATAAGTATTTTCTACATATGAAAAAGGGGTGATGTTCTTAATGCCATTGTGATAATAATAATAAATAGACAATACTTATTTCTAATATTTCATATTAAATCGTAAGTCTAAAAGGATTCTCTTATATCTTTTTTTTTTTTTTCCTTTTTCCTCTTATTAAAAGAAGAGATAATTATTACACAGCAACGGAAAAAAAAAAAAGAAAAAACCTACTGGAGGCTTAAAATTAATGTTGTCAAGGTTAGCTCGAGGACTTAATACGGACATGCTAAACGATCAAAAATTGATTGATAAAACTAGATTGAACCAGACTATTTTCAAGGAATCAGGCTCAATGGATTAAATCAAGCTGATCAATCCATCCAACAACAATTGAAATCATAAATTTATTAGAGCATCTTAAATTTTCTCATTTACATAACTTGAATACAGGGATAATAAGAAGAGCAATGTTTTAGGTTCTTAATAATGATGCTTTTTTATTTGCATTATTGTTTTCGGTAAGGCCCATTAAATAAAACTTTTACAATAACTCATTTAGTGTTTGTTTTCAGAGTTGAAAGTCGGATGTAAAGCGAAAAGGTGCAAAAACTCAATTTATATACCTCATTCATAATTTCTTTTTTTTTTTTTTTTTTTTGAAATTGTAGACATTTACAGTGGAAATCTATGAAGACAATTATGTAATTGACGAAAGATAAGCAAAAGCTATGAAAAAAGTGCGAAAACCTCATTTATAGACCTTTTTAATGAAATTAATCTTAAATATATATATGCCCATTGTGCTAAGACAGATATATAATATATAAACATATATATCAATTCCGTGGTCTTCATGCTCGAGAATATCAGAAAGTTAAGAGACCGATAGTAACTAACACAAATTCTAATTTGCTCCATTTCGAAATGATGGCGTTCCCATTAGAGACCCTTGACATAGATTCATAGAAAAAAAAAAACGAATTTTTAGGAATGTGAGGGGTTCTTTAACATTTTAAAGGGCTTCCAAGAGTGAGCTCTTTCAATACTTTAATGCTTTTATGTAAAAATAAATGTATTATATAGAAGTAAAGAACATTCATAAAAACTTAAAAAGAAATAAAAGCATTCATGTAAGGACCATCCTAATAAAGGGTAAGGTCCTTAAAAAGAGCCATAATTATTAAGGTTTTGATATAACATCTTAAAGATTTTAGAGCATTTTACTTTAAATTACTAAAGAGTTAGCTTAAAGTGCGATGTCTAGAGCTGCACATACAGCTCGTGGCCCGCAGGATGGCCAGTATCCTCTTAAAAAAACGGGCTGTAGCCTTTTTTTTTTTCGTCCATTTAAATGCAGCCAAATTAGCCCAAACCATTTGCTCGCAGCCCAAGTGTCAAAAAAAAAAAAAAAGAGGAAAATTCTAAGAGTAAGAATAATATAATAACATTATTAGTTATTATTTATGATATATTATGAAAGAAAATAGATTTATACATACATCATAAGCATTATAACATTGGTTTAAGCATATATTTATTGATTTAAATATAATATGATATCTAATAAATCATTTTAAAAACTTGTTTTTATTTATAAGTAATTAAAATAGTAACAAAATTAATCTTTAATATACATAAAACCCTAAAATATTCTAATTTTTACATAAACTAAAATAAAAAAAAAAAAAAAATATTTTCATTTGGTCCACAAGCCAGCCTGTTTAGCCCACAAGCTAAAGTAAGTCAAGCCTAGGGCCTAGAAATTTTGACCCGCTTCCGCCCCTTTTAACCCACGGGCCGATGCAACTCGGGCCACCAACCCAGTTTGCCTACTTCTAGTACCTAAAGCAACTCTCCCTATTAAGTAACTATCTATTTTATCTCTAGTTATTTTAAACAAGTTACTTATCTACTTTTTTTAAATTTTTATGGGTTCCATTATATTTTATTATCTTAAAATAATATATTAATTTATAAAAATAAAATAAGTGTGAAATGATCAATTGGGGAGGAGTAAGATTGTTTTTTTCCCCGTAAAAATTAAATAAATATGAAATAACTAATAGGAGGAGGTATGAGAGGGTTGATTGTCCGAGTAACTTTGGGTTCTAAGCAACCCAACAAATAATCTACTTTATTGCACAAACAACTGTCACATCACCCATATCCCTTAAAATTTTCACTAAGTATTTAGAAATAAAGATGCTCTTATAGAGTTGTTACAAATATAGATAATTTCCAAACCTTATGATCACTCCACAAAATACATGGAATTTTTTTTCTCATGAAACTATGCCTTTTATACACACACACATTACACAGACTTTTGAAAAGTCTGTGTCCTTCTCTTAAAAATTTATGTAACTACTAATAATATTATTAAGTATATAAATTTGAAAAAAAAAAACTATAATCAAAATGATTTTAGATGTGTATTTCTACCTTTTTAAGTAAACTTCAACACATAGAAGATAGTTCCACCTGGTAAATCTTCCATTCGAATAAAATATTAGAGTTACTTCTATACCTGCAATGCCAATGCTAGTTTACAACTAACCTCTCATCCCATCTTAACTTAAGTCGGATCGGTCATGCAAAGCCTCTTTACTTCGAGGTGACATAAAGGGGAACTAAAATAAGTATACTCAGAAGCTATTATCTTCTTTATTTGTGAAATTGACAGAGAATGAATATAAATTTCCAATAACCTTTCTATTCCTTATCAAGGAGAAATAATTAAAACTACTTACTAGATGATTTTTTTTATTATCCAAAGGTTCCCTTTGCAGTAGATATAAAAGAACAAATAATAAGAAGGTTTTATCCTCAATTTAATCCTGCCATTAATAAATAGGGATATAATCATATTTTTAATTTTATTCTCAATTGTTTAATATTGCAATTAATAAACTAAAGTAGTCAATGATCTTATAACCAAGTGATATCTTCTCTAATCTCTTAAATAAGAGATACGGGATTTAAATTCTACTGGTTGTAAGAAGAGAAAAAAAAAAAAAAACTGAAGTAAGAATTGGAATACATATAATCTCAGTAATAAAACTTCAAATAAAATAACTATTGAAATACATCATTCCTTTTTTATTATTGGTTATAACATTTAATTTTTTTTTAAATACTTGCTAATTCCAGTTGTCATAGAAACTCTTGGGGGAAAGGGAATGGATAACCGAGCGTGAAACAATTGATATAAAAAATTTGAGACGGTTTAAAAGGTCCACATATAAAAACATCCATGTGAGAAATTCTTATATGGATACTTATTCAATCCATCTTTGCCAGTGCATCAAATCAATAATCTGAATCCCCCCTCAACAGGAGCAGGAGGGGGAGAAGGACGAGGAGGAGGACAACTAGCTTTTTTAGCTTTTGCAGCACAGGTTGCCCAAACGAGATTGTTCCTAGTAATAATGGCAGTTCCATTGTCTTTATCTGCTAAACTTATAAACACGAGCTCATCGTTGCATTCCCGCCCCATCAACACGAGTTCCCGACAACAATTCGGAGTAGGATCACTGGCATTGGCCCAAAAGATGCTAAAGTATACTTGCTCGGCACAATGTACGGATATGCGCATAGCGCATTCCGAACCATCAGGGGCAGGTTCAGGCGACACTGAATAAGGTTTCTTGGCTGTTTCAGCTGGTGCGGGTACAAGGTCATCATCATCATCATCATCAGATTCATCATCATCATCAGATTCATCACCATCGGATTCATCATCGTCGTGCGCAGGCGACACGGAATAAGGTGTCTTGGCTGTGTTGGGTACACGATCATCGTCGTCATCGTCATCGTCATCGTCATGTTCAGGCGACATTGGAAAAGGTGTCTTGGCTGTGGCTGGTGCGGGTGCAAGATCATTGCCGTTATCATCGTCATCAAGATCATTGTCAAGGTCGAAATCTTCTACGATTTGCGATGTACAAGAAACCATGGTCATAACACTGGCCAAAACATAAGTTCCAGGATGATGCTTAGCTTGACCTTTGATAATGTTGCCATGTTTCTCCAAAGCTAATCCTAGGATATGATATGATGTGACAGAAAAATGGATGGTGGTGGCTTATCTTTATAAACAAGTCATTAAGAACTTTCAATAGAATAATAAATTTGATGAACTGATATTTGGCTTCAATATTAAAACGATTGTTAAATGGAAGACCATAAATTTTGCGTTTAATGTACAGGAAAGTTATTGATTGAGTCAGCTTATTGTGGTGTTCCGTAACAATAATTAGTTTTTTTTTTTAAAAAAAAACTCTATCTCCAAGTGCCACAGTGCAATTAATTTCTATTTTAAATCAGTTGCTAAGGATCTATAATTAATTGATATAAACATTTTTTTTCTGGTAAAAACAGTATCTTTAATTTTTAAACCAACTGAAGTGATCGGAAAGTCATTTCCGGCTACGAGTTAACGTTGGTGTCACTTATTCTAGGACTGTGAGGAGATTTACATAGTCGAGGCAAGTCGAGTAGTTCTTTATAATTTTACAAGCTAAATCGAACTTTAGTTAGGCAACAATGTTAAATCAGTTTGGATAATATATTATTTAAATTAAAGTTAATTTTTTTAATAAATCAAATTAAACAAGCTTAATCAAATCAAGCTTAACATGAGTTTATGTACTTAAACTCAAGCTAAGCTCAAATTTTAAAATTTCAAGTTAATCAAACTCAAATTTACTCTCGGTATTATACCGTTTTAGCTCAACTCAATTGTAAACCAAATTCACTTGCACGCTATTAAGATTTTTAAATTAAATTATTTATTTTACATTGTTTAAGTTATATACTTCTATTATCTTTAAATCAATCAGATTTTGTTCGTTAGTTAGAATAATTAATTTATTTTTTTTATTATATTTAAATACTTAAGGATGCAACTAAGCATATCATTACAAGGTACCATGCCATACTGTAGAGTTTAATACAACTCGAAGAGAAAATCTAACCTAGTTTATAATGTGATAAATTTTTTAGAAAAATTATAATAATGATCCTTTTATTCTATCCAATATCACTAGTGATTATATCTATGTCTATCTTACTCACATTTAATCATCTTCATTCTTTAATCGCACATAAAATCCTATCATTAGTTCTAAATTTTTATGATATTTTATCTATAATGTGGGGAAAGGATGACTTCATATATACATATGTATACACATATCTCCCATATAGGTACAAGTTGAAAATTGGTAGACTTAAAAGAGAATGCAAATATAATATGCCCATAAATGTCATCACTAGTAACAATTTGATCTTGGGGCCGAAAAAAATGAGGCAACATTCTCCTCTTTATAAAACTCAATGCATATTGGGTTCATAAAGAAGCAAACTTGGCCTTTGATGTGGTAATGAGGCGAATACATCGGTTCGTAAATGGAGATTGGCGTCATTAATAAGATATGAGACGAAACTCATCTCAACAAATTTAAATATGGAGATGAGTTTCTCTCATAGTTTTTCAATAATAACCCCTCAGCCCCTCTGCTCTCTTTGCTCATTTTCCCCTTCAGCAGGTTGTAAAAATTTTTATTATGTTTATTTTTTTAATATTACTCTATAATATTAATTATTTTAAGATTTCTTTTCTAGATAATTTTGCATGAAGGTTATTATTGAAGGTATTAATTTGTGCATACTTGCATACAAGGTTAGTAAAAAATTATTTATATTATTTTATTTGCTATAAAATATGGTTGTTTTTTATTATTACTATTATATAGTTATAATGTTTAATATGTAAATTTATTTATTTAATTATATTTTTTTATTTATCTAATTTATTTTACTTAGATGTTAATGTTTAATATGTCATGTATAGTTAAATAATTATCCATGAAGTTATGGTTGTATATTTTTTAATTGTTGTGATCGACATTTATATGTTTATATGTGAATTTTTTATGTGCAATATGTCATGCATTTAAATGGTATTGAGTAATTATTGTCTTGTTATATTTTGTAAGTTAATTATAGTATATAGTTTTGGGTAATTACTATTTCATGCCCTAGATGCTAATAATGTAATGAGTTTATAGATTGTAATGACATAAATGAAGACACAAACATATGTTAAATAAAAAAAATATACATTAACATGAAATAGATTGCAACATATTAATATGGGGTGTTGGAACGTACTTGGCATAAGATGAGTGATTTAACATCACCAAAATATAAAAATGGGGTCAGGAAATTTTTACAAGCTACGATAAATCACAATAGAGCGGATGGATTAATAAGATTCCATGTAGAGACTGTCTTAACTTAGAATGGCAGCCTATTCAGATTATTGAGTTCCATCTCATGACAAAGGGAATGGCATGGACATACTTAATATGAACTTTTTATGGTGAGGAGTTAGATGATGAAGACGAGGTGGTTGATGCAAATCAAAGCATTCTAGATGGAAGAGGAACCTTGAAGACCAGCTGATTATCGAATGCTGGAGCATCTAGTTCCTAATATGAGTGACCTTGAGGGAGAAGAAACGATAGTGGAGAAGGAAAGCTCTAAAAACAATACTAATCATTGGATAAGGATGTTCAAAAGTGTAAAAAGTCCTATATATCTACGTTGTATGAAGTTTTCAATGTTTTATGTTGTTCTCCAAATGTTTAGTGTGATACCCCTTAAATATAGATGGTGGAACTCTAATCATAGAGGCACATTTTCGATGTAATGGCTTGGAGTTTATCAAAATTTCAAAGTTAAGCGTGCTTTGGGCAGAGCAATCCCAGGATGGATGACCCCCTGGGAAGCGCCGGCACCAAAAGGATAAAACCATGTGGCGTGTGGCCAAAGCAAACAATAGCTCAGTGGGTCAAGTTCCGAGTCATTACACAGTGCCTCCAGTATCCTAATTGTGCCTGAGGGTATACTGGGAGGGCTAGTAAACCTGGCATCACGATTCTGGCCCAGGGTGGCTGGAGAGACTAGGGGCGCCCCCTCTGCTGCGGTGGAGCCTAGGGTGGCAGGTCGTGACATTAGCCTAAAAGTCGATGGAAAATAATCTGTAAAATCCTTTAACAATTGGTTTGGTGTCATAAAAAGTTGGTTAGCATAAGACAATTTGTTGCTATCATCATACTATGATGCTAAGAAGATGTTGAAATGGTTAGGAATAGATGTTAACACTATGCATGCTTACAAGAATGACTTTGTGGTTTTTTAGAAAGAATATAAAGATCTTCACCACTGTCCGATGTGTGGGGAGGAAAGGTGAAAACTTCATTCAAAGGAGCAAAAGACTATACCTGTTATGGTGTTGCATCATTTTCCAATAATTCCATAACTTCAATGGTTGTTCATGTGTAAGAAGATGGCTCGGAGATGAGGTATATAAGAAAAGTTATGTTAGTGAGAAGGGTATGTTAAGGCATCTCGTAGACTCTGAGTAGTGGAAGGTTAGATGTTAACTACCATGGTTCGCTTTGACATAGAATGTAAGATCAGGACTTGCTATAATGGCTTTAATCTATGCCACATAAGTACACATATAGCATTTGGCCAGTAATTATGTTATTTACAATGTTCCACAATGGAGATGAATAAAGAAGCTATACTTATTATGTCATTTTACACATGGACCTAAATCTTAGGTAAAGATGTTGTGGTACTTGCAGCTCTTAATAATCGTTGGAAGAGTTATGGTTCAAATGGTTGTAAGGATATTGAATGTGGTAAAAGGTCAGTATTTTTTATGCATGGGGCATTGTTGTGGAATCAATGACTTTCTAGCTCATTGGTGACATTTTCAATTGGACAACAAAGGATATAAGGCTTTCCTATGTGTAATGTAGATTGCATAAACGACCATGCAAACCGTTAAGTTTTATTATTAGGAGATAGCGGTTCTTGCCACTTAAGCATCGGTGACTCCGAAGGGAGTTTTGATGGCACGGTTGAACACAGCCACAACGAGAGAGTTCTCTAGTGAGGATATATTGGCTCAGTGAGTCGGTATAAGCATGTTGTATTAGGGAAAGACACAAGAGAGATTTCATCAGTAATAACGAAGATGGTACAAACTGTCTAAAAAAAGCATGCTTTTAAATTACAGTATTGGAAGCAACTACATATTCATCATAATCTTGATGTGATGCATATTGAGAAGAATATATATGATAATTTGGTTAGGAATATTTTCGATTTGAAGGGTGTAAGTCAAAGGTCACAGAAAAAGGGAGACTCACCTCTAGTAAATGGGTTTTTAACTAGAGCTGCATCTGCAAAATCATGGTAATTGCACTTTTAGCCACTTGTTGGGTATACACTATCATCCAGGTAAGTTAGAGAGGTTTGCAACTTGATTAAGAATGTGAAACTTCCAAATGAATATGCTTCCAACATAAGCTCATGTTTAGGGGTAGACGAAGTAAGTTTGAAAGGTCTAAAGAGCCACGACTATTACATATTGCTTCAACGGATTCTCCTAGTAGGCATTCATGGTTTTTTTTTTTTTTTTTTGACAAATGAATTTATGATGTGGTTTTGGATTTCTCCTGTTTCTTCTGGGAGTTGACCATAAAAGAACTTCATATAAATTTGTTAAAGTCCCATGAGAAAGCTATCATCATGACATTATACAAAATGGAGATGATATTCCCCTGGCCTTTTTTGACATAATGGTGCATTTGGTTGTCCATTTGATAAAGGAAGCGCAACTATATGGTCCCATCCAATATCATTAGATGTATCCCATTAAATGGTACGTGGGAGTTCTTAAGGACCGAGTTAGACTAAAGGGTTCTATTATTGAAACATATGTCATACGGGAAAGTATTCAATTTTTTTCATTGTAATTTGTGAGCATGGACATGAGAATAAATTGGTCCCATCATTTATGGGATCATCTAGCAGATGATGGTTCCTCATCATCTTTTCGGATAATTGGACAACCAACACAACCATTAGGTACAAACCCCATATTGAAGCCAGACCCTAAGCTTCACAAGATGCATTGAACTGTGCTTAACAACTACGAGAAAGTCCAACTATATGTGAGGCACTTCAATGAATTGATGCTACTGATGTTTGCATTTTTTTTTTTTTTTGACCTAGTTAAATTTTAACTCCATTGTGTTCAGGGAATATGAGTAAGAACCGATTACATGTAAGGAACAAAATGTAGGAGCAATCACGTGCGAACATTTCTCTTAATGGTTTAAAAATAAGGTCAACCCATCCCCAAATTCCCATAAATTGTTTCATTATGCATAACCCGCTAGCTGTTTGCATTGCATAATTTGCAGATTATGTAGCTTAGGACTGCCGCCGACAAACAAAGAGTGTTGAATGAGTTAGAAGATTTAGCGTAGGGACCGGATCTACATCGCCTCTATTATAAGGCATATGTGGTAAATGGAGTTTGCTTTAACACTGAGATTAAGGAGACATCCTTGAGATCTCCAAATAGTGTCGTGTGTGCTATTGGGCCATCTACAAACAAAATTATTTTTTATAGCACACTAACTGACATTATTCAATTATGTTACACAGATCAATGGCATATGTTTCTATTCAAGTATCGCTGGTTTGATACTAATCAAGGCAAACTAGAAAGTATCGAAAGAGACCTCATTTTGATCAACACAACAAGGTCTTGGTATGATGACAATCCGTATTTTTGAGACTACGCACAACAAACATTTTACCTGAAAGATCCAAGCAAACGATTTGTCACGTGGAGGGTCATATAAAAAGTGCAACATCATTTATTTAACCAAGATTTTTCTAAATCAAACCATTTGGTAATGGTAACACTAGGCAGTAACTCAAGATTGTCGATGCCTTATAATTGCTAGGCCATAGACAACTCCAATAGATCACATTTTTGTTAACTTAGGAAATCTAGCATGCTTACCCGATCCCAATGCAAGCTACAGTGAGGTAGGTAATAGCAATGATGGTGATAGTGACGCTGATTAATACATGGTTTGTTTTGTTGTGTTGTGATCATTTAGTGATGTATTTGTAATAATGTAATAACATTTACATTTCTTCTTTTATGTGTATGATTGATAATCACAAGTTTCTTGACATGATCATGGAGGATGCAAATACACATCTTGAGTAGCACGCCGATGAATTTCCCCTTTTACAACTTGTTTACCTATATTAATGTATACATGCACAATAGATGTAATAATCATTCCACCTTTTTCTTTCCAAGGCACCAGTTCACATAAATGCTTACCACTCAGCAAGGTGCAGGGGCTCGCCCTAATGACAACAATGATGGTAATGATGTTAACCTTGATGTTGTTCGTGATGATGAGGAGTTACAACAGCAGATTAATGAAGTCATGTTCGAAGTGGATTTTGATCCCGATGACCTACATATAGTTATTGTTGAGCAAAGAGGTGACAGCACATGCTACTATTTAAGAGGATGTCGATCTCTTCCGGAAGAAACAGCATCGGGGCATATATAAAGGAAAATCTATGAAGGAGCACTTCAGACAGACTGGCTAGAGGCCCACGCTTCCAATTTCGAGGGGTTAAGGATTGGAGTTCATACTCCATCATAGAGCTTCAGTGAAGCTCTTATTTCAGGGCGCTAGTGATCACGCCTAGATGGCATTACCACAAGATTATCGTCATGGTATCATCAAACAAATTATGGTAAGATTACATTCCATCTATTATATTTATTGTCTTTTGTCTTGTTATTTTTTCCCATTCACTTACACACTTATAATGTGTCAATTTACAGCAAAAAAATTTTCGTGCCATCCGACTAGAAGTATCTATGAAATTAATGTGAACCTCTCAATTTTACAACCTGAAAATCCTACAGTTAACTTCACTATAGGTTGAAGAAGTATATCAAGAGGAAGGGAGGGCCACAAATGGTAGCAAACCATCCACCGATGGGTTTTGACCATCAAGTACAGCAGTGGAGGAGTTTCTATCGATTTATATCTATTGACATGGCCATCAGGTATATATGTTTTGTGTACGAGTGAATTTACATGAACTATCGTCACAATTTAATGTAACATTGTATTAGTCACGTGTTTTGCAAAATCAATTAATCGAGAGTAAATACCTAGAATAGAAAGTAGCAGAAGTCGATGTATACGGGGCATGAAATCCATGATGTATTATACACTTATAGAAGTAAGTAAAATCTATATGTTGTACTTCAAATCAATATATTATCATATTGTATATGCACTAACATTGTACAATTATTTCTTTATGTATTATATTTAATATTTTAGAATCTCTGGCTGATAGACAACTACACACACACTCATGTTTGTCGGGCCAACGGGCAGGAAACCAATCACTGGAATCGGAGGTATCACAAGCAAATTATGTAAGAATAATTATGAATATTTCTTTGGAATTATATTGCACTTATTTATTCACACTATTAATAAAATTACTGGTCGTTTGTTGCTTGTAAGCATAGATGGATGCGAGGAGAGAGGAGGAAATAGCATATGCTTCTGCTCCATGCCAGAGGCCTAAGAGTGAGATCGCTATTATGGAAGAGGTCATCAACGTAGGTCGAGCTACCAGCGAAGGATAGGATACAGTTCCCCCATCCCACCAGAGAGACACGATTATTATGAGTAGCTCGGTCAGGATCCTTATGTGAGCTCGGGCTCAAAGGTTAAAAAGTTGAAGCAGAATATAGCTCAGATAGAGGAGACACTATGCATGTTAACTGGTGGACGATCCCCCTTTATGTCATTTCAGGGTCAATGTAAGCCCCAGAAAATTTTAGTAAATAATTCCAAAATAAACAATTAAAATAAAATCTAAAAATAACTTCAAATTAAAATCGAACTTCAACTAGTCTTAAATCACGAATGAATCGAGAAATTTCTTAATCTTGAGAAAATAAGATTCCTTAAAAATAAAATAAGAACTCAACAGTCTTCAAATTCAAAACCACTACGTAGGACAAATTCTATACTTAACTTTGACTTGTAAAATCAGGTAATATAGAACCCAAAAACAAATTATTAAAAAAGTAACTAACGATTAACCTTCGAAAATAAAACCCAATTCAATAATTCCAAAAACGTTAAGAGATATTAAATACTTACAAGAATAAAATTTAAAATAAATTTCTCAAATTAAATATGTTGTATAAACATAAAACATCAGTTTTCAAATTGGCAAAGATCTAAACCAGAAAGTCAACCAGAAAACCTAAGTTAACAAATTCCCAGGAAACCCTAGTAGTTCAGATCCGGCAATTTCGTATTCCTAAAACAAGGAATCGGAATATGAGTAAAGGGTGTAGTTTGGTTCGTAATAATAGTAAGATGCTTTAAAAGATAAGATTAGCGAAATTTTTACCTATTTCGAACCAGTTCGGATACAGACTTTGAAAAGCTTGTCTCGAGGCTCGAGATATAAAAAATATACCATTAATATCATTAGACTCATATTTTCATAAGGATTTCAAAAATATCAGTTTTATAATTTTTCCATAACTAAAAATATCTGATTTTGCAATTATATTCTTATTTTATTACTATCGGTAATTAACTAGTCTTTTACACTATTCATTACACAATTTAACTACTCTTGTAAACCCTTATATTTTTTTATAAATATTTTATATATCATAAAAAATTCTGTTTTTCCAAAATTTAGTTCATTTCGGGTTTTTATGGGATCAGTTTCTGTTTAAGACCCGATATTAAAAATAAAATAAATTAATTTAATAATTGGAAAATATTTGAAAAATATTTTTTTTCATAAAATAATTTTTTAGAATTTTCTAGTTATAAAAATATCAATTATAACTCATATTCGCGTATTTTGATCATACCGATAATTTATTTGGTAATTCACTAAAATAAATTAATTAATTATCTTATTTTAATTATGAAAAATATGCTACAAATATTTGGAATGAATTTTCTATCTTATTTTTATTTTTATTTTTATTTTATTTTATTAAAAAATACTCTTACAACTCATACCCTTAAGTACACCTTTTACACATCACTTCTATTTCACTTCAATCTTTCTACACTTCATTATCACTTCATGGCATATTTTTCTCTTCTTTTTTGGCTTCCTTGTCCTTTGAAATACTCCAAAAATTAATTAAAATAACCCTCTTTCAATCCTTCTTCAAGAAGCTACACATACCATTAATTACATTACAATTCCAAGTCAAAAGCTAACTAGATTTTTCTCTCTTCTTCTCCTCATTTTCACGCCAACTATAGGACTCTTCTTGCTGCCCATTTATTTTTTTTTTTTTTTTTACTTCATTTAATGTATCTTTAACTCATTCTATCTCTCTCTCTCATTTACGCTTTCAACTCTTTACCATTCCTTACCTTTTTCTCTCTATTTTTCCTCTCTTTCTCTCTTCATTTTCTCTTGTTCTTACAGAAAACCTTGCTGCCCTATTCAATAAATGAGCTCCCACATGTATTTCTTCAAGATCCTTTGATAAAACTCTTGTCTAAAGCTTCCATAGATGATATAGGTAAAGTATGGTGAGAGTTTCATGCGTCAAATGACCTTCCATAAGCTTAAAAGCTAAGGATGATGATGCCAAAATGAAACACTCCTCTTATCCATGATTATTATCTTGTATTATTATTATTTTCTTGCTAAAAGTAGTTATATTTTGTAGATCTAACTTTTTTTGTAGCTTTGATTTTGTTTATGTTTTAGATCTTGTTATTTGAGTTATTTTACTATTGTTTTGTTTTATTTCAAGTTATGTAGTTATTGCTAATGATTTGTGCATATATTCATCATTCACATAACCATCATAGTGTTCATGTATTTATAACTAGTATAGTAAACTAGATCTAGTTGTTTTAAGTTCATACATGCATTAGACTTTTGTTTTATGATCTTAAATAACTTGTAATAGCTTGATGGTAGTAGGAAAGTATTAGAAAGCTCAAGATCTATTTTAGTTTCAACAAAAATCATTTTTGAAAATTCGGATAAAAAGGGAACCATATTTAGAAAAGCTATTTTTCAACTTCAAAATGTGTATTTTTCATTTAAAATGAAGGGCTTAGGGAATAGATATCATAAATGAATGATCTTGATGAGTAAAGTTTAGATCTATGAGTTTATAGTTTACTACCATGGATTTCTTTTATATCTATGCTCATAGAAAGAGTAGATCTTGGTTTTGAACTTAAACAAAAATGGTGAAATTCGTATCTAGGCAAGACCCATTTTTAAAAACCACCTTCCAAGTGTCAAAATGAAATTTTTACTTGAGATAATGAAGGCTTAATATATATATATATATATATATATATATATATATATATCATCAAGAATTCATTTTATATGGTTCAAAGGTGATTTTCAAAGATTATTTTTCAAAACAAAATTCTATTTTCGGATCTAGACAAAGGCATAACTTAAAAACATGCTTTCCAACTCAAAAATGAAGTTTTTATTCAAGATATGGAAGGCTCTTAGGATAGAATATGTAAGGGATGAATTTTCATAAGTTTAGATGGATTTTATCAAAAGATATATCCAAAAACAAATTTTGTAAATTAGGATCTCAACCAAGACCAATTTTGGAAACCAATTTTTCAACACCAAAATGAAGGATTTGTTTAAAAAATGAAAGGCTTATGGAATAGGTATCAATAGGAGATGTTTTTATAAGTAATGATAGATTTACTAATAGAGATTCTCAAAATAGGAAGGGATTACAAAGTATAAAATTTGAGTTTTATCCTAACATTGTGAAATTCGGATGGTTTCAAGACCATGCCTTAAAAACCATTTTATCAACTCTCTAAAACTTGTGTTTTATATGAAAAATGAAAATTATAGGTAATAGATATCATCAAGCAATGATTTTTATAAGTTGAGATGGGATTTGCTAAGAAAAACATGTAGAACAAGGAGTAGAAATAAAGTAAAAAAAAATTTGAGTTGTTTGTCATTTTAAGAAATTCGTAATAATGGGGTAATAGCATGAACTTTTCGAACTCAAAATAAAAGTTTTATTAAAGAAATGAAGTCCTTAGTGGCTAGGTATGATTGAGCCTTAATTTTCTAAGTATCAAATGATTTTTTCTTATATGAATCACCACAAAAACAATTTTTACAAAATTCGGATTTTGGGACGAACCAATTTTAAAAACATGTTTACAAAGTGTAAAATGGGAATTTTTATTAAAAAACAAAGGCCATAGGGAATATACATAATGAAGGCTTAATTTTAACAAGAATAAATAAATTTTATCAATGAATTTTTCTAAAAACAAGTAGAGATTGTCAAGAATACAAGGCTAGCCTTTCTAAGTTGATTTTTCATAAAGTCTTACAAATAAAAGTTTTTTAAAAATTTATTTTATTAAATATCATCAAGAACATGTGTGTGTGTATATATATATATATATATATATCATGACATATCATTTATGATAGTAATTTGTTCATATTGCATGAATACTTGCTTTGTATAGTAGAAACTTCATGAACTTTCACAAAATCAATTTTCTAAAGTGGTTTTCGCTACTGATCTGAACTGATTAGATCTTTTTGAATCTTCAAAGTTTTTAAAACTTAAATATGATATTATAATTAGATATATCTTTCGAAGTAGATAGAAATCGGTATATAATTTGCTAAATTCCGAGTTAAAATGACCAAGTTATAGCCGTTTTAAGTTGGAATTCCTACGTAGGACGGAATTACAAATTTTCTAGTTTTGTTAAATAGTTTGGATTAGTTAAGTGATGAAATACTTATTAGGGTATTTCTTCCTTTTTAGGTGATCCGAAATCAACGATTCCCTACCACCGGATTACTTTTACTAAGAGACTAGTGATCCAATAGCCAAGTGAGTTTTCCTCTTATTTTGTTACCTTGTTTGTGCTTGTAGCTAGTTACATTAGAAGTATAAGAACAATATAAAAAAAAAAACAAAACAAAAAAAAAAAAAACCAATATGAATGGGGATGGAATAGATGATGAGACTTTCATGTATGTATGCCAAAGAATACTAAAGCATATTAAAACCATGATTCGATTGGATAACTGCTTGCTCATATTATTTTTATTTATGTGTATGATATTGGTTAGTCACTCTAAAGAATGTATGAATAATTTGACCTAGGTAAAAACAAATTGGTCATGCATCACATCGGACATGTTGCATTTGGTAGCGTACTACTCCTACGCAGGTCGATCAGTATGGTCTGAGGACTCGTTAGATAATGAGACTCGGTATTAGAGCTCATTCATAGGGAACTAAAGCGCACCGAGGATGCATTCATGTACGAGCCTAGCCGAGTCAAGTGCTATGAGCTTAGGGGGCTTCAAGGACTAGTAGCGGTCATGTAGACTTTCAATACCATCCCTAACCCTTGATACGGAGGGCGTAAATCCGTTCTATGTATGGGTTCCGGATACTCATACATAACTGTCTGCTCATGTGTTTGTTCATGCATAGCATATGGATGATTTATGACTTGCTTGTTATGGTACGGAATTAAAGGAATTCTCACTAAGCTAGCGTAGCTTATACCTTAATAGATGTTTGAATGAACAGATTAACTCAAGAAGGCTACGTGGGGATCGAGATGGTTGGAGCCAGATATGACTTCAGGATTTCAGCAGGAATTAAAATACTTGAAGATATTAGTTAGGTTTTGTGAACTGTCTTGTAATAGTTTGTGTAGCGAAATCTTTGATGAATTGTAATTTAAAGTATGGTGAATTGTATTTCCTTTACATTGTTACTCAAGTTGTACCAATATAAAATGTATTACTCTGATGTGTCTCCTCCATGTGTTAGACGCCTTGTACATAGTATGGAAGCTTTCGTGTGACTAAGATGGTCATTCTTAGGCTTTAATATTGTGTACGGTGGATTGCCATGTTTAAGGTATCCTTCGGGGCGTGACAGCCAATATCCACCATAACCTCCATTTATGGGTGACCCAACTAGCAGTTCAGGTCCAAGCCAGCCAGCTTAAATATCTATGCTGCATACACATCATGGCAGTTTCAACAGTTGTATTCTATGCCATATGAGGTACCGAGTCCATCATCAGTCAGGCTCCTCTACCACAATCTTAGCCTACAGTAGGATCACTAGGTGGCATGGCTACGCCATAAGGGCATCATCCGGCATCGGCATTTACATCATAGCTACCCTCCACATCAGCCAGTCAATTTTCCTAGTAGCAACCAATGTATCATGTATGGATCAGTTCCTTATGCTGGCATGCCTCACACATCTAGTTAGAGTTCCTCTTAGGGTGCTCCTGCATAGGATTATAGGTACTATCTATCTTCGCTTTCCAATGTTTCCACCTCCACCATACGAGCAGTCTCAAACACAAGTTCTACTTAGTTTAATCAGCGTTAGAGGTACGGATAGATCAGCCTTTGTTATCTATTCTTTTCTTTTTTTTTTTTTTTTTTTTTTTTTTGTCAACTTTGAGATCTTGAGCTATGTGTATCTTCATTCAATATTTCTAACATACATACATATATATATTTATATATTTGTATTGTATGCTTTATTAGTGTTCTTAGTAGTCTATTAAACATTTTGTGTGTATATTTTTGCGAGTTAAAAATATCATATTTTCCTTGGATTTTTTGTTTTTACTATGTGTTGTGGTATAATTTATAAAATATTATATATAACATGGAATAATTGTAAATACAGTACCTGTATAGGTATTGATAACAAAATATATATTCATATAATGTAATTAATTTATCAATATATAAGTAATAAAAAAACTATATATTGACATAATACTTCATTATATAAATATAAACACTAATATATATTCAAATTTAATGATAAATACATGAACATACATATATGTATAACTTATTTATAAAGGTAATATATATTTTGTTTTAAATTTAATTAATAAATTTGAAAAAAATTTTAGTAAAATTTAAAATTTTTCTCAAATTTTCAAGCCAAATTTACCCCGGAGGAAATTCACCTAAAATGCTACATCAAAGGCGAGATTCGCCTCAAACTTTAAAAGACAAGTTTCACCTCTTGTTTTCTCTATATATAAACTCCTACGCAACTTTTCCCACCATAATTTTTCTACTAACACATTTCTTATTTTTTGTAAGGTTGAATTCTGCAAATCTCCAGTCAAATTCTGATTCCCGAGCCACATACATTTACAAATTTTTCGATACATATTAAGTAACATATTTAATTGTTGATATTTTCATTCTATATATTAATTTAAAAAATTAAGTAATATTTTATTTGTTTCCTTTTTTCAGGTTTTCAAGTTATTTTCAATTAATATCCTCAAATTAAAGTAATGTAAATAAGTTATTTATATATTAGAATTTCCTTATTAATAAATACTTTTAATAATTAATACAACAATATTCTACCCTATATATTAACATATATGGAATTACTAAAAAATTATAAATATATATATTTAGAATTATAAAATGTGTACATATTAATATATTGTGAATTACAATTTATCATTACAAAAAATTCTAAAATAAAAAAATTATGAATATAAAAAACAATTGCACATGCAAGCGAGAGTCTCACCTCTATGTTAACACTTGTAGACACGTCATATTGCTATCAATATCTTCATGTCGCACGACCTCTTAACATTACACTACTGAATTCCTAATCCTCAATGTAACTTATTTAGGCAAAACTCATCTCATTAAGCTATAAGATGGCAAACCTACTCAGGCAAACCATCTAAGACAAAAATTTTGCCTCAATAGGTTTACTAAGGCGAAAATTTAACCAATTGACACAAAATGTTTCCTCCCAAAAGCCTCATGTCCTACTAGTGCATGTACATGTAGCAATATGTTTAATTATTTATATATAAAGGGAAAAAAAGTTAATCTAGGAAGGGTGAAGCATGTTATGATAGATTTGTAATGTTTCTATTAGGATAACTAATATATATAGTAATGAAAATAAAAAAAAATTAAAAATCAAGGATTTTATTTGGTTATAGGAAACCCTATAAGGTGCTACAATTGGTTATTGAAATTAAGAATTCAATGTGAATTTTGATGAGACAAGTTAGTGCACAATCAACTATTTATTTGTTGTAAACTACACTTAATTAGTTATGTGTGTGTGTTTGTGCACGCGCGCCTTTGTGCATGTTTTCTGTAGGTTTTAGCAAAGCAAAAACTGTCGAGAGCAAGCATAGCAAGTGTCGAGGGTTGATAAAGTTAAGCTAAGACTTGACAACCTCAAGTATGCCCAAACAGTGGTCGGGGGGTGGCCTAAAAAGTCAAGTGTGAGGCCTGACAAGTTAAGTCTGATGCGCAACAAGCTAAAGAAGAAATAGGCTTCTCAAGGGTCAAGTTTAGGGCTCGACATATTGGAGTTTAAGGCTCAACATGGCAAAAAGTTGAGGCTCGACCTATACAACAAAGGCTCAATAAAGCTAAAGAAGCAAGCAGTGTTGTTGAGGGTCAAGTTTAAGGCTCGGCGTATTGGAGTTTAAGACTCAACAATTCTTTTTTTTTTTGTAGCTTAACAAAGCACATATAAGAAGCTGTCGAGGCCAATATCTAGGCTGACAAAAATGAGGCGCGAAGGGTATTTGAGGCGCGACGGCTTAAAGTCAGAGAGTAATGTGGAAAGAAAAAAAGTCATGGAGCGCATTTAATTTTTGGCAGACTATAAACGTTGTGTCTAACAGAATTTTGAATTTCAAAAGCTATTTATATAAAAAGTCTAGAAGATCAACGTGTGAGAAACAAAGTGCTAAATTATTTTATGAGCTCATTAACTGCGATCAAACAAATTCTTTTTCTTTGTTCTCTTATACATAATATTTGCAATTATTAAGAGAGAGAATATACACTCTAGTGCTCAATTAATATTAATTGCTATTTCTTTTAAAGCACTTAGAGAGAGAGGAAATTTTTATTTCCTGAGGTGTAATATTGCTCGTCTTGAGTCAACTTTTCAAATTAATTGAAGCGATGGTAAAGACTCGAAAGAGGCATTTGGTGGACTGTAGAGAGTAGGCAAAGGGCCGAACTCCACATTATATTTGTGACTTGATTTTCTCTATCCCTCTCTTTTATTTTATACATTCTATTTATTCAATTATTTAATCCGCTGCAAATCCTTTTTTTTTTATCTGTTGATTTGAAAATTAATTATTTCAAATTTTTGGGGTAGATACTCAATTCAACCCCTTCCCTCTTGAGTATTCCTAGAGCATTTTCAATTGGTATTAAAGTCTGTCTATTTTATTTCAATGCTTAATTGCAAAATAGAGTAAAGATCATGGCTTTGAATATACTAAGGTCTCTAAAGAAGCAAGCGATAAATAGATCACTACTTCTATGTGGGGGTAATTACCCTTATTAGAAGTGTGGGATGAAAATCATTTTAAAAGCCTAAAATAGATTGATATGGAATGTTATTGAAAATGAGCCACTTAAAATTAAAGTAAAATTAGAAACAAATTACACAGAAGAGGATTTGAAAAAGTTAGATTTAAAGGAAATTGCGATGAATATTTTACATTGCGGTTTAAATGAAATCAATTTTAATTGAATTTGTACATGGTCTACCACTAAAAAAATGTGGGATGATCTTGAAAAGACTTATGAAGTAACATCTAAAGTCAAATATACTAAAATAAGCTTTTTATATAGTTAATTTGAAAATTTTAAAATGCTTCCTAATGAATCTATTGACGAAATGCATAATAGATTCATTAATATTATAAATCATTTTAAGTGTGCTTAGGAAAAACTTTACTAATTTGGAAATTAACTCTAAACTTCTTAGGTCACTTCCAAAAGATTCGGAAGCCAAGACGACAGCAAAAGAGGAAGCTTGAGATCCCGGTGCCTTAAGCAAGGAAGAGCTTCTTGGTGTGCTCAAAACCCATGAGATCATCAAGAAACCAGGCGAGGAGAGAAACAAGAAAGCTATTGCCTTAAAAACCATAAGATAAGAATCAAGTGATGAAGCAGAAGAGGATGAACAAGAGGATCTTGTCTTGATGGCTAAAAAGCTCAGAAAATTCATGAGGCTAAAACCAAAGAAGATGGAGGATGATAACAACTCATCCAAGCATAAGAGAAAGAATGTGATCACATGCTTCAACTACCAAAACCTAGGGCAAATCCAACAATATTACCCATGGCTTAAAAAGAGATCAAAGGAGAAGGAGAAGAAGGCCTACATAGCTACATGAAGCGATAAGGACTCATCAAATTCTGATAATGAGAATTTATGTTTCATGGCCTTGGAAAATGAGGTAACATCTCTTTGTTCTCCTTCATATAATGAATTGAATGCTATGTATGAAAAAGTGTATTGTAAATTGATGAAAGCTAAAAAGAAGAATATCATGGTAAAAACTTTAATGATAGAAATCGAAGAACAATTAGAAAGTTTTCAGACTGAGCATGAAGAAACTAAATATCAAAATAAAAAGCTAAATGATAAAATAAATAGTTTGAAAATAGAAAATGAAAAGATGAATATTAAGTACAAAAATTTGAAATGCAAAAATAATGACCTAAAGGAGATAAATGAAAAGTTAAAAATTGAAAATGCCTTGTTAGATATCGAAGTCAAGACCATAAAAAATAACAATGATGCTTGTGCTAATAGCTGTAATAATGAAATCATTAAAGAATTGAAATCCTTGAAAAATGAAAATAAAATATTGAAAACCAGCTTGGATGATTCAAAGGCTACAATATCCAAATTCACAAATGGAAAGAAAAATTTGAACACACTTCTTAGAAGCCAAAAGTGTGATTCAAATAAATTTGGAATTGGCTATAGTGGTCAAAATAATTGCAAGTCTCACCAAACAAAATTTATTAAAGCTACGTATGGGACATGTAATTAGTGTGGCAAAGTAGGTCATATTGCACATAACTGTGCGATAAGAAAGTCTATGAATTTGAATCATCAAAGCAAGTTTGTTTGGGTTCCAAAAAAGAGAAGTTCTTGTACCTCCTAACCAAAAAGGAACCAAACTAAAATGGGTACCGAAGAAGTAATGATTTATTTTGCAAGGATCCTCAAGTGGAAGCAATAAATGGTACTTGGATAATGACTACTCTAGACATATGATAAGAGACGTATCTAAGTTCACATCACTTGACTTGAAGGATCATAGGAATGTTACCTTTGGGGAAAACAGAAAATCTAGAGTCCTAGGTAAAGGTAACATTCTCATTAACCAAGATTTAATTATTAAATATGTTTTGCTTGTTGATAATTTAAAATATAATCTATTGAGTATTAGCCAATTGTGCAACAATAGATTTAACATAACATTTTTTGCCAAAAAGTGTTCTATTAAAAGAATTGACAATAACCAAGTATGTTTTAAAGGATATAGATGAGGAAATATTTACAAATCAATTTAGATGATTTTAAATCTTCAAATGAAACTTGTCTATATTCTGAAAATAACAATAGTTGGCTATGGCATAAAAAACTAAGACATGCTACATGGACATTATTTCAAAACTTGTTAAAAAGGATATTGTCAAAGGTTTACCAAATTAAAATTTCAAAAGGATAAGATCTGTCATGCGTGTCAAAAGGGAAAGTAAACTAATACTTTTTTTAAGTCTAATGATGCTATCTCCACATCTAGGCCATTAGAACTATTGCATATGATTTATTTGGTCCTAACCAAACAAGTTTTTTAGAAAGAAGTATACCTTGGTTATTGTTGATGATTTTACTAGATACACTTGGACTTTCTTCATTGCATTTAAAGACGAAATCGATCATGTCTTTTTTAGATATTGCAAGAAAGTCCAAAATAAAAAGGGTCTTAAATTATATAATTTGAAGTGATCATAGGGGAGAATTTGAAAATCATAAAATGGAAGATTTTTGTTATGACTATGGTATTGAACACATATTTTTAGCTCCTAAAATTCCACAACAGAATGGCGTAGCTGAAAAAAAAACATAACATTAATTGAAATGGCTAGAACCATTTTGTCTAAAAATGATTTGCCCAAATATTTTTGGCTAAGCTATAAATGCCGCATGCTATATTTGAAACGGAATTTTCATAAGGCCAATTTTAAAGATAACCCCTTCTGAACTTTGGAAAGGCAAAAGGCCTAACATTTCATATATCTATCCTTTTGGCACCAAATGTTATATATTGAATAATTGGCTAAATTTGACTCTAAAAGTGATGAAGGAATTTTCCTAGTATATTCTTCAGCAAGTAAAGCTTATAAAGTTTTTAACAAAAGAACTTCAATTGTTAAAGAATCAATTAATGTTGCTTTTGATGATTCTATGTCTGATATATGTTTAAATGATGATGTTGATGATGTGTGTGCTGATTTAAATAAATTCTCTCTCGAAAATGGTAATAAAAAGTTAATTAACAAAAATTGGATATTGATGTGCATGAGTCTAATAATAATGATCTCCCTAAAGAATGAAAGTATGCTAAATCACATACTAAAGATTTAATAATTGGAGATCCTTCAAATTATGTTCAAACAAGATCATCTTTAAGGAATTTAAGCAGTATGGTTTTCTTATCTCAATTTAAGCCTCAAACTTGATGAAGCCTTAAAAGATGTGTTTTGGATTAATGCAATGCAAGATGAATTAAACCAGTTCACAAGGAATGATGTGTGAAATTTGGTTCTTAGACTTGAAAATATAACTATCATAGGAACCAAATGGGTGTTTAGAAACAAAACCTTGATAATCTAGTTTAATAACAAGAAATAAGGCTAGATTGGTTGCTAAAGGCTTAATCAAGAAGAAGAATTGATTTTGATGAGACCTTTGCCCTGGTTGCTAGACTAGAATCTATAAGAATGATTTTGGTATTTGCAGCTTATAAGAACTTTACTCTCTCTCAAATGGATGTCAAAAGAGTTTTTCTAAATGGTTTTATAAAGAAGAAGTCTATGTAAAGCAACCACCGGGCTTTGAAAATATGAATTACCCAATCATGTTTTTAAGTTAAACAAAGCTCTTTATGGACGAAAGTAAGCTCCTAGAGCTTGGTATGAAAGACTTAGTAGATTCTTGTTAAACAACGGTTTTTCAAGAGGAAAAGTTTACAACTTTATTTATTAAAAATCATAGTCTGATACATTGATTGTGCAAATCTATGTTGATGACGTTGTGCTTGGAGCGACAAATATGAGTCTTATAAAAGATTTGTTGAGTCTATGAAAAGTGAATATGAAATGAGTATGATGGGGAAACTCAATTATTTTCTTGGTCTCCACATCAAACAAGCTAAAAATGGAACCTTTATCAATCAAGTTAAATATAAAAGAGATTTGTTAAAAAGATTCAAAATGGATAATTACAAATCAAAACTAACACCTTTGAGCACAAGTATTAAGCTTAATAAAGATGAAAAATGTAAAAATGTTTGTGAAAAATGTATAGAGGCATGATAGACAGTTTATTATATTTGATAGCTTATAGATCTGACATCATATTCTTTGTATGTGTATGTGCATGATTTCAATCTTTTCCAAAAGAATCACACTTAAATGCAGTAAAATGCATTTTCAAGTATCTTGTAGGCAAGATTGAAATTAGCTTGTGGCATCCAAATTTACTTCTTTCAATCTAATTGGATACTTAGATTCTGACTTGGCTAGTGCAAAGTAGATAAGAAAAGCACAAGCGGTACATGTCATTTTCTTGGAAATTCCTTAATATCTTGGCACTCATAAAGCAAAATCGGTTGCACTTTCAACTGTTGAAGCTGAATACAAAGCAGCTAGCAATTGTGCACAAATTTTATGGATGAAACAAACCTTACTTGATTATGGTTTAACTTTTGAAAATGTTCCAATTTACTGTGATAATACAAGTGTTATAAATTTGACTAAAAATATAATCCAACACTCAAGAACCAAGCACATCGAAATTAGATATCATTTCATTATAGATCATGTTTTAAGCAAATATATCAGCTTGGAATTTATTAATATAAACAATAAATTGCTGATATTTTTACTAAACCCTTGAATGAAGATCATTTCTGCACTTTAAGAAGAGAATTAGGAATGATCAAGTAAGATAAGTGCTAAGTGTTATTGAACCAAATTGACATAGAATAAAGTTTTGGGCGAAATAAACTTCTAAATATGATATATGCCTAAAAATTGGTCTGTGCTTATATTGGATCTATTTATGTGCTAATCTATGATAATTTGGTTTCATTGCTGCATAATTGTGAAGATAAGTGCTTTGATGTGTTCGTGTATATGCTATATATGAGCTTGTTATTTTTTCTGAAGTCCTCATGTGATGAGGCAAAAGCAGTGAAGTCTTATTGTGTATAGGCATTGTGGTGTGAAGTCCTCAAGTGTTAAGGCATTATGGTGAACTCCTATCTATGAATAGGCAAAGTAGTGAGGTTCTACATGGATGTAGGCAAGCGATGAAGTCTTATGTGATAGCATATGTGTGTGAAGTCTTATCGATGTATAGGCAAATGTAGTGAAGTCCTACATGGGCATAGGCAAGTGGTGAAGTCCTATCTGTGGATAGGCAAGCGGTGAAGTCCTATGTGAGCATAGGCATGTGTGTGAAGTCTTGTATGAGCATAGGCAAGTGTGGTGAAGACCTTTCCAAGGATAGGCAAGTGTGTGAAGTCCTATTCGAGTATAGGCAAGTATCTTGGAGTCCTACATGGGTGTAAGCAAGTGTGGAGTCCTTCGTCGAGACATCTGTGAAGTCCTCTATTAAGACATTTGCTTGAGCTAATTTTATTTGTTATATGTGTATATCTCCTTGTTTGTTAATATTAAATATGTTATAGTGTGTTTTTTATGAGTACAAAGAGAGAGAAGTGGATGCACAATTAACAGTATGCATGAAGTACGTTTTGATAGGGGGAGAAAATGACATATTAAGTGTAGTTTGTATTTTCCTAAAATTAAGCATCATAAATCTATTTTGAAACCTAGAAAATTGAAAATTCTCTTAGAACATGCATGCTTAATTGAAGGGGAGTATGTGATAGCAAATATGAGTTCATTATGCATAAATTGTCCTCATAAAAAATGGGGAGATTATTGAACTTGAGAGCTCAATATAAATTTTGATGAGACAAGTTAATACACAATCAACTATTTATTTGATGTAAACTGCACTTAATTAGTCATATGTGTGTGTGTGTGTGTGGTGTGTGTGTGTGTGCTTTGTGCGTGTTTTTTGTAGGTTTTAGCAGAAGCAAGAACTATCAATAGTAAACCATAGCAAGTGGTCGAGGGTTGACAAAGTTAAAGCCAATGCTTGACAAGCTCAAGTATGCCTAAAAAGTGGTGGAGGGGTTGGTCGAGGCCTAAACAAGTTAAGTGATTAAAGCTTGACAAGTTAAGTATGATGCGCGACAAGTTAAGAAGAAAATAGACTTGTCAAAGGTCAAGTTTAGGGCTCGACGTGTTGGAGTTTAGGGCTCAACGTGCCAAAAAGTTAATGTTCGACCTGTACAAAACAAAGGCTTAACAGAGCTAAAGAAGTACATAGTGCTATCGAGAGTCAAGTTTAGGGTTCAACGTGTTAGAGTGTAGGACTCAACAATTCTTTTTTTGAAGCTTGACAAAGTGCGCATATAAAAACTATCGAGGGCAATAAGCACGACAAAATGAGGCGCGAAGGGTATTTGAGGTGTGATGGCTTAAATTCAGAGGATGATGTGAAAAGAAAAAGAGCCATTGGAGTGCGTTTAATGTTTGGCAGATTATAGACGTTGTGTCTAACAGAATTTTCAATTTCAAAGGCTATTTATATACAAAGCCTAAAAGACCAATGTGTGAAGAACAAAGTGCCAAATTATTTTATGAGCTCATTAACTGTAATCAAATAAATTCTTTTTCTTTTTTCTCTTGTACATAATATTTGCAAATTATTAAGAGAGAGAATATACACTCTAGTGCTCAATTAATATTAATTGCTATTTATTTTAGTGCACTTACAGAGAGAGAAAATTTTTATTTCCTATGGGTGTAATATTGGTTGTCACGAGCCAACTTTTGAAATTAATTGAAGTGGTGATGGAGACCTAGTGGACTGTGGAGAGTAAGCAAATGGTCGAATTCCATGTTATATTTGTGGCTTGGTTTTCTCTATTCCTCTCTTTTATTTTATACATTCTATTTATTGATTATATAATCCGCTGCAAATCCTTTTATTTTTAATATGTTGATTTTGAAATTAATTATTTTGAAATTTTAGACAAATACCCAATTCACCCCTCCCTCTCCCCTAGCCCCAGCCTAGCCCTAGCCCCCGAGTATTTCTAGCGCATTTTCAATTTAAGTTTTACATAGCCTATCCTAAGCCTTCTCCGATTGCATCCCTAAATATAAATTAGTAACTATTAGATTACATTCATATCATAAAACTTATATTATACCTCACTTTTTTTACTAGGATTTTGATTATGAATGCAACATTTATTTTTCCGATAATTACAAAATAAATTTTGAATTTTTACTTAAGTGCAGAATGGCACCTTGAAATATCAGAGTTTACTTTTTAAACCCTTAAACTTTCAACATTTGGCATAATTACGAACAATCAAAATTTTTCATGTATACTTTGAAAGTTTGAGGGTTAAATCCATACGTAAGCAAAAGTTCAAAGAAAAAATTGGCAATTCCCTTCTATTTTGTTTTAATGGAAAATGTTGATTATCTTTAATTATGCCAATTTTTGAAAGTTTAACGAGTCAAAAAATATACTTTAAAATAGGATGTGCATAGTGCAATTCGATCTGATTCACCACTTGAACCAAACCTAACAATATATTATAGTTTGGTTCGTAGTTTTTTTTTTAAATAGTTCAATATGGTTTCGGTTTGCGGTTCAAATCGTTTTTATTCTTAAAATTAAAATATATTTTATCAAAAAGCTCCAATGACATATTTCATATCACTATTGCAAAGATAAATAATAAAATTAGAAATTAATTATTTACCTAAATAAATATGTAAAACTTATAGCTAGAAAGAATTTTTATCCATCATAAAATCATAATCGTGCTAAACCATATTAATAGACTCAATAAAATAAGAATATGTTATCCAAATAAAAGGTGCAAATTATAAATCATTTTATACTTCAAATTAATACATGATCAATTATATAAAATAATAAATAACTAAGTAATAGAAGTTAATTAATTAGTAAGACAAGGGAAAAAATAATGTTTGAAATACTATAGGCTAAAATCTAAAAATTATCTTATTTGTTGACACATCACAACAATTAAAATATGATATGACCAATCTAATTTCATTCTCATGAATGATACACATCTAATTAAAAATTAAAGAATAATTAAATGTGCTTAATAAAACAATTAAAAGCAATAAAATAATACGTTTGAATTTTTTTAAATATGTACAATAGTTTCATTCAGTTCAAACCATCGGTTCAATTCTTGAATCAAATCGTGAACTATTCACTATTCACCAAACTAAACTACAAACCAAACCATTTAAAAAAGGAACCGAAATTTCAATATGATTTAGCTCGATCTACTTTAGTTTGCAATTCAATCAATTTCTTTATGCAACCCTACTTTGAAAGTTTAAAAAGAGAATCTGTACCAAGAGAAAATCTCAAGCGCTAATTTGCAATTTTTCCATATTTATTTCTTTTTTTGCGTTAATGTTGCAAATGGTATTTGAACTTTAGCAAAAAATGCAATTACTTAAACTTTGAAAATTAATCAATTTAATATATAAAAGAAATTTTCGTACATGCTAATAATACTTCCATCAAATTGGCCAACACCATCATCTTAAGTGGTGTTTTCAACCTATGACGGAGGTAATATGATATACATGAAAAGTTATTTTAAGTATTAAATTGATCAATTTCAAAATTCATATATCTAATTACGTATTTTGTCAAAGTTTAAGTATCGTTTCTTTTTTTTTTCCCCAAATACGTGTGATACAATTTTTTTTTTTATAGCATGGTTGAATCCATACATCACCTAATCTTTATGATATTGTAAGGCAATCACTTATCTTCCTTAAAATTTATCAATCAATCACGATTTATTGCCTTGGTTTATTACGATTCCGGCTCTATATGTCTACCAATTTTTTGGGAGATCTTGTCACTTGGAATGTTTCATGGTTTTATGCTCAGCACCCATTGTGATACAGCTATTATATTCTCTTGACTATTAGAAAGATTAGTGGCAATCATTAGTTTTAAAACAAGCATTTTCTTTTCTAATAGGAACGTGATGTTGGTAAGGTGTCGAACTGAAAGTGATTTTGCACTGAAAACTCGCAGAACCTCGATCGAGAAGAAACAGGGCTGGGGCGAGGAAATTTCCTTCCTATTGGACTAATTTCATAAGACTAAAATGAAGCAGCAATTTTTTTCCAACTGATTTATTATTCTACAGGATTATTAGGGGCAAGGAAAAAAATATTACAGTTTTTAAAAAAACTTATAAATTTACCATCGGAATCAAAATAATCCTGATTTTAGGTAATTTGACCCCGTTTCTTCGAGAGACGAGGTTACCTTTGCAAGTTATACCTTGTCTCTTTAAGAAACGAGGTTATACCGCATCCTGCCTCGTCTCTTTAAGAGACGAGGTTAGCCAAAAATGTTTCCTTTCCCATTTGTTCCTTGGAAAACAAATTCTTTTTTACATTTATAACAAAACCTGTCAAAATCAGATAAAAACAGCTATACAAGTAATTAACTATCCTCTACCACGGTTAAACAACTTCCAAACTTCAGTAGTATTTCGAAATTCAATCTAACCAAACGCAGTCCCAATCCCAAATCATTCAACCACAAATGTATTGTCAAACTTTTCATCACAAGCATAATATAAAACTCAGAGAAAATAATATGAAATCAATGACCAATTGTTTTTTTTCATCAAATGTACAAGAGAAAAGGAATACAGTAATTATAAAAACTAAGAATCTATATCCAACATTCAAAAAAAATGAGAAAATCTACTACCTACTACTAGTAGTGTCTGCCCCACCTCACTCGTCCCCGTCTCACAAAGGTTCGAGCGAATGGTGTACGCTGATGAGGATGTTGTATAGATGGATCAATCTGTGTAACCGTGTCATCCTCATCTCCACCAGCACCACTACATGGATGAATGGGATAGGGTCTGGCTCCACCTGTGTGAGTCTCTCCTCCATATTATGTGATGGCGATGGTCGCCTCTTCTATGGAGCTAGGGGGTATGGAACTCCATGTATGACAAGTCTAGCATGGGGGTGTCCAACAAATGTATATATGATGATGATGATGGGCCAGCCTCGTGATGAAGGAACTGGGAAGAGCCAGGCTGATCAAATGAAGATACGTGGGACAGCTCAAGCTCGTCCATGATCTATATACCTTGAGCACAATCTCTCCCCTGACCTTGTCTTTACCCATGCCTCTCTCTATGTGGACGTCGTCTCTGAACTGCCTGAGGCTGTGGGTCATCAGATGCTAGTGTTGTTTTTGCTGTTGGTGCTGATGGTGGTGGATTGTTTAAATTGAGTCCCATGAACTTATCAACTACACGAGAGACATCTCGTGCAGTGGAAAGAGTAAAATCAGAAGGCATGTGTGGGACTCTATAAATGAAATCTGCTTGAAAACAAAAGAAAAAAAAATGTATATCAATGAGTAATGAAAACATAGTACATTTTCTTACACAGCTTATCGAGTCAGTGACCTTACCATATAGCATATAATAGCCCATGTGCAACTGATCCAGCGTCGGGTAATTGCGTGGTACCACTAGAAGTAATCATCAGATGTACCGGTAGGCATATCTAGCATCTCAACAATACGATCATGTCGATCATCCTACTTAGTTATCCACCTAACATGCTCCACCTACCAATTCCACTCGGAACGCCCTCGCATGTCAATCTCATGCAGGGCTCTCATGTCGTCAGATGGGTGTGGGATCCTCTGGAAGCCACCAAAGTGTTGACCACTTTGTCTGGATAGTAGTGCTCAACTAGATGGAAGCACATCAGCAAGACCTGTGCACGCCAAATGTTACTGCCCGCCTAGCAATATGGAGGAAAGAAGTCCAGATGGGACTGTAAGGGTCCCACATAACCTGTTGAAGGGAAAAATTACACTACCAATTAATAAAAATATCAAAACGTTGCAATTTGAAGGGAACAACACATTGCTAATCAATTTGAAAGAAAAAAGGCAAAGAAAATCATACATGATGCTTGGTCTATTGATCTAAAGATATCCGATACTCAATCAGCAAGTGGGTGGATATACTGGTCACATCAAAAGTCGCACCCCAATGGCTGATGAGTGGGTGCCCTGCTGTAACTACTGTAATCCATTGATGAATCGGGGCAATATGGGGGAAGTGCTCCCATTCCCATATCTGCAAGACAATTAAGGGTCCTGCAATATCCCCGGTGTCCATGTGGGGAGCCAAGCATAGCTGCTTGTACAGCCATGCCAAACAGGCTACTCCCCACGCATACTGCCCCGTCCTCTCCAAGTCCTAAAGCAACTGCAGATACATCAAGTGGACATAATTTGATGACTTGTTTGCAGATATGAATCCACCCAACAGCAATAAGATATACGCCCTAGCATAGCGTCTAATCAAGACATTATCCACAAAATCTGGGGGCACTCTAAAGTGGTTGTCTAATCACGACATCTTCATATGACTACCATTCATATCCATCTCGAGCATGGGTTGGAGTCCGAATAGCTCCTCACATAATCCAGGTTAATCCATCCGAGTCATACCATAACAGTGTTGCCATCTACAGATAGCCAGTGAAAACAGCAACATCCTCCAATGTAACTGACCACTTTCCCGTAGTCATATGGAAGGTATAGGTCTCCGGCCGCCATCTCTCCACCAAAACCATGATGAGGTGTCAATTCAACTGAACGAATGGCATATGGACCACCCCAGTGAAACCTGCCTAAGACAAGAATGGCACTAAGCTATCGTCTACCTATGCAGGTATGCCATGCTGTCGCCTCAACTTCGCCTCTCTACGGCGACAATGCAAAACCACATACTCCTATAATAAAGTCCACAAATCTATAAGAAACATAAATTACTTATAAGGAATGGATTGCAAAAATAAACTTACCTGCCCCTCCTAAGCTAGTCTCGACCTATGAACATGTTGATCCGCAAGTAATGAGCTGTCTATCGGTTCGGGATCCATCTGTAATGGAGAAACAAAAGGATAGTGTTAGTAGAGGCATACGTAGATTAAAACAAGCAGAGCAATCATAAGATAAATGCATGTCACATTAGTACAGTAGAACAAAGCATATGAGAACAAAGAATTACCACTATGACTGGACTAGGCCATTACTATTCTACTAGATAACCCCCTATTTGGAAAACTTCGAATGTTATGCCCTGACTACCCACATGAATCACATGAGTAACCTCGTGGGCCCTCTCGAATATCTGTCTCATTTTGGAAGCGTTTTTCCCTAGGCCTACCCCTTCTCCTAATAAGTCCTGATATAAGGTGTCATTTCGCTATATCCAAACAAGTCCAATTGGCCTTATCGGCTGTAGGTATGAAGGAACAGCCATACACCCTAAGCTAGTTGTCTCACCTGTACTACTGTCCTACGTTGGCAAAATAATCCATGTGCAGTGCAGCCCATTACTACCATTGCAAATCTGAGCATGAATTATATATGTCTGTCACTTGTTACAGGTATATCTACATGCTCTTGACTCCACTTTTTGTATGTGGTCCCCTTCTACCATACATGGTAGGGTGCAAAGCAGTTATGAACATGATACCCGAACTGTTTTAAGATATTTGATTGGAGGTCCTTAGCCCTCACATCTGGAGAATTGTAATGGTTCATTATGTGCCACATTTTAACTACCCATATGAGATGATCTTATGTCTCAAATCGTATCCTAACCTCGATTTCATCGCTGAAGCTCCAATTCCTAGTATTCATTTCCTTCTCATCATCATATGCAGCATAACCACTATCCATCACTCCCAGTATTTCTATCTTTACCCATTTCCCCTGCAGGTGCCTACGACAATGCATTTTCGAATATCTACACATAAACAGCCATTGACTTCTATGTACACCAACATCTCCTGTGCAGTATCATTAACCGTTACTAAAATAATATCATAATGTAGTATCCTATCTCCAATAGCTATCCTATGATATAGATCCACCCGACGTGTACACCTATTTACCTTCAATTTATTGCAAATGATGTCCAGAATTTGCTCATGCGTAAAGTTCCTACTAACACTGACCATAGCTACTGGCCGCTTATCATTAAAAACCATCCTTCCCTTGCATAATGTTTCCATGAGCTCACAATACAAACTTCGCCTCATCCATTTCCTCACCGACCCTGCCATCTCATCATAAATTACTTGAATGTATGAAATTTGCAACATCACACTTATGAATTGAACTCTCCTAATATTTAACATAACTCCTAATGCTACTATATATAACCCGGTCTTCTAATAGTATATTAACATGGTGTATTAACAAAATTAGCAAAAGAATTTAATGATATGGCTTTATTTTTAAACTTAAAATTAATATTACTAATTTCTAATCTACTTTATTTGTATGACTTTATATAAAGATAATTTGCCTTTTCACGTAAAATTTTAAATGTTGATTTCTATCACTAATTTATAATCTAATTTATATAAATTTAAAATTACTAATTTCTAATAGACTTTATTTGTATCACTTTATATAAATTATAATTTTAAATGTTGATTTCTATTACGTAAAATTTTTCCTATTTTTCAAAAACCTATGTATCATATTAAATTCCCATAAGTAATATGAACACATAGACATACAAAAAAAAATTGAACTTTGTGTATAACAACCAATATGCCCACAATTCACACAACCAATATTCAACAATGCAACATCGATAATTTAAAAAAAAATCACAAATTTTTGGAATCTTACAACAACCAATATTCCCACAACACATACAATGAATATTCAACAATATAGCATCAATAATTCCAAAAAAATTTCGAAATGAGTGGACTCATACCACAATTCATCGACGTTTGTTGTTCTCCTCTTTTCTCGCATGAGGCTACTCCTCTCCACCAAATTGCTTCTTCCTCAATGTCGCGTGATCCAAAATTACTAATATACGAAGCTAATTGCACTCAATCGACTTCAATTTACGAATTGAGGTTAGGGTTTTCGAATTGGGGGTTAGGGTTTCCAATTTGCTAATCTCGAAGGGAAGAAGAAATGGGGAAGAAGGAGGATGTTAGGGGTTTTAGGCTCGCAAACCTCGTCTTTTCAAGATACGAGGTAGGACGTGGCATAACCTCATCTCCTAAGGAGACAAGGTATAACCTGCAAAGGTGACCTCATCTCTCGAAAAGATGAGGTCAAGCACTAACGACCTGGTCTCTTCAAGAGACGAGGTCAAATTACCTAAAATCGGGATTTTTTTATCCCGATGGCAAATTTGTAATTTTTTAAAAAACTATAATATTTTTTTCCTTTCCCCGAATTATCATTATTGCAAAATGAGAAGCTACCATTAATTTTTTTTTTTTGTTAATTTGTGCAAAATATCTTAATTTTTTTATATAATGCTTACTTATTTTAATTTTTCAATTTAATTTACATAACCAAACACATTATTTCCGTTCCTTTCCCTTATTATGCTTTCGCCTCCATATACCAATTTTGGTATTATAGTTAGGATTAGGAACCCTAAAAGAATCATTTCCTTTTCTTTTTTTCTTACTTAACCAAAAATTTTTCTTTCTTAATCACTGAAATCAAAAACTTGTAGTGGTAAAACATTATAAAGGAGACATGACTAAAGAAATTAATTAATATCATTAAGATGTTTGAATAAATTTTTTATCAAAGATTAAAGAAGTTAAGACTGAGTTAGACAATAATTATGACCAACTAGAAACCCTTTTAGTCAAGCCTTAATTCAATTTATGGTGATCCTATGCTTAAATTAGAATGTTGTGGGAGCAAAGTGATAGACTAATGGCAAAAATATATGAATTGTTGTACCAAATAGTATGGAGGCTTATTTACAGGGGCAGGCAGGGTGGATTAGTAGAAAAATGGATTACCAATCAGGACAAATGTATCCTGATGTATTTAGGAAGTGTACCCTAATATATCAATTTCCTAATCATGATAATATATGAAATCCTCACATAGTGACTTAGAGACAGCTAGCATGTCCGTTGATGGTTTGATGAATGTCGATCTTTTCAATTAAGTTGAAGCTCTTCACAAGACACTCGAGGGGTTTGCTCAATAGCGTGCAAGAAGTGACCAAGTTGTTTCTATAGTTGGGTCTAACTCTGCAAAGTTATTTTAATGTCCCAATAAACGTAAGGTTGAGCCTAAAGAGCTTGACCAAAGGTCGAAGGTTAGTATGAGCCTAGAGGACTCACATCTAAAATAGCCTATCAACACCTTTAGAGTAGAGTAGACTCCCTAGAGTACCCATGTCTCAGATAGAAATTTTAACTTAGAGGATAATCCACCTCTAAGCTCTACATATAAAGGAATCATATAATTTAACACACTCATAGAGTCAACATAAAACACCATAGAATACCACATAGAGTTTCCTAAGAGAAGGACTATTTAGAGCCTAGCTAAAGAAACTTGCACTTGTACAATCGCATTGAGGGTCTCACTAGGCATACTATGGTAGACATACCAATTTCAATGGAAGTCTCAACCATACCATCTTGATAGAATGGAAAATCATCATGGAATAATACTCGTATATCTATAGGATGTTTAAGGTTAGTAGAATATGTTTTTCCAATATGTTTTTCTAATATGTTTTTGATGGGTCAAGCCAAACTATATTGAACCATAATATCAAAAGACAACATTTATGATTGAAACAACAATCTATAGAGCATTGGACAAAGATGAATATTAACCATAAAGAGAAATATATCCCTTTGTCCTACTGTGACAAAATATACCAACAAGTACGTCATCCTATATTGAGGAACTTTAGCAATTCAGGAATATATTAGGTTTAATGAACTTTTAACTAAGTGTACGCAAGAATCACCTAAGTTTACTCATTAGGTTTGAAAATGGCCTACAACCAGATATTAGGAGATAATTTTATTCTTACCACAAGGAAACTATAAGGCAAAACTTTCAGCAAGCTTTAGAGATTGAAAATTGGTTAAATTACATATGAGGTGTAATTCTTAAATGGTAAAGCAAGCTTCTTAGGACTAACAATAGTATTAGGAGACCTAATAACCTTCTACCATCTAATCCTAACAATCCACTATAACTCAAGGGAAAAATACCAAAGGATGAGTGTTATTAACAAGGAACAATTCTAGAAATAGGTTATAACGAAATTTTTTTTCATTTTAGTCATCAGTACTTATGATTATTTCAAACATTATTCTATCTTTTTTTATTTATTTAATTTTTTATTTTTTTGGTGGAGGATGGATGATCATTCTCCACTCTAAAGGGTTGTACAAACAGGGGTAGGTCGTACAGTCCTTCATTTTTAAATACTTACTAGTTGTAGGTTGTTGCAAATGAATAATTCTCTATATTGTATATTTTGTTTATATTACACTATTATGATTGAAATTCTATTTAATAGAGGAAAATTACTACACTTTCACTATAAAATCAACAATTAATCACATAAACTTGTTCTTGACCAACAACACATTCTTTTTAGTTTGAGAACCATCCCATGGAACTTGTGAACCCACTTGTGACTTGCCAATAGCAAAGCATTACTAATGATATGACTTTTCATGCTAATATCTTTTTGCAACTTAAGGGTGTGTATGGTTGATTAGTACGTCGTCGATTTGGTGTTAGTTTCATATCATGCAATTATAATCACTATCAATTGCGTACCGTTTTTATCATTATCACAAGTCAACAATTTAAACATCACAGTTTTATGATTTTATCTTTAGTATGATAACGTTGGTATTTCATATTAATTTATTTCTAGAACTTCCGTACATGATTTTTTTACTCTACTATTAAACATAAAAATATCATATATGAACATGTATTATCATAAAATTTTGTTATTTGTAATAAAAAAAAATTATTAGCTCGATGCAATCGATTCCTCTTGGCAACATCTCTCAAAAAAAAAGATAAAAATAATAACAAACTGAACTACACAAAATAAAATAATATATATATATAGTAATTAATAATATTTTATTGGTTTAAAAAAAGGTAAAAAAAAAAACAAAGAGGCCTTCAGCGTTTAGCCTCATGTTGATTAGGACATCTCAAGGCTTAGACTTACTTGGAGGAGAAATAGCTTTAGTTTCAGCAACACAAAGATTCCATATGCGATTGTTCCTTGGAATAAGTTTAGTTCCATTCTTCATCTCAGCGATAGCCACAAAAAATAGCATGTCGTTGCAATCTCGTCCCATGGACACGAGCTCCTGACAACAAGTGGGTGTAGGATCATTGGCACCCTTCCAAAAGATGCTTATAAAGACTTCTTCTGCACAATCTGGGGTCATTTTCATTGCGCATTCTGAGCCATCGGGTGCGGGTGCAGCTGACTTGCGCTCATCATGGTCTTCATTGTCATCATTGTCGTCGTCGTCAAGGATACGCGACGTGCATGAAACCTTGGTCATAACACTCACCAACAACATAAGTGCAATGAAGATGCTCAGCTTACCGTCAAATATTGCCATTGTGTTTTGTGTGTATGAAGTTGATCGTAGGATGTGTTGAAAGTAGATCAATGCTTATTTATATTGACAAGATAACTATGAACGATTTCTGATCATTTATGTAAAAATTAAAGAAATGAGTTTCAGTACTAATTTAATGAGTTAGGTTTCTAAGGGTTTTCAATTGCTTTATCCCGTAGCAATTAATTCCTGCAAACTATGCCATTTCTACACAAGGAAGTTACATGAGAGCACATGTAATGTAATTAAATAAAATCATTTAATTTTAAGCAAGCTGTTTAAGTTTTTTATGTTATGTGACAACTAAGTGTATTATTAAGTAGTTTCCATGGAGAAAAAGTCATATTGGAGACCTGAATTTTGCATAAAAATTTTAACCCTTACTCCCAAAATATATTAAGGAATTAAATCTCAAATTGTTAAATACATGACTAAATTTAGCAGTTATTGTCCAACTACAATAAAAACTGTTCATCCAAAACAAAATAAAAAGGTAAAGTAAATGTTGATTATTATTAAATTTGAAATAAGTTCTACTCAGGTTCAAGTTGTTTCTAAGATAAAGATATCAAACTCATAACTCAACATAATGCAATTGACCCACCTAACAGAAATAAAATGCGGGCTCTCACTTCAAAAAGGGGTGAATCACAACATTCTATTTTTTTAGGGGGAAAAAAATGGCAAGGGATGAGTTGCCTACTTAATAAGGATAGCTAATTACACACACACGTATATATATCGCACATTGGATTAATAAGAGGACATCCAATTTTTTTGGCATAGAATCTTTCAATCCTTATATAAAAGGAACTAAAAAACAAATCACTACTTATAATTAATTAATTAATTATTGGTCCTACTTAGCCTAACTAAAATATATCTAATGGTTTTGCTAGCTTTCTTAACCATAATCGTAGTATCAATTTCATTTTTCATCATCGGCACAGGTGATAAGTCTATTATACTATATTCCATTCATAGAAATTTAGGCTTGATTTGATCCATTTTTAAATAAATTCCTATGAATTTTTTGCTTTTATTATTTAAATATTGTTTTTCAGCTCTTAGAATCAAGAAAAGAAGAAACAAAGTATTTTGGATCATATTTGGAGCAAAACAACAACAAATTTCAAAGGCAGATTTCCATCGAGGCCTTCAAAAATGCCTATCATGGCAAAATTACAAGGTAAAATTCTTAGTTACACCTAAACCAAGCCATCGACATGACCTTCGGTTTGCACTAATCTGCACTGAGATGATCGAGCCCTGAACTTCTGATACAACCTCAATCATGCCTTAAATTCGAGCACTAGATTCAACCTGCATTTGAAGCTAAACCAAAATTCAAGCTCTAAGAAAAGGATACAGCTTAAACTGCAGCCAAACTTCGAGCCTTGGATCTAACCCACAAAATGTGACCCTATCTAGCTATCACAGATTAGCTAGCTCAATGACGTGTGCATGAGAATATCGATAATTTCTGTTTAAAGAATCTACCACATCAACAAATAAAATTTTCATGATTTCTATACTTGTAGCCTATAAATAAACATGCACAACGTCATATAAGAAGAGTACCATATAGAACAAATTACTAACATAGAATAGGAGAGAAATCTTTAGTGAAAGACCTATTTCTTCTTGCTGAAGAATTTCGAAATTTTCTAGGTAAAGTCATTTTAACCCATATTTTGTAATTGATAGATTCTAAACTTAATTTGCAATATTCATTCTTAATTCCATATTATTTCTTCTGAATCTGTGCTTAATATCTGCATCCATGGAGAAATAATCATCTTAACTTAGGATTTGTGAATCCAAATCACGATTCATGTGATTTTAAAAGCCTTTTTCATTGAATATTGATTGGGTATTTGTATTTAGTAACTCAAACTTAATTTCATAGATCTAAATGCGTGGTGCATCTTAGATTTACGTCTAATTTCAACTTCTTTTGAATAAACCAAGAAATCATTCTTTTGAATAGGTCCAGGCTGTTAACGAAGTTGCTCATAATTACCTTGAGAGGGGGATGGCGAAATTTTCCATCACTTATTTTCAAATTTTTGAAGTGGGTTTTTAAACAAAGGATTCTTAAACTTTTTATGGATCCAGATTACTAATAGCTTAATAAGAGATTCTGGTGGTCTAATCTAGATCTAAAGTTTCTAACCTTAAGAGAGGTTATAACTTACCTTCGTAAGTTCGACGATGCAAATACACCAGAAACAACTCAATAAGTTTGTTGAAAAATCACGTGATAAGGATTTTGTAAAGCAAAACCTAAGTCCCATCTTGCATTTACAAACTTATCATACAATTTCACCCTAAGAACATGTATATATATTTTAGTATTAACCATAGGTTAGCTTCTATTTTTTATATGCTTTGCTAAATTTTGTTTAGCTAGATAATAGATGAAAAGTGAGTATGGTAGATACGACAATCCCTTAGAATACGATTTAATATAATACTATTTTGTTAGGTATGCTTGCCTTATGTTAGTGATTGCAACAGAAGTTAAACAGAACTTATTAGCTTTTTATATAAATTTTTGAAAACTGCGACTTCGTGTTTCATAAAATGAACTAACCAACAGGATAACCCTATAACTAGGTATCCCGATACCATCTTAGCATCTAGCGTAACAGCACAAGATATTCCTCGCTACCTGAAATATCCCAGCACCCTTACATAGATATGCTTAGCAAATCACATATCACATCTCATTTCTTTTTTGTTTTTTTCCCATCACATCTAAAAAACCATTGGATATACTCAATTTAAGGTAAGCTATCAATTCAACTTCGTTCTACTACTGTAAAGACCCGACATGCTCAATTCTCAAATTAAGTACACCAAGTCCCCAACCACGTATAACTCTTCCGAATTATACGTAAGGTTGTCTTAAAAGAAGGTGTTTATGTTGAACATTGCTATCCGATTTTAGATTGTGAAATCGTTTAGTTGGATTCTGGCAACAACTGGATTTAGCAGCAGAAAAATAAACTTTGATAAAAACATTTCTACTTAAAAGCATTTCAAACTTCCACTATTAAAAGTGGAAAAACATTCACTTAAATAAATCTTTACAAAAGCTTATTTACAAAACATGGCCTCTGACAAGCCCTTAAATGAAAATACAAATTTATAAATGAATCCAGTCTTTATAAAACAAATAAAAGAAGAAACAAAACGACTAAACTATCCAACGCTTCTAACTCACATCACTCATCCACAATCCTTCCCGAGTCAACGGAAGCACCCAAAAACCCGACACAACATCATCATATCATCATCTCATCGTCCATCATTACCAACATCAACAAGGACTTATCATTATCAACTTCATCAACATCATCTTTATCCACAACAATACCTGTAAAAAGAATAACAACAACTATAATGAGCCGAAGCCCAGTACACAGTAACACAATCACACACGGAGTGGCACACTAGCTTAACTAAATACAATGCGTCAATCCACAAGTTATTATCTTTTCATTGAAATAAACAAATCAACAATGGAGCACTCACACTCCTAAACAAGCCAATGGGAATCTGGGGGTCCTGAGTAACAGCAGCTGCTCAGGGGGTTGATATAGATAGACCGGATATCTATATCTCTATATCTAACTGATAAAGAATATTAATAGCATCATCTAGGGTTCACACTCCTTTATATACTCCACTTATCCCAGTCTATAACACCAATTAGTTCAACGGTCCCATACCCATGAACTAAAACATATTATTTCCTCTCGAGTCTAAGTAGAGAATATACCGATATAGTTAACCCTATTAGCTACCCAGTTAGCCAATAAAAGAAACCACCATTGCATCATGGATTTGAGTCATTGGATCATGACAAAGGATTGGGCTAAGTGCCTAAAGTACCGTGCCATTGCATCATGACAAGGTTGTCGCTCCCCGGTTCCGGATTCAACGATGTAAAGCACAACCAACACTCCTCAATTATTAAGCCGAGTTTAAGTTCTTAATCCATTTATGATGCCTATCCTATCAATCATCACGCAAGTTACTGCGTACCTTATATACGAAATCCAAACAGAGTCTCAGAAGGTAGAGTAGAAGCTATCTCAGAAGATATATCTCATATCTACCATTGGTTCAAGAAACAACTCTTATAAGAACCTAAACCAACATCCACTTCAACAAAGTCATATAAGAACTTATATCAATTATTCACTAATCTCTAACTCATTTTATTAAATCCTATTTGATCAGACACTAATGTGGAACCCCACTATGGCTGCGAATATCGCCCCGCCAAAATATGGACAGTTCTCCTTTGTCTGTCAAAGTAATTCTTTTCGCTTTAATTATAGTTTCTTATCATAAAACATAACATATATAAAGCACTCATACATAAAAGCATTCATATTCAAAGCAAATAAACATTTGAAACAACTTATTGCTCATATTATTCAAAGATCATCCTAATTCATTCATCTAAGCTAATTATTAGCTATTAACCCATTTTAGCTTAACCTTAGCCAAATTGATTAGGATTATTCATTTAAGTCATTTACTAAGCCAAGGTGATTAAACTATATCAATCTAATTCATTTTTAGCTTAGTGAAGTTCATTAAGCGAAGTTGGACTTAGATTAATTACTAATTCATTATATATCTAAGATCTATGTCAATTCGAGCTTACATTAACTTAAACTTAACCAAATTCATCAAAGTTAAACAATTTGATCCATTTTAGCTCATTCAAGTTCATTTAGTTAAGTTGAACCTAGGTTTGTTAACTAAGTTCATTTTATAACTAACTTCTAGATTTATTCTAATTATTTGTTAAATCTATAAATCTACTTAACTCATGTTTAATTATCTCAACCAATCAATATAACACATCAAACATCACTTATATATCTCATTTTAACTCAAAAATATCCATTTCCTAAAGCAAACACACATAAAACAATCAAAAACAAGTTTTTAACTTTGTTTGGAAAATGTATCAGTTGGAAAGAAGTGAAATTTAAGCATTGATACTTTTATAATTTGAAAAAACTCAAAACATAAAAGTTGTAGATCTCTTTTTAATCTTTCCAACGCAACTTGAATCACTCAAATCGGAGTTCGTATGAAAAATTTATGATTAATTTACGAAAACATATTGCTGCAGGGGATGGATCACGCCCCATTGCTCGCCCGCGATTTCATAAAAATTTGTGACAGACCAAATCACGCCCTTTGGTCGCCCGTGGTGTTTGAAAAACATATAATCAGTTCATTTCACTCCCTTTTGCTTGCCCGTGATTGATCCCCTGATACATGTTACGAATTTGCTCTGTTTTTAAAATCCATTTTTACACTTTTTTATCAACTTATACATCTCCTACATCAATTCTAACATCAAACAAACACTAATAACAACTCCTAACACTTCAAATCTCTTCCAACAACTTCAAACTACAATCAAATCATCACAACCCATAATTCATACTTTTCTTCCTCAAATCAACTCATATCAAACTTCAACTCAACAAATACAAATATAAACAGCACTTCAACTCATTTTCAATATCAATTCATCAATTGAATAAGTAAACAACAAAAAAAACAAAGATTACTTGAAATAGAAAACTTATCTTTTTAACACAACATGCAATTTCTTCTTCCTCTTTTGTTCTAATATTGATTCCTTCTTCTAGCTTGTTTTGCTTCATCTTGCTTCTCTTCTAGCGTTGATTTATTTTCTAGTTGGCTTTGATCTTGAGTTTTGTTGAAGATTTGAAGAGAAGAAGAGAAAGGGAAGAAGGAAGGGAGAGGAAAAGAAAAGGATCGGTTGAGGAAAATAAGAGAAAGGGAAAAGTGAAGGGAAGAGAGAGGCAGAGGAGAGGGTTATAAGAAAAAGGAGAAGGATAAAGGTTAAAATTTAATATAAAGCAATATAGGTGTGGGTTTAGAACTATCAGATCAAATATCTATAGTTCCAAGAGTATTTAAAAGATTGTTTCTGAACTAATAAGTTAAAAATTAAGAACTTGCAATAAGAACTTAATTTGAGAATTTATTTTAGATAAAAGATATTTAATTTGAGTTCGGGTTTAAGAACTGATATTTTGAGATAAGCAAATGAACTCAAATTTTACTGACATTTAAGAATTAGTGTTTAGGCTAAGAAATAAGGGTTTAGGAATTCTCTAAACACTTTGATGACATGTTTAGGGAATTTGAAACTCAAATCTCAAACCAACTTAATTATTAGCTAATTAAATTATATCAACTTGTCTAATTAAATCCTATAATTCATTTTATTCATTTAATCTATCTAAACTCAATTTCTAATCTAGGTGAAGGTTTGGGGTATTTCAACTACAATAACAAATTCAACCATCAATATCAATCCATAATTAAATAATAACATTCAGTAATCGATACTCATTTGAATCACATGTCCAAGCATATCATTGCACAACATGGAATACTAAAAATACTTTATAGTGCAACAAATCACGTAGCATTCAACTATAAATTTTCATGTGATTCACACAACAATTACACCTTCTAACAAACAAACAACATGCACATATATTCACACATATATATATATATATATATATATACTTAAAGGTATAAATATAATTAACTAAAATTACCTCAATGCCAAAATATAATCTAGCTAGCTGAAGATCCCGCTTGATCCTCTATTCTATCTACGTAGCCTAAAATAATTTACGATTCATAAAATCAATATCTCTAAAGGTATTATAAACTGTAGATAAAGTTATTGTCATCTATAAGACATAATTAAAATATGAAAATTCTGCATTATGTGTGTTTCTACATAACTTCCCAACACAAGCTGTGTAGGTCATCCGGTGTGAGAAAACACATAAACTATTGTTCAACGCAACTTCGAACATAAGCTATGGGGATTGCTTGTGTTGAACTTTATAGATCATCAAAAAGTTCTACATGACCCTATACACAAGCTATATAGGTTACTTGTATAGAACGTCGAAGAATGTCAAAAAGTTCTACATGACTTTATACACAAGCTGTGTAGGGTGCTTGTATAGAACGTCAAAAAAAGTCAAAAAGTTCTATGCAACCCCGTATACAAGCTATGTAGGGTGCTTGTGTAGAACTTCTAAAGAAGAAAACTTCACTTTTGATTTTAACAATTCCTTCAACACTAATTTCTAATTTATAAACCATTTAAAGCATATGAAACTAGACATCCCAAGCTTTCAAGTGATATATAATTTGTCTATTAGATAACCAATTTTAAATATAAAAAAAAATCTTTGTTTTATTCCTCCCTACAATTTTGGTCCAATAAATTTGAACCAAAATTTTATCAAACAAAGCATCCTCTATATTCGCTAAATCTAGAAAATGTTCACCCTTTTTCAATAACTAAATCATGAAATCACTGTCATTTAGAACTATTGTATGCAAAATATGAGGACCAAAAACCCAAAACCATAGGTATGTAAATTAACATCATGGATTAAAAGTAGTACCCTTTTTTTGGAGAAGGAAAATGTAGAAGAAACAAAGATTCAGCAAAGTAGAAGAGACAAATAATCGAAAGTTCTCTTCTTTTAATGGCGGCTATGTTTTCTTTTTGAAGAAAACAAGGGGTTGTTTTCTTTTTAATTAGCAATTAAGGTTTTCCTCCAAAGAGAATGAGGGGTTCTCTTTTTTTTTAATGAAAAATAAAGAGATATCGAGGTTATAATATTTCTATCTCTTTAAAAAAATTAAATTCCCTTTATTATTTTTTTCTTCTTACAAGCGTTATATGAACTTTAAAGTGATCAATTTAATACATAATCAAATTTTTTGTCATTTTTTTACTAGCTCGCTAACATTGTATACTCTATTTCTAACATGGAAAAAGCAGCCTATTAATGCGAGACGATATTAAAAAAAAGTGATAAAAATTCAAAGATATGCTATCTTTTTTAAGTCAACAAATAGAGTAAATAGTGCTGAGGAGATAATAAAAATAGTCAAAAAAAGTTTTATTAAGTATTAAATTGATCACTTCAAAGTTTAATACCAAATTAAATTTTTGTATAAAGTTCATGAACCAAGCTTGACATTTACCTTTCCTATGATGTGATTATACATTGATAACTTATAAAATGTGATAATATAGATGTTTGGAATTAAAAGGCTCAACAAGATATAATAGACTAAATTAAACTTATGGAGATATTTGTTTTTTTATCAATTCACCAATCATTTAATATACAAATACAAATTACAGGAAAATATATAATAACTGAAATATTGATACACATAGGTGAGTCTACTAATGAAGAAGATTTTTTGGCCATTACCAATAACCATGTCCAAGTAGGGGTGCAAACGAGCCAAGCTATTCGTGAGCTACTCAAGTTTGGCTCACGTCAGGCTCGGTTCGGCTCAAGCTCAATTAGTAAACAAGTCGAGTTCGAGCCAAAAGTAAAGTTCGTTTATCTAAATGAGCCGAGCTTGAGTTTTGATTTAGGCTCACCAGCAGACTCGTGAACAAGCTCATTTAGGCTCGTGAAGAGGCTCGCAATTAGGCTCGTTAATAAGCTTGTTAGCAGATTTATGAATGTTTTTATGCATGATATATTATCTATAACTACATAATAAAAATAATAAAAACCAAATTCTATTTAATAATTATGTGTATATATATTATAGCAACATGTATATATTATATTTTAGGTTAAAAAAAATGAAAAACAGGATATCTAAATGAGTCAAGCTCATACTTAAATTTCAAGCTCCATAAAAGCTCGTTAGGCTCAATAAAAAGCTCGATTCGGCTCAATCTTGTTTCATAAACAAGCCAAGCTCAAGCTCAAATTTAAGTTTATTTAACTAAATGAGCTGAGCTCGAGCCTCAAATTCAAGCTCGTTAAAAAGCTTAGCTCAAACTTGAGCTTGCAAAATTTTAAACGAGCCAAGCCCGAGTTTTTAAAAGCTCGGTTCGGCTCGACTTGACTCGGCTCGTCTCATTTGCAGCCCTATGTCCAAGTAGTGTTGTTGTCACCTAGGCAATTATTATGTCATCATCATGGGTCATAGTAGTTTTAAGTTTCTTAAAAGATCAAAGACTCACTAATATACCCACACAAAAGGGGAAGTTTTGAGTTCCTTAGGTTTGACTTCACCATATAGACAAGGACATGAAAACCAACTGACAAAGCATATTATTACTATTGCTTGACTGCGTGAGATATTAGGTAGGATCTACATAAGTGATAGCGGAAGGTTAAGTGTAAAAATAGCAGCCAAGTTAAATGGCTCAATCATAGAGTCTACTTAAAAGCTCTTGGGACTTAAAGAAGAGTAAAACAATAGTTCTCTTAATTGAGCATGAAATGAGGCATATATGAATATGACTAAAGCTAGTTGCAACGTCTATAAAAGAAATGAAAGTGAAAATGTGATGTATGTTGATCTTCTCAATCCATTCCCCATACTTAAACATTCTTGGCTACAAATTAACATAGATTTCATAGAGATTATCGTAGACACCTATTTTTGCCTATTTAGGATTTTTAATATACATATAGTATGTGGGCGAAGCACATATCTACCATCATTTAAAAGAAATTACTAAAATATTAATTATATAAAAATAACCAAAAATATCATTGTTATGTCTCATTTATTAGATGCAATATAGCATTTTTAATATATACCGCATGTGATAAATGCAACATAGGTATCGCATTTAATACATGCTATATAGTATAGCATGTATTAAAGATATATGATGTTGTATTGGTATTTATAGAATTTTTTTCAATTAATCTTTGTCTAAATTTTTTTTCCTTCAATAAACGAAAAATTATCCCTATATTATATGTATAAATCGCAAGGGATTTCACCAAAATAATAATGAAATCTTGTAAATTACCTCAATTATTGTGAATGGGGACATTTTTTCCAACCTGATTCAAATCAAATCCAATGTTTTTAAGATGCAAAAAGTTCAAAGAAAAAAATATGCATGCGGATATCATTTGGAGAATATCACATTTAGATAACGATTTATTGACAAATCTTGAAATCTAAGGAAGTTTTGAAAACAAATATCGCATTTTTAATCATAAAATCATTAAAAAAAGTTCATATTTAAAGAAAGATTGAATCATATAAATAAAACATCGGATTTTTCTTAATTTTTCCAAAAAAAAAAATTGAACCTGAAAATACTATAAATAGAACCTCTAGAAACCATTTTAATCTTCATCAATAGCCATCTCATATTCACATGTTCCAGTGGAGCTATAGAAGAGATAAAGTTTTAAAATATGTAGAATTTCAAACTTGAAAATTCTTCATGTTATGCTATGATTGCAAACCTCCGCTACTGGTTTGTTTCCAAAGGTGGAAGCCGACTCCATTTGACCCGCATAACCAACCCACTCTAGCATTTGACTTGCATGCTCTGTCTCCTCCAGGTAAGTTTTGTTTATTTTCTTTTGTTTATTACTTATTTAATTTCTTACAAATAAAAAATAATAATAAATTAAAAATATATAACGTAATATAAAATATATATATAATAATATAAATATAGGTGTATATATTTATGTGGAAACAATAAGATATAATGTAACGATATATATAGAATAAGATCAAAAAGTTAATTATAAACCTATTTTCAACACCTAGGAAAATTCTGATTTCCTTAAAAAAATAAAATAAAATTGCTAGTCTTCTCTTTTTGGGATTCCATCACATCAAAAACTTATTTTACCAAAAAATAATAATAAGCGTAAGAACTTAAGTTAAAAGAGTTCTAAAATTTAAAAAGATACCAACACACTAAAGTTTTCATCAAAATAATTACATTAGTCTAATTCCGATTAGTAGGTACATAGGCACTTATAAGCAACCTAAAAATGGAAAAAATATTTTCTACCCTCCTCCCATAAATATCAATTTGACTATTGACTTTTTTTTTTATTTTGCAAATATTTGTTAACTTGGTATTGTAAATATTAATATTAACACTATTAGAGTATTGACAAAATGAACTTTCACTTAAAAGTTTAAGATGGTAACTATATAGCTTTAATAGGATAGCTTCTAGACTCATAAAACTTTAGTTCTTTTAAAATTAATTTTTTTGCATATCAGTAACTAAATTAGAGTCAGCCTACCCATCATTGATCCTAATTTATTTTTTCTCCGACCTCGATTAGACTCCTAAAAATTTTTAAAAGCCATTTTTTTATTGCTAATTGATCATTCATATTAAACAAATTAAGGTTTGAGACAAATCAATTTAAAAGAAATCAAATTGGAAACCAAAACAATTAAGCTCAACAGTACTCCATAAATCTAAGGGCGAAAAAACAAAATTGGTCTTGGTAGACAAATTTTATAAATTTAGCCACTTCATACCTTTAGAAAACCCCCTTATACAACCCTACAAGTAACTAATGTTCAAATTGAGTTTATAAACTCCACAAACTCCTCACCTGTATTGTATTGGACAGAGATCCTTGTTTGCTAGTGGTTGTAGAAAGAATTATTCAAGGGAAAAGAACTACCTAAACATGGTATACCATCCCCAATCTAATGGGTCAATTGAAAAACATAATCAATGCTAAACACATTCATCTCAATATCTCAATCCTTAGAAGTCACTCAAATTGAAAATCTGAAATCTAATATAACTTTAAACCTAATCTTAATTAACAAAAATCAACTAGAACAATGAGTCATGAAATGAGCCTGAAATCTACTTGGTTTTGCCATAGTAAGGGCATGCTAGTATGAGCATTTTCTATTTTCATCCTTAATCTACTTTGTTATTCTAGATTTAGTAGCTTAAAAGGTCTCTTACTTGTGTATTGGTTGGCGAATGATTGAGCATTAAGAGCAATAAATTCTTAGGTAATATGTAAATCAATCTTTTGTTGACCAACTGTAAGCTATCCAATACTTTATTAACTTTTTTGTTAATATGATCTCAAAAATTTTCTTGTACCGCCACCAGATTGCATTTGAGTTTGTGGTTTAAATTTACATAAAACATAGGTTTTATCTCTCAACATCTAAGTATAAGATATCATCAAAAGGAAGATGTGGCTAGTAGCTACAATAAAGGCAATATGTCCAAATTATACCGTTGCAGTAACTTATTAATGTGTAGTCGATTTGCTAATACAAACCCCCAAACATTCCTAGAATAAGTTTAAAGGACTAAGCCATTAGACTAATGTTGGATAAGTCCATCAAACTCAGTTTAATAATAAAAGCAAAAAGACAATTCCATGAGTCCTTTCCTGTTAAAATAGTCATCTAAGGGTAAGTGGAAGGGCCGTTCTCTCTTCTAAAATGAAGATTATGGAAGTAAGAGCCATCTCCTCTTGATTTACCTTGTTAATATAGTCCCATGATACTCAAACATTCTTTGCAATGAATTAGCATGGATATCATAAAGGTTCTCCCTAAATCTAAAGGTAGAGACATCATATTAGTCTTAGTGGATTGATGCTTACATTTAATCACTTCTTATCTCTACAAAACCTCGTGCAACCTTATAAGTAACTAATATTCTCTTGGAAACTCCGTGAACTTCTTTCCCATGTTGTCCTTACTTAGGGTAAAACTCAACCTAAGCATGTTGTACTACCCCCATCCTAAGTATTCAAAGTATGTTACATTTAATGCTTAGAAAGCATCAATTATTGCTTAGGGAATTTTCAGAGGTATTCTAGATTCTAGAGGCTTATATAATTACCCTTAGTTGAGTTTCGATATAATACAAACCAACATAATTCTCCCAGTATGACACGCTTTGAAACTTTATATGGTCTTCCATTGACACCGGTATCCAAGGTAGATTGGCAAAAGACAAGTGTGGGAACAGGTAAAGAATTTTAAAGTAAAAGAAAGACATACCAAGCAACTTCATGCTCAAAGGCAAATGAAATAATTCTCTAATAAAAAAAAGGATTGAAATAGAGTATTAAGTTGTGTTTGAAGCCCCTTACAAGTTACATCCATTGGAGTAAGAAATCTAACTAATCTAGCTCTTAAGAACTATGGAGCCTATCAAATGAACAAAAGGATTGGTAAGATTGTCTACAAGCTACCATTGTCTTCTACATAATACATTTGGTTTTTCATGTGCCTTTGCTTAAAAAGAAGGTAAGAAGCAAGCAAGAGCCCTCTAGTGGATTTCTAATTCCATACTTAGAAGGAAAACGCAAGGCTAATTCTCTTAAGATTCTTAAAAGATGACTAATCATAATGTATAATTATGAAAGAGTTCAATCGGTGATACAATTAATTAATGAATTTAAGGGTCTATTTGGATTTTTTTATTTTCATCTGTATCCTATTTATATCTGATCTGCACTTATAACTTATATGTATCTTATTTATATCCGATCTGTTTGATTTGTCTATGAGTAAAACTATCTATTTTTTATTTGTATCTATTTCTTGATAAATATATATTTAAAAATGATAAAAATAAAATACCAAAATGACAAAAAAAAGACAAAACAAATAAATCAATGAATAACAAACGACATACGAAATTCACAACTACTTTGTTAAACAAACTTCCCAATTTTCATCTTTAGGACAATAATGTTACAAAGGGGGAGTAATATCATGAACAAAGTAGAAATTTTATTTTTTCAATTACTTCCAATTGTTATGCATGCTGACATGTAAATATGCCACGTGAAAAATATTATACTAATCTAAGAGGAATATTTTGCCTGTGAGTTAGCTAGGTGAATATTGCTAACAATACATTAGGAGTGAAGGCGCAAATAAATTAACAATCGAACTTAATTTTTATGATACTCGTGCAATGAGCACACAAGCTTAAATAGATTTCAAGTGCAAGTCAAGCTTAGACAAATTTGGGTGTGCGTAAGTATTAATTTGGTGGATAGAAAAAAAATTGTTTTTTAATAATAAATCAAGTTTAATGGAGTCGTACTTAAACTACCAACCTCTAATCAAGATCAAACTTGAAATTCTAAATTCCATCAAGCTTTGAGCTCAAGCTCAGTGTATATTATCCCAACTCAACTCAACTTATTTACACCTCTGACCATGGCTACATATGCACCGCCCATTGTCTCTTCTCTGTAGATCCAAATGAATTACTTCAACGCACATCAAAATTCCATTAATGTAAGAACATCTATCAAGTTTTTCCCACTTATTAGATGTGGAAAATGCGAATTTGTCAACTAATGAATCAGAATTATGTTGATCATATTCAGCATGATTATGGGAATGCATCTAAGTTCTGTATATGTTTTATTTTTGCAGCGCTGGACCCTCATCAATTTGGAAGAGAACCTCGATCTTGCTTTAAGGGAGGCGTCTGTAAAGAAACTACCCAAGACTCGGATATCCCAGCAATAAGAAGTAGTAGTAGAAGCAAGCTATGAATCACTGGAAACCCCTGCAATTATTTCCTCAAGGTGAGGTCGTCTTAAGCAAATCACAAGTAAAGTTGGCTAACGAAATGTTGACAAGATGTACCTTTACTATGTCATGAAAATGGCCATCAGTGAAAAAATCAGGCACTACATGTTCAACAACATTGTGTCTCCTGCTTGCAATTATATAAGGACAATCTTAATGAAAAAAGCCAAAATCAACGAGATAAGCACACTTTGACGATGAGACAAAAGAGTACAAAAGCTCTATTAGGATCTTCAAGCTGAAGCTGTAATGTCAAAGCTCTGGTTGTGAAGATGAGATAGTCAAAATAGTGTCGCAGTATGCCTCACCTCAAATTATTGCATAAGAGAATGTTGCACCTAACGACGTGAAAGAGAAACCTAGGCAAGTAAAATCCATCAGCAACGATGAAAGTTGCCTGGAAAAGGGAAATAACAATCAAGAAGGAGCCAAACAGTTGATCTTTTGTGCAATATAACACTACGGTGGATCAATTTATACGTGGTATACCAGATGTTCCCAAGTTTCCAGCAATTTTCTTAGCAGATGATCTTGTGCATGGCTGAAAATGTATAATGTACCCAGTTCATCCTGTAAGATTGATTCCAATATGTGCATTCCAATCTATAAGAACCACCAAGTAACAGTAAGTCAAAACACAAGCACCCAAATCCATGGATAGAACAATAATGCTCAAGCATTATTCCCACCAGGAAGAATCTGCAAATCAACAATAATCACTTGAAATTTATTTAAAAAAAAAAAAAAAAGCATTGATTGTATAATTACTCTTGGCAACTAGTTCTTACTTCTTCAAAGAAAGAAAGAAATTTTCACATCACAAGACCAGATTGAAGCATGCTAATCAGGTGGGGAAAGAAAAACGGCACTTATATATAATAAAGAGGTAAGGTGATCTAAATCAAACAATTTGCAAGGTTCTCTACTATTAAGATACACCATCATATATGTTTCATTTATTATACAATAGCCCTGAGAAAAAAGGCTGATATATCCTAATGAATGAACATGTGCTCCAGGTAGAATGTCCTGCAAACTACTACTGCGATGAAGAAACCACTGATTGCCAAAATAAAACACTAGAAAAAGAAAAGAATATAGCAGAAATTCACTCTTTAGTCCAACCACCATATTAGAAATATTTCAGCTATAATGGTATGGCCTTCCCAACTCTTTCTAGTTAAAGGGTATGTTATATCCATAAAGTTAATAAGAATCTGGTGATCCTAATTTTTTTTTTTCACCACATTGCCTTTCAGAAAGTTTAGAAATCTACTAAATAATAAGAAAATATTTAGATAATGAGAAAAATTGTTAACTTAGAATTTTTAACATAAATCAAATGCTCCATTTTTTTTTTTTTTTTTTGTTCCTGTTTTGAAATCATATATTCTGTTCTACTTTGTTCTTTTGTATTTAAGTTAATTATACATATTTCCACAGAAAGAAGTATATATTCTATGTTATATGCTATGCATGCGAATTTTTCTTCTTTTTCCCTAATAACTTGTATTCAATAGGTAGAGTAACCAAAGGCCAGGAAAAAAAAAAAAAAAGAAGGTAGAATAACTTAAAACTCCTCAAAGAAAGAAAGCAAAGATCAGCAGCAGTTCCATGCTCAAGAAATCAAAACTCGATATCACTTCTTAAATTTTTGACCTTATAATCTAAGTTCTTCGTGGACAGCAGAAGATTTCACAAAGGGGAATCAATGAGGATTAACTGGCTGTATTTCGTTGCTCTGACCCCTACAGTTTAACATCAGATTAATAAATCTTGATGTACAAGCAGCAAGATATGCTTTCTTCACTCATTACTATGGTAATTTCGTTTTAGTAATCAATTACAACAACTTTAAACACAATGTTCGACTCTTGGCAAGGAAGAAAACTAGAAAATAATTCTTTGAAATTTCACAATGCTGAGAGTCCTAAACCAGAACTTGTAAGAGTCAATTCAGTAAAGAACATTAAATTTTGTATCATTCTTTACCTCACCACATTATTAATGTTAATTCATAGAAAAGAAGTGTAGCATCTATCTGATCATGATTTTTGCTGTTATAACAGTACTAAGTAAAGGTTAATTGCAGAGTCTTCTCACCAGTTTTGTAAGTTCATTTCCAGTTTCTATGCTATTCTGGCACACTTCAATCATGTTGCTATGCAAAGCCCATTTAATAACATCAGCTTCGCGTTCCTTTTAAAAGAAAAAACAACCAGAAACTGCAGAGATCAATTCATGAAACCATTTAAAGAGGCTTTGTGTAATTGCTTTTCAGATAAGGATGAACCTGGCATAAAATGCCAAACACAGATAAGGCAACAGCTCGCACATTGCCGTATACTTCCAATGGGGACTGAAACAGTACTAGAGGCATCAAGAAGTTGGCTATGCCGGCTGCACTAATCAAAGAAGAAAAGAGAACAGATCATAAAAGGAAGACAAATCTATGAAGCCAAAACCTACTATGGAAAATTGAGAACTGAATCAACAGAAGGCTCACATTTGACAAATTTTATCCTGGTTTCTTTATTTGCTGCAATACACTATCAATCATGAAAAAACATTCACATTAAATAAAGCTAAAAGAAAAGCATGAATAAAATCTTCCATACAAAGAGTAAAATTGTAAACCTGAAACAAAATGATGACATTAATGAGTCGCATGGAAGCCCTCTCGGTTAGACATCCACTAACCATCATTCCATATACTGAAATGAGCTCCTGCTTTGCAAGCATAAAAATATATCAAAATGCAGGTCGAACCATCATTCAACAATGCGATAGTTCACACTCCCTAATTATAATGCTTTCCATTGCTATTAGACTGATTTTTAAACTTCAATCTTATTACTATATATCTAAATATCATAACCCAGTGTCTTGTAATTCTTGTACAACAAATATTTTTAGTACCGTATATTAACTCACAACCAATTACACAAACTAGCAAATGCACAAACAAGATTACAACTAACCTGTAACAAGATGGCCATAGTGCAACATGAATCATACAACAGAAAACCGGTCCTGTAATAATTCTCAGGATCCTCTTCCCTCTTCTGTTTCAAGAAAAACAAACCACAATCAATATAATTCTAGAACCATGTTCGCAAAACCAACAGAAACAATGAAAGCGGATAAAAATTAGAGATGCCTCGAGAAATTCTTTCCCAATTTTTCAATAAATTTGCTACTTTTATGAAATGTGCAATTAAACTTTAAAACTCGATAATCTTGCTCTTTTAGCCTCTTAACAGGACACAACCCAAATGACAATAATTCAAAGGAACAACAAGATAAGGATAAATATTAAATCACAACAAGATAAGGATAAAAATTAAATCTTTAAGGACCCAGATGAGAATTATTCAATTATAAATAAAGGGTAATGTCCAAAAGCAAATCTTTGACCTCAAAAAGGAAAGAGCTGAGTAAATGAAGGGCAGATTCCCTAAATTTTGGGTCTTGAAGCTTTAGGATAACTTGAGGAATGGCTCTAGGTTTTCCTAACCAACGTAATCGATGCTTCTTTCTTCCTCTAATTGAAGATCTTTCATCTGAAAATTGCAAAATTAATGAAATAACTATTTATCAAATGCATAATTCGCTATAATTTATAATAATTACCTTGGCATAGTTTTGAATTGAGGAGGAGATTGAGGGAAATTTCTTCCCAGTCCCAGGGTTCTTCAGGCAAATTGGGGAATTCTTCTTCCATGTGGTTGAAATCCAATAAAATGAAGAAGGGAAAAGATTCAAATTTTGCGAGGGAAAATTTCAACGACTTGTAATAGTGTGTGGTTTGATTCCCGTTTATAAATAGATGTATATATAAAATATGGGATTCTTATTATTATTATTATGTCATATCAGATCCATCATCTATTATTTATTACTATTATTGATGAATCTCACTTATTCGTGTCAAAAAAATCATATAATAAAGTACAGCAATTTTTTTTATAAATTTTCTCTCTTTCTTCTCCTTTTTAACTTTTTATAACAAAAATCGTTTTTGTTTCTTTTTAATTTTTACACGCACAGTACAAATACGTTATCTGCCAGTATTTGTATAATTAGAAATTTTTCATTTCTCTTTAATAATACATAGCATAGCATAAGATGCGTTATGCTTCCTCAGTAATAATTTGTCCTCAATCAAAAATATACAGGGCACTCACGGATTTACTTACTCCAAATTAATAATAAGGAAAAACAATAATATTTTAGTAGAAAAATTATAAAAAGGCCATCCAATCAAAAATAATCTATAAATAGGCACTTATTATTAGGATTATTTTCAATCTAATTACATTTCTGTAATTTTTTATTAGTAATTTTTTTCCCTTAAATCTCCAAATCATGCATATCTTACTTAAAAATTATAAATTAAACAAAATCAATAGGCCATTACTTAACATAATACAGCATAAGTTAAGAATTCATATCAATAAAATGCAATCCACTAAATTGTAAAAGGGTAAAATCTACAATTTTTATAATTTACCCTAATATTAATTATATTAATTACGTAAATTATTAGAGGTCAAGCATATAAAAAGTAGAATTTATTTATTTTGTAAATTGAATAAAATATGGGGCACTAATTAAAGTCCACGAGTAAAGTGAGAACATATGTTATTATATAATAGAAGCAAAGCTAGACATATTCACCCATTGAAGCAAACATGTATGGAGAACCCAACCACCCTTCGTCCAAGCGAAAGAGAAATCTGGCAATACACTCCATCGGAATAGAAAAAATAGGGAAGCACTTAGGTCAAGTCGCACCTAAAACAAAATATATTAACCTAGCATACATCTAGTACATTTTGCACCTAGAACAAATATACTAATTTTCAATAAGATATATTGACCTAGAACATTTTGCACGTGGGACAAAAATACACTACACCTTGAATAAAATACACTACCTGGAACATAGCGACTTGTACACAAGTCGCCGTACATAAAAAATGAGCAACTTGGCCTACGTAATTCTTAAAAAATAGCCATATCCATCAAACCTAGACCAGATGAAGTACAAGAAAATGGTGTCGATCCTATGTAGGATGGAAAAGACAAGGGAACGAAAGTCTTCTACAGGGACTCTCTTTGTCCCAACTTTCGAAGCACATATGCTAGTATGCTATGGGGGAGGAGCAAGTGGCATTAGACACAAATGTAGAGGCAACGGAGAGGGAGGAAGAGACGGTCTCTATCAAAGAGAACAAGGATCAACCAAAGGTCAGGGTTTATATCCTTTAGAAAAACAGAGCTAAAGAGTATTATAGCCCCTTAGAGGAATATTATTTGTGCTAAATTACTCAGAATGAATATAGGTTTCAAAGTAATGGACACAAAACTCAAATGTATGTACGAAGGTTTGTAGACCTCTAAAATGGTCCATGCAGGTTTGGGTTACTACTTAATGAACTTCAAAAGTTCGATAAATTGTAACTGACTGATTCAAAATGGCTCTTGGTTCATAAATGGATCTTACTTTGCCATCAAGAAATGGATGCTGGAATTCTAACCTTTCATGAAAGTCTAAATCGGCAACTATATGGATTAGGATCCAAGGCCAATGCGATACAAAAAATTGGACAAGCAATAGAACTGGTATTAAAGAATTATGCCTACACTATTAGAGTAAATAAGGGCAACTTTGTCAGGCTATGTGTCTAACTTAACATGAATGATCTACTGGTGCATTCAATTTAGATCAAAGGGAAAAGTTACCATGTCCAGTATGAAGGTATATCTCATGTCTGTCTAACTTGTGAAAGAGTGGGTCATCTTAGCCCAACGTGTGATAACTCACAAAGCTACCAGTTCAATAGGAAGGAAGAGAGCAGTCAACACACCATGAATGAGAAAGAAAAATCGGAGGAGTCCAATCAGGACCAAACAAGAAACCCAAGCTCTAGGTAAAAACATTGAGGAGGTATAGAAACAATAGATGAAAACTAAAAAGATGCAACAAATAGTAAGTAGTACATATCAAAGCAACATGACCCATAACTTGTATGGGAAATGGATCCTATTTAGTAGAAAGAAGAAATGCATAGGGAGAAGAGTAGAAAAAAACCTTGGGAAAGGGTGGACCTAATGATGAGAATGTTGATATCAATGCAAGAACGATGCATGGAGGGAAATTAAGTACAACCTTGAAAGGAAGCAATAATTTCTCTGAGAGGGCCCCGCAAGGAGAGAGGAGCTCATCTAATCGGGGAAACACACCTTTATCAAACGAAGGGTCTCACTTTTTCCCTAAAGTGACCTTGACAAGTCCACTAAACCTATCATAGGAGGACACATCAACTTTGCTGGGAAAAGTAAGGGATTTTCCACCTGTCAAAACATAGAGTTTTTTGCAAAAGAGGGAAATCATCCCTGGATACCAACAAAAAGAAAAAAGCAACCAACTAGAGACAAATACCCTACGTTTCCTATTCATGGTGTTGCTTTACCAGGTGGAGGTTTCACTTCAACTCGTCAGCCATCACTCAGTGACTCCGCAGTGAATTCGAGTGGTAGCAGAGGTTATAAACAAAATCGAGAGGGATATCAACCACCTAAGGGAAAGAATTTCAACCCTTCACTTACCAACAAGGAGGAATGATGATGGCCTCCCTAGTAGGAAGAATAGAGATAGTGAACAAGGATTCCTTGAATGTAGCGATAGCCCAACCGAAATGGACACTAGACAAGAAAACTTTAAGCATATTGGAATTGATGATTTAAGGAGTAGCGGTGTACATCATGATGGAAACTACTACCCCAACAGTCCAGAACTCATCCCCTTTGAACACATTATGGATTTGGGACAGACGAAGCAATGGCTAATGCCGACGTAAGAGAAGAATGCAATGTTGTTCATAGCGAGGTTCAGACCATGCTTATTTAGAATGGAGATCAACGGATTCCATTTTAAGGGGTCTAACTTCTTCTAACTCAGCAGCACTACGTCGGATTCTGATCCAATGGATACGCTTTCTACAAACTGTAGCAATATCCTCTTTGAAGTGTTGGCCAGGAATGTTAAGGGGAATTATATTGGTGAAAAGGAAACGGATGATCCTCGAACTTTTTTCTACTCACAACCCAAACGTCTTAAATCTCATTAAGATAAGGATGAATAGATTAAAAGAAAAAAAATTTAAAAGAATGCTCCATTAAGAGAAGATAAGTTGTGTGGAAGCAAATAACTTCGGTGGTGGAATCATGCTACTTAGGAATCCCGACTTCATCCGAGTAGAGGAAGTAGCCTCCCATGCACAAGCTATCCACCTTGAAATCAAGGTAAACAATTCTTCCCTTATTTGGCATTTATCTGTTATTTTTGCAAGTTCATATTTAGGAAAAAGAAAGGATCTATGGTAGAATCTAGTAGATTTTTAGGGTACATTTAGTGGACCCTAGATAATGATTAAGGACCTTAATGAAATTCTAACAGGGAAATTATCGTGCAAATACCAACAGCGCTAACCTATACTAGGACTGCAGGACAAATGTAGCATGCATGACCTAAGTTTTGTAGGACCAAGGTTCAACTTCACCTAGTCTAACAGGAGTAAAAACCTAAATGGGCTTAATCGGTGTAGATTAAAATAGGGCCTAGGTTAACGAAGATTAGAAAATGATGTTCCCTGAAGCCAAAGCCCTTTACATCCCGTCTTCAGGTTTAGACCGCCTTTCTATAATGATGACAACCTTTTTAAATATCCAGGGGTAGGGGCTAGGAATGGGGGCCAAGAATTAAAAGACCCTTTCGATTTCAGTCAATGTGACTGGAACACCTTGGTTTGTGTTGTGTTCCTTAATATTTGCAGTTAGATTAAAAACTGTTTTGAGGACACAAAGTTGAAGTTTTTAAAATTTATAAAACTAACATATTCAGTCTAACTTTGATTTGCAATTACCAACACTTTAAGCAAGCGCGCCTCCCAAAGTAGCATAGAAAACATTAGGTCGATCTCAAGGGAAATGGTGATAACTATTTGACTCACTCATCTTCTACTATCTAGCTAAAGAGAATTTAGAAGATCATAAAGAAAAACGAAGAAGTTATACTAGGTTAAACTATTCACAGGCAATTTTCAGGACAAAATAAAAGATCTGTTTGTAACTATGCGAGAGAAAACTTAGGAATTGCTTCACTAACTCCTTATCATGTGATTTCGATTCAAACTCAAATTGAGTGTTTGTTGGTGTATTTGCACCATCAGATTCACAAATGTAAACTACATCATCTCTCAACCTCAATAATTCTAGAATCAAAACTAAACTGTTACTCTCTCGAGCTATACATAAACGGCTTTAAATCCGTATAAAGTTCAAGAATTTGTTATTTGAAAACCCAGTTTGGTTTTAAAAACAAACGACAGAGAGTTTCACAGTTTCTCTCTCGAGCTAACTATGATCAGCTTCATCAAAAGCTTTAGATCTTATTCACTAAAATCTCCTCTCGGTCTCATTTAATGAAAATCAAACATGAATCTAATCAGACATATCACCTAATTAGACTCACTCGTTAAACTCAAGCTATTGAATACAAATACCCACGCAATATATATAAGCATCAAATTGAAATCACATGAATCAGAATTTGGATCCACAAACCCTAAGTCAAAGATATTACTCCTTCATAAGCTCAGGCATTATAATCAAATACATTGGAGAAATAAACTCAATCAATGAATGAATTCAATTAAGTACAAAATTCTCATAGGGAATTATAAACACAAACTTAAAGCAATTTACCCAAAAAATTTGAGAAAACCTAGTAAGAAGAAATTGATTCTTTCATTGGGAGCTCTCTGCATTAAAACTAGGTTAAAAACTATACATATGATTACACTGTTTTACAATACACCCCTAGCGCTTATTTATAGACTTATACTATAAGGAAATCGTTTAGATTATGATTTGCCTACGTGGAAGATCTCAATAACGGTTTTTGCCTTCTCATTCTTACGCACGCGTACAGACTAGAGAAACATGCGTTTTATTTATGTTACTGGTCGAGCTCTCTCCAAGACTCAACTTTATTCATTAGGACTTGGCTCCTTTGTGATAACCTTCTATCCAAAAATCAAGGCCATGGGATGAGAAAGTGCTTTTTTCAAGGGTTTCAGGGCTCGACTTTACTTCAGCTTCAAAACTTCCAAGTCTTTGATATACATTTCCATGGGGTAAGTTTTAGCCTCAACTTCAGGGCGCGACTTTAAATTTTTTGGCCTCGACTTAGTCTTTTCTTCATAATTTTAGCCCTTGAAGGTTCTGTTTTGCCCTCAATAGAAGTCTGATCTTCCTACAACTGTTGTTTTACAGAAAATCTGATCCAAAACTTCTTTATTTCTTCACTTCTTCATCTTAAGAGCTGAAAACAACCATTAAGCATAAAAGCACATTTTCACATGAATTTAATTAAAAATGCATTAGAAATATGGTCAAAATCCTATGGAAATAATAGAGTTAAAAGCACTTATCACACCCATAGTTTAGACATTTTATGAAAAATGACTAGAAGACTATGGGCTTTCAGAACCCGGACTATCTCGACTACTTCACCAACGCCATTAAGAGATGGAACAAGGAAGTCTTTGGCATCATTCATTAGAAAAAAATGAATTCAATACCAATCTAAAACCAATCAAGTCCTCTATCCAAAGAAATCTTACCTAAGCTCTTATAGACAACCAAACTCTTTTAGATAAATAAAGAGCGTTAGAACTTGAACTTGAGGAAATCCTCAACTATGAAGAAAAGTTATGGGATGCCAAAGTTAAAGCTAAATGGATAATCGATATGGAATGCAATATGAAATTCTTCCATAATCTAACCTTCACTAGAAGATCAAAGCCTAAAATTATTGGTCTTTTCAATCAGATGAGGGAACAAATCTCAGAGGAAAATTCTCTTAAGTGCCATGTTCAAATCCTTCTTTCATAGGCTCTACACTATGGAAAAGGTGCTTAACAAAGACACTCTTATTTCTTGGGAGAATTGTGGGAGTTGCTTGATACTGGAGCAACTTTTAGACCTGAAGCGTCCAATTAATCTAGAAGAAATTAAGAATGCACTTCGTTGTATTGCAAGCAATAAGGCCCAGGGATTGATGGCTTTCATGCCCTTTTTTATAAAAGTTATTGGGATATTGTAGGATCATCCATCTATGAAAGAGTAATGATGTGCTTCCATAAGGGAGTCATTCTAAAGGACCTTAATCATACACTAGTAGTTCTCATTCCAAAAATCTAGGAAGCCTATAAGCTGAAAGACTTTAAATCCAGCAATTTATGCTCCATCGTTTATAAGATCATACAAAAATTATGGTCAACCAACTGAGGCCTTAATTAGATGATCTTATCAACCCGGTACAAGCAAGCTTTATTCCTAGTAAATCAGCAGTAGATAATCAAGTGGTTTTTCAGGAGGTTCTTCGAGTTATTAAAAGAAAGAAGCTTTAAGAAATGGATGATAGTCAAACTTAACCCAGAAAAGGCACACGACAAGATGGAGTAAGACTTCCTCAGGAGTACCCTCAAAATCTTCAACTTCCCATCGACTTAGGTTACCTTGATTGCAGCTGTCTAGCTATTGTTAGCTATGAAGTCTTATTCAATGAAGCCACTCTAGATCCTTTCCCAGCTAGTAGAAGCCTTAGATAAGGAGATCCTACATCTCCCTATCCCTTCATCCTTGGAATGGAGCTCTTGAGTAAAGTAATTCATCACTGCTGAGGTAAAGGGTTGAAGCTAATCATACTAAGGGGTACGAGCCTAGAATTTACCCATTTCATGTTTGTAAATTACATTATCCTCATGGGAGAAGCAACTAAACAGAATGTCAAAACCATGAAAAACATATTGACACTCTTTGAATGTCTCGTGGGTCAAAAGATGAAGGGTGGAAGTCGATCAGACTAAGGGGTACAAGCCTAGAACTCACCCATCTCATGTTTGCGAATGACATTGTCCTCATGGGAGAAGCACTAAACAGAACTTCATAACCATGAAAAACGTCATGATACTCTTTGAATTTCTCGTGGGTCAAAAGATGAACCATGTTTAAGTTGGTTATTATCTTCTTAGGCAACACCTTAGAGGCAGAGAAGACTAATATTGTTGAAATATTAACCCGCTAGTTAAAGAAGGCGGTTCATTGAAATTACAAGATCTTGTCTTCATCATCCAAAAGGTTAAGTGGAAAATAGATGGATGAAAAGCAAGGTTCATAAGCATGGAAGGATGATTTCTAATAATCATTACTAAGATAAAGACTATGCTAAACTACTATGCTCAACTCATTCCTTTACTAAAGAAAATCACTATAGAAGTTAAAAGGGCTTGTAGAGGTTTTCTATTGGGATCAATGGAAGAGAAAAGGAGGATACACTAGATTGAATGGAATAAATTAAAGAGATGCAAAGAAAGAGGAGGGCTAGGCATCACTGATCTAGCGTTGCAAAACAAAGCGTGGAAGACAAAGCTGAAGGGGGAGGTATAAATGGGGAAGTTTAGATGGAGCTCACTTCTTCAAAAGAAACTTGAACACCGAAGGGACAATAGACAGAAAAAGAGTAACTCTTCCCTAACGAAAGCACTAAGGAAAGCTAATGATATCCTTGACTAAGAAGCCCTACGTAAATCTAATCATGGGAGGGATGTTCTCTTCTAGGAAGACAATTGGAATGGAAACGGACCTTTAAGAAATGGATTTTTGGCCCCATGAATAGAGACATACTCTTAATCATGCTCTGAGATACATGGTCTGGCATAAGTGATTGGAATGAAGATTTCATCCAATATCCCTTAGATGACACCATCATAAACAAGCTCACAAAAATTTTCCTTTCCTAGATGATGAAAATATAGAGCCAACAACCATAACTTAGTCCTTCAAATGATAAGGCGAAGTGGAAGTGAGGGACTTTTACAATCATCTACACGAAAGACTAGAAGAAAAGAATGAAGATTGGAGTTGGGTATGGAGCACCTTAAGATTCCTAAAGATTCACATGTTTCTCTAGTGAATGATCCACAATGCCCTACTAAGTAGACAAAACTTGGCACAATGGGGCTTAAACATAGATGTAAGGTTCCCTTCCTGTGAGGAGGGGGCTGAAACTGCCAAGCACATTTTCAAGGATTGTACAGTTTCCAAGTGGTGGTGGTGGATCTTAATTACTCTTCAGAATTTTATTCTCCTTCAGGCTAGATCTGAAATCTTTGGTTAAGAGAAATGCCAAAAGAGGTCCACAAGTGCAAAGAAGCCAACACTTCCCATGGCCATGTTGCTTTGTTTTTTTTCTTTAGGGTATCTGGCTAGAAAGGAATAAGCGGATCCATTCCACCCCATATCAACCTCAGCAATACATTGCAAGGGCCAAGGCTTTGGAATGGTCGGCTTTACCAAAAATGCACAAGACATCTCTAATGAATCACCTCACTAAGGTGAATGATAGAAACTACTAGAGCATTAGCTCAAATTTAACTATGATGCAATGGTCTCAGGCAAGCATAATAAAGCAACAATGGGTAGCATATGCTGAGACTCTCAAGCACGAACTATAACGGGTTTTTGCATTTGTTTAGCGTAGTCCTCACCACTTGAAGATGAGATCCTATCCATCTTTAAAGCCATCAAAAAGAGCATGGATACTAGCTTTACACATGTTATTTTTTAATCTAACTCTCTTACTACTATTAAACTGACAAATAACATAAACTTCTCACCATTCGGCCATTTTTTAATCTATTGAATCTCTACAAGGGTAAGCTTTTGCTCCCAGATGATTATAAGATCCTTTATATGCACATAGAAGCTAGCATTTTTATTGCAACATAGCAAGGAAAGGCCTAGATGAGATCCCTCAGCATCTTGCCAACATGGCCAAATTTGATTTCTCCCTTTCTATTCTCTTTTTTTTTTTTTTCCAAATAATGTAAATCCCATGTTAGGGTTAGTAGTTCGGATGAGCCTCCATGGCTATAAGACTAATTTTATGTTGACTTTTGTTGTTTTTATTATGGAAGTTTTTAACCCACTGAAAAAATATATATGTTATTATAATTATTCAACTTACTTTTTTATTTTTTTTCCTAAATAAACAAATATTCATTAATGATTAAATGCACCGCAATCATACAAATTATAGTTATAATGCAAAGGTCTAGAGACACATAACAATAGCTTCTGAAAGGGGATGGAATGCTAAGCCACCAATCGATGGGCACATTCCTCTTCACATATAGGTACGAAATAGTTTCCTTATTAATAAAAACAAAGCCACTAAAACATAAAACAAAGGCGTTAATAGAGACCGGGATTATTTTTAGAAAGTCCTAAAGGTCTAATGCAAATTGTGGAACTAATTTGATAAGGCCTTAAAAGAAGGAAATCTAACATAAAAAAAAAAACATTATGCTTGGAAGAAGTGCTTTGCATTCCATAGATTCAAGATTAAAAATGAAAGCCAATTTTAAACTCCTTGCAATTAGCTAGCAAGGGTCATTAGAACCAATTATAGATAGACCTACTTGAAAACTAGGCCCAAACCATGATGCATTATAAAAATATATACCATAGGCCCTTGAGTGGTAAAACCATTATTTGTTTCACTATTAACACAAGTGACCAAACCATGCACTTGATTGTTGTATACTTAACTGCTATCCAGCTGTAACACTTTTGAAAGACACGATTGCCCATATTTACGTCGACACATTGTTATCCTATCAATCTTTTTGGAATTCATTCTATACCCTAGCACATCGTTTATTATGTCCCTACAGCAATTAAACTTGCTTTTTGCTTTTTGTTAAAATATTCCCTTAGTAGTTTTGATGACAACAAAAGAAAATCAAAGATGTCTAATCTATTTGATCAAGCATTTAGATTTAATTTATGTATTAGAAAGTTTACCATAAGAACTTTTATCAGGACCTACAACAAAAGCTTTGAACTCAAATACAAGACTATATAGGTATCAAGCTAATTATACTTTGAACAAGGATCAAAGATCTCGATGAACACCCAACTCCACTTTATTATACGTATTTAGGTAATACATCTAATGCATTCCACTCAAAGAGGATTAAATCCATGGGGATAACTTATTCTTTTGGGTTAGAGTTTTATTTTCTAAAGACAAGTAAATTTATTTTCGAATTCTTATTTATCTTTTCGAAAGAATATTTGCATGAAGGAACAATTTTTTCAAGACAACATTAGAAGATAAAGCTTATCTAAACTTGTTGATAAGATGCAAATAAGAAGTGTATCAATGATTATTTCCAGATTTTGAAGACCTCCTCATATTACAAAAAAATGACTAGCTTTTCTCATATATTTTAAAAGCTGTTTAAAATTTTCAAATTGAAGCAATGACAACAAATTATCAAAGATCAAATCAAGTTATCTTCTTAAAGCATATGGATTACTTCATGATAAGGATGACTGGATATTGTGGGAATTTTTTTTGTTTAACTTCAAACGTTCAAAATACAAGATGATATAGAGATTATTCTTTCTAAAGATGTTAATGAAGAACTCTCCAAGATTTCATCAATAGAGACGTTAAAAGAAGTAATTCAAGCTCTCAAGATATTCAACTTGCTGGTAATATTCATCGAAAGCTTATTTTGGAACTTACATCGAAAACAGATTCACTTACATTTTTTTTTGTTTTAAGCTAAATTTTTGAGATTCTATTGTATCTCACTAAACTATCCTTGCTTTTTATTTTAAGAATCAAGTTTATTATTATATTAAGAGGATTACTTTTTAGTATCTTAGAGTTCTGTGATTAGTCTATGTTTAAGGCTAGTAAAATAGAGCAAGATAGTATTAGTGTTTGTAATCTCTCAATTTGATTGAATTAGTAGAACGACTGAAGTGGATGACCGGATCGCCAATAGTGGAGTTGAAAGAGATAATTGACTCACAAGAACGAACCTCTAAATCTTGGGCCTTATTTATTTTCCGCACTTTAAATTTCGTTATTACTTATCGCATTACTTTCATTCATCTATAGCACGCATAAAATAAAAAAGTTGTAAAAGTTTTTAATAACAAACAATTCACCCCTTCCTTTTTGCTTGTTAGCTGGGACCTACATTTGGTATTAGAGCGAGAGATCTTTTGATTTAAGAGTGTAATCATTATGGATGATAACATGATCAATATTACAACAAACTGCATTTCCTCTTTTGATGGCACTAATTTTCTTTATTGGAAATATAGGATGGAAACGTATATTAAAACCATAGATTTCACCTCATTAGGAGATTATTTAATATGGTGATCGAGAACAAATGTTTAAAGAGAGTCCAATACTCACAGATCGAGAACTTGTGTTTAGAAAAAGGTTGAATTGAACAATAATGCTAACAACAAGATTTTGATGATTATTTCCCAATCTGTCTTTATTATAATGTTATCATGTTCAGCGGCAAAAGAACTATGGGACAAGTTGTGTGAAACCTATGAATGTACCACTAAAATTAAAGACACAAGAAGAGGAGCCTTAATGCAAGATTATGAGCTGTTCCGATTTAAAATTGGTGAAAGTATCTCTGGTGGTTTTAATCATTTTACTTTAATTAATAATGAACTTATTTTACTTGGAAAGAAATTTGAGGACAATAAGTTAGTAAGAAAGATCTTAAGGATTCTACCTAGCTCATGGGATTCCAAGGCCAATGCAATTGAAAAGGGCCATGATTTAGACAAGCTGACTCTAAGCCAATTAAGGGAGAAATTGCAAGCATATGAGTCAAAACTAAAGCATCAAAGTGACCTAGAAAAGAACAAAAAGTCCATTGCATTCAAGGCTATAGAAAATGATCTAGAGTCTGACAAAGATTTTGAGAGTGATGATGAATGTAAGGACGTAGGCCTGCTTGTGAGAAGACTTACAAAGCTGTTAAAAAGAAAAGGTACAATCTAACTAAAGCAAACATTATGCTAATGACTGTTTTAAGTATGACGCAAGAAAAATGTTCAAAGAAAAAGATGAAAGAAAAGAAAAGGGAAATTGTGTGCTATGAATGCAAAAAAGCAGGGCATCTCAAGTATGAGTGTCTTGTATTACTGAAAAAAAAAAGTATAAAATAGAACGAAAAAGCTCTCATGGCAACATGAAATAATATAGACAAATCAGATGTTGCATCAAATGGAGAATCAAAGGATGATGAAGACACAACTATGTGCTTCATGGCTCAATCTGAGGCATCTTCTAAATTCGAAAATGATATGCTTAATCGCTTTAGAAAACAAGTTAAACAACTTTTAAAAGATTTATCTAAGGCTAATGAAAAGATAAAAGCTTTGAAAAAATGAAAAGGAAGTCATATGTTAAGCAAATCAAATTTTGCTTGATGAAAATTATATTCATAAACATGATACTGAAGTATTACATGTGGATAATCAAAATTTGCATGAAGGACAAGATATGCTAACAAAGGAAGACAATGTCTTGCGAAAAGAAATTAAGGATCTTAAAATAAGAATTCATGAAGTTTCAAAAGATTAAAGTTCTTACTCAGTAAGTTTTCTGAAAGTGATGAGAAGGTACAAAAATTGATATCATCTCAAAAAATGAGTAACTCAAAAGAAGGACTAGGCTATAACGAAGCTAAATCTTCCAATCAATTCAAAAAAACAGTTTTCATAAAAGAAAAAAAAATCGATAACTAAGGATAATGTTGATACAAGTAACAATAAGGAAGATAAAAATAAAAATGATAAAGTACCCTAATAATAAAATTGCTATACAGGATGGAAAGTCTATCGTAAGTTATCCTAGATAGAATTATAGAGGATACTACAAAAGTAATCACGGACGCAATTTCAAAGGATATCACAGAGGATACACTATAAGATATTCCAAACATTTCATTATCAATATCAACATAGAACAATAAGTCCATATCAATATCAAAGAAGATCACACCAACATCAAAGAAGACTAGTAAGACCTAGCCCTTATGCATGCTTCTTTTGCAATAAGTATGGACATATTGAAAAATATTGCTATTATAAAAATAACAACCTCAATAAACAACAAGTGAATAATCAAAATTCTACGAGCTTGAATTTTAGAAGACCCAAGCTAGTTTGGGTTCTTCAAAATGTTTGACCACATGTCTATGAATGTAGAAACATGAAGTCAAGATTTAAATGACTTTGGTACCCTGATAATGGATACTAAAGATACATGTCAGGAGATGCTTAGTCATTCACGAAAATAGAGTGGAAAGATAGAGACAATGTAAAGTTTAGTGATGATAGTAAATGAAAGATAATAGCTACTAATACTATAGGGTTTCCACTAACAATAATTGAAAATGTTTCCCTAGTAAGAGGCCTGAAACATAATCTCTTAAGCATAAGCTAATTAAGTGATAAATGATACAAGATGATCTTAGTAAGGATAAAGTTGAAACTTATGATCAAAATGGTAAAAAATTATTTGAAGGTTTTCGTAAGAAAAATATCTATATGATGGAATCTAAAAAAAGTTGATGCTGAAAGATGTTTTCTATCCATGCACGATAACTCTTTTATATGGCATAAGAAGCTTATTCATGTTAATTTCTTTCAACTTGAAAAGCTTTTGAAATTAAAATTGGTGAATGGTTTGCCCAAAATTTTTGTTAAGAATGACGATACTTATTTAAAGAATAAAATGGCTTTAGTTTCTCATAAATCGAAAAATATGATTTCTACAAAAAAGACCTTTAGAATTGTGGTATCTTGATATGTTTAGTCCTACATGTTGATTAAGCCTAAGAGGTAATAAGTATAGTCTTGAGATTGTTGAGGATTTTTCTATTTTTACATGGTTGAGTTATTGAAACATAAACGTGATGTTTTTTATGCTTTTGAAAAGTTTGCTAAGTAATTATAAAATGAAAAAGGACGATCGATAGTAAGTTTAAGAACAGGTCATGGTGGGGAATTTGAAAACATAAGTTTTATGAATTTTTGTGAACAAAAAGGAATAATCACAATTTCTTTGCTCCTTACACAACACAACCAAATGGTGTTATTGAAAGGAAAACTAGACTTTTACAAGAAATGACCCAAAGCATGTTAAATAAAAGTGGTATTGCATAACATTTTTGGGTCAAAGCTATATCTAATTCATGGTATATTATTAACCGTGCTTATGTGAGACCTTTGACACAAAAAACAACTTATGAGATTTACAGAGGAAGCTCGCCAAATGTCTCATATTTTCATGTGTTCGACATTAAGTGCTATATCAAGAAAATAGAACTTGATCTTGGTAAATTTGATGAATGAGTTAATAAAGGAATATTTCTTGATTACTCCTTGGACAGTGAGGCATTTCATGTTTTCAATAAAGTGTCTAGAGTAGTGGAAGAATCAATAAATGTTAAATTTATAGAAAATGTGAAACACGGTGATTCTAATGATGATATAATTAAAGATAAAAACAAGGATGGAAATTTAAAATCTCAACAAGAATTACAAGATATAGCCAAAGTACCTTTAGAATATAAAGTAGGGAGTTCGCAAGAACCTATTGCAGAAGGTCAGCCAAATCCTTTATCGAAAGGTTGACAAGCAAGCACATCAAAACCTTCGCAGGTTAATCCCGAATCTTCGAAATCTTAGAGATTTAAATCATTTCATCCACTAGAACAAGTGTTAAGCAATATTAAATCTAGAATAATGACAAGATCAAAATTGAAGAATACTAAAAATCATTTTTCTTTATTATGAGGCTTTATTAGATAATAGTTTAATCAATGCCATACAAGAAGATCTTGCTCAACTTGAAAGGAATCAAAGTTGGACGTTAGTTTTGGACCAAAAGATAAGTCCATAATCGACGCTAATTTGGTATTCAAGAACAAGCTTGATGAGAATGGTAAGATTGTAGAAACAAAACAAGATTAGTGGCTAAAGGCAACCTACAAGAAGAAGGTATAAACTTAGATGAAATTTATGCTCGAATTGCAAGGTTAGAAGCAATCAAACTCCTTATAGCCTATGCTTGTTATAAAGATTTGTATGGTAAGGTTGGTTCGGCTAGCTGATCATGTGTGATAAGCGCAATGTCAACCTGAGAAAAGTTTTGAACTGATGACATGTGTGCTGATGTTTCAAAGAGAGATGTGGGAGGAGGAATAGGCAAACCCAAATTTTTGGAGTGCGTGAATACGACAAAAGATCAAATCTGATAGATTTGATCGTTCTTGACTTGTTCTTCATAAACTAGTTGCTTTGATTCTTTCTGGAGTTATTTCAACAAAGTTTTGACATTGTTCTCGATTTTAGCAATACGTAAAATGGCCCCAAATGAAAGGAGAAACCTCTTATTTATAAATATTGGAGACTGATGGTAACTGTTGGATGACCCCTAGATGAATAGTTAGGATGAAGAATTACTTGCACGACCATTAGATTTCTTCAATGGATCCAACAACCAGAATCCATCCCTTCTTTTATGTATATGGGCATGGGCTTTAGATATGGGCCTAAATAGAATGAATGCTTTTTTAATAAAATGAGCCAATTTTCTTATTAAAATAACTCATATTTAATATAAAATAGAAATAAGCTAATTTTATTATATATAAGCCTTATTTAACCAAGCAAAGCCCAAATTAATCTATAAAGATAATTTTGGAGTTTACTTTTCAATGTATAAGAAAACGAAATTAGTCTGAGAGCAAAATAAACCGGTCTAATGATCTCATTCCAAGCTTACTAAGCTAAATCTCTCTATGGCATCCCTTATTGGACTCAATTTTCTTAAGTCCTATCACTAGCTCAGAAGATTAGCTCGTGGCATTAAATTGGGTCAAAAACTTAATTTTTGAAATGACCCTCTACATTTTGCCCTCTGGCCAAAAGCTTCTTTAACAAAGTCATAAAGGGGGTTTTGGGTATTTCATTGAGTGGATTTTATCTTCAGATTTGTTGTAGAACACTAGGAAGAAGTTGCACTTGACCTCAAATCGTATATTGTATTGCATTGATGAATTAATACTTTTGATCCTTGTCAATGAATTAAAATAAGTTGAAGTATCTTCTTCAAACTGAATGTAAAACATCTGATGAAGCAAATTTGTTGTCGCATAAATGCTTTATGATACTGAACAGGCAGATATGTCTTATACTTTTTGAACCACTATTGAGAGATTTATTTCATTGCATTATTTTGTGCCGTATCTTTATGATGGTCATCTTATTTCTTCTTCTTCTTCTTCTTCTTCTTCTTCTTTACAATGTTTCTAAATTGAATAAGATCATTAAATTAAGCTCAAAAGTACAAAGGTAAATGGGGCATATGCTGTCCAAACCAAGGGTAATTTTTTTTCAGCACCACCTAATTAAATTAGGCTTCTAAAAGATTTTTACATGCTTCCAATATTGAATTTGGGCTATATCTTGCTTGGGCAAATTTATAACTGGCCAAAATTGGAAAGCAAGTAATTTTTCCAAAAACAATTTATCACTTGCCAAAACTACTCCAACTCAATACATCAATTATACAATGCTACTAAAATAACTTTGTCAAATCTTTCTTCGAACCTCTTTTAACATAACAACATTGTCATTCACCACCCAAAACACTCAGACATCAATCTTAGTGAATCATTGTTGATCAGAACAAGTAGGATAAATCTGATGCTTTAACTTCGATCACGAGTTTCACTGACCCATCTTCGTACACAGCCGAGTTTAAAACGTCTTCTTCTCCTTTTTTTTTTTTTATTATTTTGTCACCCATTTTTTTATTGATCTTGTTCGTCATTCTTCACACCATTTGAACTTTTTATGTTTTTTTTTCTAGGGTTCATCAGAACTCCGGTTTTCCACCTGTTAATGCTTGACATTGTGCCTTAAATCCATTAACTTGGTTGAAATAATTACGTCCCAGGTAAACCAATGATCGTATAGGGCACAACTTTAAAGGGGGAAACCACCATTCTGTATTCTGTGTTTTTATCTTGAATGCTTATTATCAATCCAGTCAAAGTCTTTTTTTTTTTTTTAAATTCAAAATTACACCAGCACTGTGATTTTGGGAAAAAGAATAAAGAAAACAAACGATCTTTTTTTTTTCAACTTTTGTTTTTGCACAATTTTTTTTACGATTCCTTTTTAACGATTTTCTTTTTCTTTTTTTTTTACACGATTTTCCTCTTTTTTTAATGGATTTTGATCTTCTTGCAGTTTAACAAAAAAAAAAAAAAAAACACCTTGTTATTTCTAGATTTCGTAGTAGGCTTATCCATCATCCTAACTCTCCTATTCTCTACTATACTTGGCAGGAGCCAAAGAGTAATCTTGTGTCGCTCTGGTACCCAATCTTTGGCACAGACCTATGAGTGAACTTGTGTTATTTTGGTACCTGATCTCTTCTAGTTTTGATACGAGCCCACGGATTTCCAAGCCCATTCGTACGACACTTTTCCATTAGATGGATAATTCATTTTACATGGTCTATCTTCACTCGACTACGCATAAGGACTTCAAGATAAATCCTTCTCATCATACTGGCCTGATCTGTCATAAAGACCTACTGGCTCATCAAGGAGGACGTGTACCTAAGGTTCCAACTCCTCACGATAGCTGGATTGATAGTGTACTAAAGGGTGATTCCTTCCGAATGAATGTAAGGACCAAAGGATCACGTGTGCCTACACCTACTGATGGACATCGTTTCATCATTCTAGAGGTTTCTCTACAATTGAATAATTACATCAATGCTGCTCTTGTGCTATGCTTCAAAAATGAAGGCAAAAAATACCTTTATCACGTACTCATTTTAATTTTCAGAAGTCAATTGTTGTAGAATGGTCCACACATCACTAGGACTAAAGATCATGTAGCATGTTGAAGCAGGCTAACATTCATAGTGCTATGGCGAGTCTGAATTTTTCATTTTATGGTTTAATTTCTCTTAGTTTGATCCGTATCAAATCCTAACCCATTTGAAACGAACCCTCAACTATGAACTAAAAGAAATTTGCTTTTTTTAAACTTTTAAGGAGTTGTCACTCGATCGAAATTAGGAAAAGAATTGTAAGTTAGGATCAATAGTTTGATTGATCGTAACTTAGCCACTAGTCTACGAAAAAATTAATTTTAAATCCAAATTTGATAAACCAGAGAATTTTGGATTCGGGGGCTATCCTATTAAAACCATATGTTTACCACTTAATTCTTAATTTGAAATTTATCCCTTTAATGCTCCAAAAACTCATTGTAATATTTATATGTCTTTGTAAGTTAGTGAAGAAAATTAGTACTAACAAAAAGAATAACACAATCAGTTTCATATTTACAAAAAAGAAATGATGAAACAAAAAAGATTTTTTTTTAGATTTTATGTTGCCCCAAAAGTGCGTACGTACTCGCTGATCTAGATCAGATAAAACGCAATTCTTTTGATAAAACTTTTAGTGGGTTGGTCCTCTTTAATCTTTAAATTCTTTTCACTATAAGTTTATTAATTTTGATTTTTTGCAAAACAAGCTGATTTAATGGATATCAACTTAAAGGTTACCAATTAAAGACTTTATTTTAAAAAAAACGAGTATTCTTAATGATAAAAATTCTTTTTTATACTTTTTATCAACTTCATCTTTAAATAGACAAAGCAAATTATTACACTTATTCTACATCTTTATAATTTCTCCCTTTTATATTTTCTCCTTAATTTTTTAATCTTTAAATTCTTTTATTATTATTGAAATTATTTAAGCTAAAAAAAAAGGGATCAATAAGCTTACCTAGTGCAGACCTGGACGAAGTAGGAGTGTTCGCGAGTCGGATATCAGGATATTGGAGCTGGTTGGATTTGGGCGCTGGGTTGGATTCATGACTAGAAAATGCAGGCGGCCGATTAAAAGTGAAGGTATTAATCTAGCAATGTTCAAAATTAATGGGGCTATCGGATGGGGTCCATAGGACGAGTTGAAAACTCTAGTAGCCTAAACTTTACTCAAAAATCTACTTAGTTGGTGGTACCAACTCCAGTTGGTGGCGGCACACGGATGAACTTCATTGGAGATGGTGGCAGTGTTCTATGGTTGATTTGAAGCTATCAAATCAAAGCTGAGGCTTACCAGAAGCTTTCTGGAATACCCAAAACAATCGAAAACACCTTGAAAAACCCTAGTTTCCTATGAACTTCGAATTTATTCTTTTTGAGTGGATTTCTCTTGTGATTGTTGATGTTTCTGATGCCACAGATGGAGGATTCAACCCCTATTTATACTAGATTGGGGTTGAATTAACTGGGAAACGGCCATTCATGGCGAAAACGAAGCATGCATGAGTTCGAGTTTTCTAAGCTCGATTGAACATGTTTTAAAGCTTTCGAGCTTAATAAAACGTTAGGAAAGGATCCAACATGCTTAAATTGAATTAAACGCGTGCTTTCGAAAACTAACATGAAAAATTATCTTGAAATTTAAATTCTTCATTATGACCGAAAACATTTTTTTTGTCTAAACTTTGGATCAAAAATTGAATGCCAAATCACAAGTTATTGGAGTGGTTTTTTATTTGAATTTGTAGTACCACATTCCCTTCCCTCAATTTGGTGAAAAACGAGGGGAAATGGGTAAAAATGAGCTCAAAATAACTTCATCACACAAGACACGATTAGGCTTTAGTAGGGGAAGATGATGCACATGTACGCGCACTAACACTCGGGTACGTGCGAGGCACACGCTTATCGAAAAAAATTTCCATGTGCCTGCATGGAATCAATCCCCAGTCCCCTTTGTGCTCGCATGTGTTCTTTCCAATAAGCCATTGGCCTATGTCTCGGTCATGTAGTCACTCAAAAATTGGACCAATGCCAAAATGGCCAATGAGCCCTTTCATCAAGGCCTAACTTGACATAAAAGGCTAAATTTTTTGTCTTAAGTCCTTTTTCCACCTGAATAAAGCCTTAAGCCTTTACAAAAACCTGAATTCCTAATATATTTGTGTGTGTATGTGTGTGTGTGTGTGTGTATTATTATTACTATTATTCTTTGTTTTTTTTTTTTATTATTTTTTTTAAGGAAAAGGCAAAAATGGGGTGTGTACATGCCATTGCTGTGTCTATGCAATATATTTTCAGGAAGATGGAAGGTCCAACAAATGGCGTGCAATAGTATCTAAATGGACTACTTAGACTTACACCTTCATAGGGTCATGGGGTGAATTTACACCAACATTAGAAGATGTTTTCCTGCAATTGAAGCTTCCTTCTTTTAGAAGTACAGATGTTATTACTGCGTTACACTCACCCGAGTAAAAGAAAGTGTATGACAATCTATTGGAAGCCTACCATGACATCAAGACATCAAAGAAAAGTACTTTCTTATCATGGATTAGTTACTTCTTTATAAGTAAACAAGGGAAGTGTTAGTAGTATTCTCATTATTTGGATTTCGATGATAACAAAAAGAGTTACATGTTAACTAACAAGTGTATTGAATGTCAAGTTCTTATGAAAATGTTTTACAAGAAAATACCAATCAGAAAGTATTTTAGAAAGTATTTTCAAGAGCAGAAAAGAAGCAGAAACAATTTCAGAAAGCAAAATAACGTGTTGCGTGGATACTTTACGAAAGAGTACAAACTCGGAGGATATTTCAGAGAGTATTCAAGGAAGGTTATTAAGCAAGAATGAAGATTCAGAAGCTTTTTCAGCAGGCATTTCACAAGAGTTACAATATGATAATGGATATGAAGACCCAGCACCAAAGTGATTGTATTTGGGAAATACATTTAATAATGTTCCACAAAGTCGGTTTAATATCCAAAGGGGAATAAATTCAAAATAGAGATCATTTTCAAGAACAATTAAAGAACATACTACATATTGCACTTAAAAAAAAAAGGTTAGTGTGCATAATATGAAGTACTTACAAAAGGAAATCAGATTTCCAAGGATAATGTCTGAAGATTTTATTATACGGAAAATATGGAAATATATCTATGAGAGAATATGTTATCAGAGGATATCATAAGATTCATGTTTCAAGAAGATCGGTTTATTTTTGTTGCTATTTTCGTGGGATTTTTCAAATTAAGATCACGCACCAAGATAACAACAAGTTTTCTTATTCTTATCTTGATGGAAGACGTCTGGAACAAACAACTCGAAGATTTTCAAATTTTCAAATAAAAGAAGACTCTATCAACAAGTCATCCGAATTAGAAGCAGAAAAGAAAGGGATCAAGCTTATCTATTCCAATGATTTAGCCGTTAGAAGATTATCAAGCTTATCCATTTTTTGAAAGTTCCAACCGCTTGAGAATGTGTGAATAAAAAGGCATGATCAGAACGAAGATAAATTATTGAATATAGAGAACACGAAAAAGAAGGAATACATACGATCAAAGCTTACAAGCAAAAACTGTCATTTTCACTTTTCATTTGTTTCGAAATATTAGAGGATATTTTATCATTATTTCCTCAATTTGACTTGTTTAATCTTTGTGAGATTGAGAGTTACAAGTAGGCTCAGTAGGTTGATGTTAGCTTGAAGGAAGCTAGGAAGATCAAACTGAGTGCATTTGTAGCCAAGTGCTTTGGCAAAAGACAACTTATAACATTGATTTGTTCTTGGATAGTGGAACATACCGGTAAAGACAACTGGATCCCCAGCTTGGTGCTGGAAGAGAAGACTGACGCTCAAGGCGGAACCTCTATAAATAGCTTTGCAAATTCTTCTACCTTACTCTCTTTAATTCTCGTATATAGTTACTTGTTTGTGTTTATCGTGACTTGTTTCAGAGACTGTTTCAGAGACTAATTGTTACAAGAATTAAAAAGCAGAGACTAAACCAGAGTCTAAAAGTTTTGCCATATATTCTTGATTGAGCTTAACAATTGTTATAGAAATTAGACTTGTTTGCTTCCGCATTATAAATAAAACAATTCTATTAAAGTTATTAGTTTAAAGATTTGAAAACCCATTTTTGTTTGATTAATCAAGTTGGTGAATTTGATAAAGTTTACTTAAAGGAATTTTTTTTATTAACCAATTCACCCCCCCTCTTGGTTAGTTTTTGGGACCAACAGGAAGTAACATACTACTAAGGGACCTGGCTATGATGGCAAGTAAGTTGCTTGTCTTCTCTTATTTTGTTCTCTTAATGCATGTTATGCTCATTATATTTGTGATATTAACTCGAAGCATGTTTTAATGTAGGTTCAAACTTACAGCGTTCATCACTTTGAGGCTATCGATGCTTGTTTTCCTTGGAGGGTCCGGGAAAAAGGTTATCCCTTGATTATTCCAATTGGTACTACGCCTAGCTGAGGGGTGAGAGTTTGCTCTTGCAACCTTTTATTTAGACTCGTTCTACCATCGCCTTGACTTGCATCACCATGCTGCAGTTCGATATATGGTCTTTTTGTGATTTGTTGTTACGTGGATGTTGTGTTTCTTTAGATTTTCTTCTGCGAAAGTTTCTATCAACATTTTTTACCTCTAGTCACATAAGAAAATTCTAATTTGAACCACCTCCTAGCATAGGTATGGTGTGGCAATAGGCAAGGTTTTGAACAATTCTTACTAGCAACGATAGATAACTGCTCCGAATTTACATTCTACCCATATGTAGAGAAAATCATAGGATATCAAACTTGTAAAGGGTATTATCCTTCTAAGGTACGTGATATGCTCCCACTAAGGGATCGAAAAAATGTGTCATGTAATAATACACATCTCCTTCAATGGTGTATCCAAGGAAGCTTACCTTCAATCTTTAATGTCAAAGGTCAAAAGGATAACTCATTGCAATTGGAAATTATGCTTTCCTCTCCTCATAGGGTGGCACACCAATTCGGATATGACCAAGGTATACTAGGAGACATAATCCTTGCAACAAACTTCGAGTCTTCTTGTGCACTTATATCACCGACGAATTTCAAGCATATACATTCAGAATTTAATGAGATTTTTATTCCTTATGAAAAGCATAACGGAGTTGTCTACTTTAACTAGTTATTGTACTAAGGGAATTGCATGAAGGGATTCCAGAGTTATACGTTTGCTCAGGACATTGAGCCTTTGCCTGAGATGCTTGTTTTGCACAGTGAGTTTTACCTTTAACTTCCTAAGTCAGACAGGTGCAAAGAGAAGCAGGGTGTTAATGATGTCGTAGAGCACCCTGAAGAGGTATAACCTCCTCAGCAACTACCTCATGAAAAAGCGCCATCTACACGTTCTCATCTTCTATAGTCAATTGAGGATCACAACACTTCAAAGTGACTACGCCTCCATGAGGTATTGATAAATGTTTTCTTTGAGTTATATGCAAAATTTATATATCTTCAAGCACTTAGTATCCAAGATTTTATTCATTCCCCCTTTTTTTAAGGACTATTTAATCCAATTCTAATCCCGAAGAGAGACAACTCGTATTCGAGTCCCCTTCTCCATTGGGTGAGGGAAACTATGGTAATGAACCTCTTAACTATGGAAGTACTCCTAAAGATCATGGCAACACAACTAATGATGAGGATGCATATTATGTACCTCAAAATGTTGAGGATGAGTTTATCAATCTCGTATGTGGTGTTGATGTTATTTTTACTATAGAAGATCTTGCTAAGGTTGTTTACATCGATGAGGATGTTACAACCAATGTGCAAGCACCTTCAGTAGATAAAAATTCAAATACAAAAATAGATGGAGACTATATACATCCAACAGAGGTTTGGGTAACCTAACTAGTTACGAACACTAAGAGTCATGCTGATTTTCTATTTCGCACAAGTTTCCATGATAGATTTGCTCCTCCTCATCAATTAGAAATATGTTCTTATGCTCCAACAATCATTGCACCTACTATTTAGGCTTCTTCCCTAATCACTATTGTGTCTGATCAAGATGGGTTAGTGACTCCCCTTCTAGGTGCAAGTGCAAGAGCTAAGAAAGATTTATGTGGTTTTTATGTACCTTTTCATCCGTAGCGCTAGTACAACGTCTCTATACATTGGATGGGATATTCTGGGCAAACTCTTCTTTCGCCTGTACCCTTCTTGGCACATGTGTGATGATTATGTTGGGTGATGTGATGTTGTTAATTACTCGCCCTTGGAACTCACTTATGAAAAAAGATTTGAAGTTAGCCATACATGCATATGAGGGAGCACTGCGATTAGACTTTGCTATCCTTGGCCTAGAATCTGTGGCTGCGATTGCACGAAAGCTAGTTTCACGTCACCAAATAGGTAAAGACTTAGAGTTAGTGAACAAGGAGATAGAGAAGAAGGAGGTAAAGTTAAAGGTTTTACATGATAAAAAAGAGATGTTGAACGCCAAAATGAGTGAGATGCTCAGATATACTGATGTTAGTATGCTAGAGAGCAACATTTGCCTCATTGATTTAATCAACACTACTTACACTTAATGAAAAAGTTATACAGTTATTCCTCTCTTTCCTCTTGTATGTACTTTTTTTATATTACTGTATCCTTTAGATAGGAATTACTTCAATTCATCAGTGTCACTCCTTTTTTTATTCATATTCATGTCATGCCTCAAAGGATACCCTAAACGCAATAATCCACCACATTCCATATCTAAACTCAAGTACAACAACCTTAGTCGCTCCATGAGTTTAAACACCAGGTGCAAGGCTCACGTCAACATATAGGGAACCATACTTTGAATCGAAATAGCTTAAGGAGACATACATAGCAATAAGAATATAAATCATAACAATTATAACCAAGTTTAATCTATTATATGATCTAAGAGGCATACCCCCGACAAAATATTGAGAATTCTTAAGTTTTCGAAAGTCTCTTACGACAACCATCATATATATTAATTAATGAGATCCAACTAAAAGTCTATGCCTATAGCTAGGTTCCAACTTCTTCAAAAGTTCCTAAGTTCCAAAAGCTGTACTTGAGGAACATGGTCTCTCGAAGATAGACGTAAATATTCATACTGCAACAAGAAACTATGGGAATATAAGCTTACGAGCTTAGTGAGTTTCACTTCCAAAATTAAATGCTAGACAAGTAATATATAACAGACAAATTATATTAACAACCATATGAAATGCACAAGCACGTAAGCATACAATACATAACACCGTCCGGAAGTCTTATGTTGAATGGATTTGCGCCGTCCATTCAGGATTAGGTGTTTTAGGCCCATACGACCATAGATTTTAATTTTTCTCATTTACATTATGGTTGACCACCCACACACATTTTTAATTCTGGCCCTTATGCCAACATTTCAATTTTCGGCCATCACGCCAACATTTGAGTTTACAGGCCCCTCGTTGCCCAGCTATTATGCCTTATTCCACAAATGTATAATAACCTATGCAATGTGACTCACATATGGTATGCATGGTCAATTCTATTATAAGATCATGGCATATTAATTAACAATTTATGGGTGATCATAGATATTGCAGACACATCAATTCTATACTAAATTATACAAATATTTACAACAAGCTCATTTTGATATTCTTAACATCAATTCACCCAAGTAGAACTCATATACACACAGTCAAATTTTTATCTTACCCTAATTCTAATGCCATTAACACTACAAGCACAATCACAAGCATATAATTTAAAGATAGTGAACTTACTTTCCATGGCATGAAAATCCACTTAATCGTAATAGTCCTCAGGAAGGTTTAGTCCGTCTCTTAAGTCTCCTAATCAAAAGAAATAACTCTAATGAGTATTTCTATAAAGTTTAAATGAACTTATAAATTTTATTCTAACAAGTTCGTCAAAATTCATCTAAGAGAAAATTTCAACTTAAAACGGCAATAACTTGGTCCTTTTAACTCGAAATTCCGCATATTATATACCGATTTCTACCTATTCAACGAGGGCTATCTATTTCTAGAGTTAATTCCAACAAACAAGGTCGTTTGGTCCATGAACAGTAAGGTATAGAATTCTATATGAATTCCCCATTCCACAATTCAACTCCTAATTTCAAACCAAGTATCATACTAAAGCTTTGATAGATACTTAGCTATCATTATATCTTGTAAGATTCTATTACATACATATATAACTCAATATCATGCATGATTCATGAGTGTTGGTAATTCTAATTTCTCATGTACTTAGATAATGTCAAATAAGAAGTATAGGACGTTACTTTCCTAACCTTGTTTCTACAAGTGTATTATGTATATATGCAATACCTACAAGCTATTATTATGAAGGTTATGAGATGAACTATCTATATGTATATTCTTAATGATATAGTACCAAGAATTCTTTTTGAAAAACTTTTGCTTTACAAAACTTTTGAAATTTACTAGATTTAAAAAATAATTTTTCTTCTTGTAAAATTACACTTGCTTTTATCAAAACTTAACTTTGGTAACCTATATAGCCGACACCTTCATATTTCAATAAAAACCTTCATTTTGAGGTTAGAAAATAGATTTTTAAATAGGTGTTTACCTAATTTCAAATTTTACAAAATTTTAAAGAATAAAAACATTGTTTAATCTATTCTTTGAAACCATTCCTTTTTAGGATTATACTTTGATAAACCTCTCTTATCCTTGTTAAAATTAGGTCTTTATTACATGTATCCCTTAAGACTTCCATTTTTCGATAAAAATCATCATTTTGGCATTTGAAAATAGGTGTTTAAATAGTGGCCATTTTCAAATCCGAATTTTAAAAATTTCATTTGAGATTGTTTTCTTTGTAAAACTCATTTAGTCTTTGAAAAATCAAACTTACTCCTTAAGGCTTCCTTTTCTCTAATAAAAATCTTGTTTTGGAGTTGAAAAATGGGTGTTTACACTTTAAGCTTCCCTTATTATGAATTTAAAACTTGTTATTGATATAGAAACATAACTTTTGTAAATTTTTCCTTGTTTTGAAAATATTCCTTAGTAGATCTAAGCTTTATTCATCAAACTCACTCATTTATGATATCTATTCCCTAAGTCCTTCATTTTTAACGTAAAATACACTTTTTGAAGTTGAAAAATAGCTTTTCTAAATAGGTTTCCTTTTTTATCTGAATTTTCAAAAATTATTTTTGTTGAAACTAAAGTAAATCTTGAGCTTTCTAATATTTTCCTACTATCATCATGCTATTACAAGTTATTTATGAACAGAAACAAAAGCCTAATGCATTTATGGACTCAAAATAACTAGATCTAGTTTATTATACTAATTATAAATGCATGAACACTATGTATATTATGTGGATATGGCTAAATGATGGATATATGCACAAAACATTAATAATAACAACATATCTTAATAATAAAACAAGATAATAGCAAAATAGTCTTAAATAACAAGATCTATTACATTGTGATGGCAAGGATTTCATGTTCAAGTGTTTCCACGTCCCTAACTTAAAGCTCATGGGGATTTTTGAGTGGAATCACACATGATTGATCTTGCCATTACATGTTTTTAAGATAAAAAAGTGTAGATCTATTTCCTATTTAGTGTTTAGATCAATAAAACTTGAAGAATCAAAAGTGTGTGTGTGTGTGTGTGTAGAGAGAGAGGGAGGTCACAGCATGTAGAGGAGAGGGAGAGAGGTTTTGCAAATTAAAAAAAAAATTCTAAAGTGAAAAGTAAGAAAGAGAGAAAATGAAATGAAGTCGACATAAAAGGATATATATTATATATAAGTGGATTAGGGTTTGCTTTAATTTAACAAAAGAAAATAAAACAAATTGGAGAGAGGGAAAGAGGGAGAGGGGGCACCGGTTTTGCACAAAGGAGAGAGAGAGATGCGTGTTGTGTAAGTTTCAAAATTAAATAAGTAACTTAAGTAGTAAAAGTTGTATTGGAAAAGTAAATTGTAAGGAAAATGATGAAATAGTAGTAATAGGTTGTAAGGATGTAAGAAATAGGTCATGGGTAGTTATACTTGATGAAAAGTGTAGAAGAATCCAAAAAGTAGATTAGACATTTAAAGTACCAGTAGTAATGAAAATATGATAAAAGATATAACTGTAACTTTTATAACCCGAAAAATTATATGACTGATATATTTTGAAATCTCATGAAATTACGAGTCTAACGGTATTAATATCATATATGTAATATCTCGAGCTCGGGAAATGTTTTGCAAAGTCTGTATCTAATCGAGTTCGCAATAGGTCAAAAATTCACTAATCTTATCTTTTTAAGTATCTTAGTATTATTATGAACCAAACTACACTCTTCACTCGTATTTCGACTCCTTGGTTTAGGAACAAGGGATTGCCAGATTTAAACGGCTAGGGTTTTCTAGGGATTTGTTGACTTAGGATTTCCGGTTGACTTTTCGGTTTAGGGTTTGAACTTGATATTACCCTAAAAATTAGGGGCTTATATGGTATCCCTTTTCTTATGTGTTCTGCTGCTTGAAGGACAACATTGCCTTCTTTAAAAGAACGTTTTCTAGCCAGGCGATAGTATGAAACAGCCTAAACTACCTCGAAGATGCATATCAAGGGGTTCATTCCTAAGTTATAGGTTCGACACCTCTCGAACACCTTCTTCAAGTGGTGAAGATGATCGGGTGCTTGTTGTGATTTGATGAAAATGTTGTCTACGTAATCCTCCATATGATCATGCATCATATTGTGGAAGATTGCAATCACTACTCTTTGGTAAGTAGCTCTTGCATTCTTTAAGTTAAACAGCATCAACATAGTAGAAGTTCTCAAAGAGGCATCAAAATGCTTGATACTCAGCATCACCTGGTGCTATCTGATCTGATTGTATCCACTGAATTCATCCATGAAGGAGGAAAGTTCATGTCTAGTTGTTGCATCAACTAACATATCAATGCTAAGGAGTGGAAACTCATTTTTGGGGCATGCTTTATTCAAGTCATGAGAATCCCACAAATATATTTGACCATTCTTCTTCTTTACAGATACAATGTTAACCAAACAAGTCGGGTGTTCAATGGGCTTGATAAAACCAACTTGTAAAAGCTTTTATCTTAGCCTTGACTTGTACCTTAACTTTCAGGCTAAATACAAGTTGGTGTTGTTTCACTGGCTTAGCTCCTGAAGCTATACTCAAACAATGCATCACCAAGCAAGGATCAAGGCCTAGCATTTCTTTATACATTCAAGCAAAGAAGTCTCTGAATTCCTTAATCAAATCCACTAAGGGATCTTTGATTTCTTTAATCAACCCTTACTAATAAAGATGGGTTTGGGTGTTTCTCCTGGAGTTGTTGGGTATAGTCCTCAATTACCTCAGCTTACAGCATAAGTTGGTCTTATAACCGTAGGGAGCATATTGGGCTTTTTGCAAATCTAGGGGGTTAGGAGAGGATGAAAACACCTCCTCATACCCCATAGACTGTCATAAGCGATATAAAATACGCTCATATGCTCTAATGTAACTCTTAATCTTTACAAATTTGTTACCCCCTCTCCTTTTCCTTCAACTCCTAGATGCAGGAGTCGTTTTGCTTTTTAGTGTCCTGCTCCTACACTTCCTCCTACTTTAGCAGTTTCCTCTTCTTTAGCGTTTTCGGCATCAATGAAGAAGGATTCCCTATGCTAAATGGGTTCCTTATAGTAAGTATGAAAACATCCTTTTCTTTCCAATGTCCCTTCATATTGATTCAGCGTTGAAGGAACAAGATTGTGATCATGTATCCATTTTCTCCCTACGAACAAGTGGTAGGAGACAGAAGCATCTATCACATGAAATTTTGTTTACCCGTGAATAAGACCAACCATGAAATCTACATTAATGAAACCTATTATCTTAGTAAGGACATTGTTGAAGTCGTGTATGTCAATGGTTACCCAACCAGCTTCCTCATGTCGAGTCTTGCTGCTTTAAAGGTTGACATAGGGATAACATTAAGTGAGGAGCCATTATTAATGAAGGTTATCCTAATGAAACGACCATTAAGTTCACTCTCCACAAACAATGGATGATTATGGTTTAGATTACTAGTGCACATATCATCTTCTGTGAAGATTACGCCTTTTGATGTGCTTTTTCCATCTTATGTATTGGTTGTACCGTATTGCATTGCTTGTACTAGTGTTCTGAAATTTGCACTAGAGCATTTGTAGCTGTTATCTTGGATTCCTCATTAAATATGAGAAGATTAAAGAAATTCCTTACATTAGAGGTTTTGAGTAGAGCCAAAGCAACATGGTTGCTCGAACCTCTATCAAATTCCTTTCTTCTACTAGTGGGTGTTTCTTCCCTCAGTGTGCCTATTAGCTCATTAGTCCATGGTTGGTCATCTTCTTAGGAATGTAAAATCATGAGAGATTGCATTAACAACATCCTAATTATTATGTATGGGAAAAGGATTCCTACACACATCCTTGTATCAAGTTCGTCATTGCAAACCTTCTCATTAAAGACCGTTCTTAACGTCCAACAATCTTTTGTTGGATGTCCCACCATCCTATGAAACCTACAAAATTTTGCATCTCCTTATTCTTGTGCCATGGGTTCTTGCCCATCCCTTGGCAATCTAATGACATTTCTTTGAGCCATCGGTCAAATATAGCATGACTTTACCATAGCACGAAAAAGATGGAACTTTCAGGGCGTTGTCTCTTTTGGGTTTCCTACCACCCTTGAAGCTCCCACCTTGAGTGGTGCTCACCAATGGCCATCACTTCTTATTTTGGTCACCCCTATGTTTGATAGCTGAAATGTTCATCCTTAGTGCATTCTCAACCAATATCGAGGATAAATTAATTGATAAATTCTCCATGTAAACCTTTAGATTTTATGCTGAGTTTATGCTTAAACCTTAAAACCGGAAGTTAATTGGAAACCCTAAAGTTAACTAGGTTAGTAACAAACCCTAGTGAGTCTAGATCCGATAATCCCGTGCTCCAAACCCTAGATAATCATATATTATAGTCCATAACAATATAATATAATCTAAAAAGGTCATATTTGTTAAAATTTAGTTCGTTTCGGACCCGAATGAGATAAGTTTTTAAAATCAGGGTCTGAACACGCAAAGTAGTAAAAATATTCCGATAACACGTTTTGACTCGTAATAATATAAGGATTCATAAAATATCAATTTTAGAATTTTTTTTATATCTTAAATTATCATATATAGCTCATTTACTCTTGTTTTCTTTATCATTGGTATTAATTTATCTTATCTACTATTCAAGTTACTATTATATATTATTCATTATTATTTCATTATCTCTACTTTTTTTTATTACCTATTCTTACAACCTATACACTCATTTCTCATAATTTTCATTTCCAATACTACTTTATATCTTTCATATCTTATACATTGCTTACTTTTCATTACAAAAATACAAAATAAATCAATTTTCTCCCCCTTTTTCTTTAATGGTTGATGCCCCTCTCTCTTTCTCTATCCAATTTTCTCCCCCTTATCATCTTTAATATAAAATAGAAATAGGTTTATTTTATTCTATATAAGCCTTATTTTAGCCAAACAAAACTCAAATTAGCTTAAAAGATAATTTTGGACTCTATTTTTCACACATGAGAAAACCGAATTAGATCGAGAGTTGAATAAACAAGTCCAATGATCCATGTTCTAAGCCTATCAAGCTAAATCTCCCTACGACATCCCTTATTGGACTTGGTTTTCTAAACCCTATCACTAGTTTAGAAGACTAGCCTATGGCATCAAATTGGGCTAAAAGCCCCATTATCGAAATGACTCTCACAAGATTTTAAACTATTTCAAATGGATGCTAAAAGTATATTCTAAAATGGCTTCATAAAAAAAGAAATATATGTAGAAAAACTTTCCTAGTTTTGAAGATCCTTTTGAAGAAGATCATGCTTTCAAAGTTAAAAAGGCTCTTTATGGTTTAAAATAAGCTCCTAATGCACACCCCCATAAGGCATCCTAGAAGTATCGATGCATCATATGTCAAACCAAAGTCATAAACATTGGTATTAAACCATTTAAGGCTCCTAAAAAGGCACATAAACATTAAACTTTGTAGAATACTCCATAGCATAGACATTTATACAGGAACATAGGTTGTTTAGGATAAAAAAATTGCATACATATAAGATACAAACAAGAATTACATTTCTAGAACTTACATTAAGTTCCTAGCTATTACATCACAATTTTTCTCAACTACTAATCTCAAAACTTCTTTACATATAGTTTCGATCTCTCTCCAATCCCCCATCTGGTCTTCCTGTTTCTCTTATGCTAGCTCCCATTTTTTAGTGTCACTAATCCCATGGATTCCTAAAATCAAACAATTTATACAATTAACTTAGTGAATGACTTGATCTTAACACATTTCAAACAGCAAACAAGTTTAATTATCAAACATATGGAATGCAACACTAAACCATATGGAAATGCACAGTTTGAATGACCGAAATCCAAACCAATGGAGATTTACGCCCTCTCTTGGGGATTAAAGGACTTGCACTAGTAATTCATGCCCAGGAGAGACAAAGAACCAAAAAGGAGGATTTCTTTTTAAACTTACTTATTGTTCATGTATATATATATATATAATAAGTAATATAACCTCCACTTCACCTCAGAATTTAGAAACTCCACTAAATATTAGCTACCTCTATTCAACTCTCATTAAGCGACATCCTTCGATGACCACTTAGTTCCTATAGGGCTGATATGTTCAAGGGTAATCTTACCAAATTCACTGGACTTTCCAAGCATTACCTTCGAGCTAAGGAGCTAATACATGATGTGAATACCATATGAATACAAATTAGGTTGTCGTGCAATATATGCCTAATTTATTTAATATTCGATTAAGGTTTATATCATATTACTTGGTGACCAATTGATTTCAAAACAATCAACCACACACATTTCACAAACAATACACAATTCTCACTTCTAATATTAAAGTCTATCAATCATCCAATCATCATATAGCATGCATTGTACCTAGCCCAATGCACAACCAATTATCATTGGAATTAAATTTTGTGTTGTTACTTTACAAATACAAACATCGTGATAAGATTAAAGTCACCACCTGTTATCCTATCTAATTTATATATTCTTCTAGTAAATCCAAGGATTGATTTATTTGTTTCTTATGAAAAAAAAAAATAATCACTCATCACCCTTCTTTATATACACTTCATTACATTTTAGCATCCAATTTCACTTTAAGTCATTATTTTACATTTTGTTGAAGTATAGACTTATATTAAAACCTATTTGATTAGACACAAAGTAGGAACCTCGCCATGGCTGTAAAAATCACCATGCAAGATAGAGACACTTCTCCATTATTTGTCAATCCATTTCTTTTCCTTTGTTCATAAACATCTAATGTAAAACATCATCATTTAATTCACCTTCAAAATAGCCTTTTTTTTTTTTCTCTAGCAAAATACATTTAAAACAAAATACTCCCTTTATTATTTCCAATCTAACATATTACAATTATATCTAAGTCGTTTGTAAGTTAAATCTATATTAACTTAACTTAACTAAGTCAATTAGACTTAGCTACTTAATTCATTTATTAAGTCATATTCAATCATCTCTCTGGATCCTTATCATATATCTTATAAGATCTTAATTAGTCTAGTTCATTTTAGCTCATTTAATTCATTAAGCCAAGTTAAACCTAGGTTTGCTAACTAAGTTCATTTATAAACTTAAATTCCATATTAAACCAAATTAATTACTAAACCTATTAATTCACTTAACTCATTCCTAATTATTCAAGTACTAACATATTACATCCTATATTCTTTATCTAGTCTTCTTTGAAATTTTATTTTAGATAACTAATTCTATGCAGAATTCACAGTTACTAAGTTTCAATCTTAAAACAGTCATGACTAAATCATTTTAAGTCCGATTTTTGCATATGAGTAGTTGATTTCTACCTACTTTAGATGTTTTATCCATTTCCAAGGTTATTTCAAACATTTAAGATCATCTAGGTTTAGAGATTCACAATCACAAACGTGACTCGACCGTGATTTTTATCACAGGCACAATCACTCTCGTGATTATGTAAAAATCACACACTTGAGGCTACTAAAGATAGGTCATGTGCATGATTTTGAGATTTTGAAGTTTAAAAGTAAACCGAGGCTAACAAGCTCTAGATCATCCCCTTGGATAGGAAAAATTTTCGAAACAAAGCTCATTTTGGTTTAAATTATGCCAGTGATTTTTCAAGGCTTCCAAAACCGAGCTTAACATAGGTTGAATCACGCTAGTGATTGGTAAAAAATTTTCAAAAAAAAGCCATCATGGGTTGAATCACACTCATGGTTGCTTAAAATTTTTAAAACAGAGGCTATTGAAGGCCGTGTCACACCAATGATTAACAGATTAGCCAGAGTTACTATTTTCATATGGTTTTTACTCCAAGTTTTATCAAGTTATAAACATCATACTTAAATCAAAACATCATAAAAGCAGCATACAAACTCATTCTCATAACTTTTAATACTCTTATTACTTCATCAAACTCCTTCTCCACACATGCATGAACAAACTAGATTTTTAGTTATATGTTCATATATTTCTAATTTATCAATTTTATTACAAACCCAACTCATATCTAGCATCAACTCATCATATTCATGCATAAACAACAATCAAATAGAGAAAACAATTATACTTATCTTTTTAGCAAACACATACAAATTGATCTTCTCTCCTACTACTCCTCCTTAGTTCTTGAAGCTATTTCATGTATGATCTCAATCTTCTCTCTTTTTTCTATCTTTAATTTTTTCTTAGTCTCTCGAAGAGATTTAAGATGTATTTTGAAGAGAAAAATAAGATAAATGATGAAAGAGGAAAAAGAAGAACTGAAAAGGTGAAGAAGAAGAAAAGAAAAAGAGTTGGGCAACTAAGAGAAGGAAAAGACAAAATAAGCAAAGGATTAGGATTAAGTTTATAAAAGATATTTATAGATAGAGGTTTTATGTTCAAACTTTCAGATAATTATTTTAAGTATCATAAATAATTAGAAAAAAAATTGAGAATCATATAATAGAAATTGATAACTTGTACTAGAAATCTAGTTTAGGAATTCAATTTATAAGAAATTAATATTTAGTTTGGATCTAGACATAAAATCTGATATTTTTAAACAGTAGATGAATTCAAAACTTATGGGGGTTTAGGATTCAAGGGTTTAGAAGTTTGCAAAACATTTAAATTACATGCTTAAAGGTTTAGGGAAGTGAAATTTGAGAAAAAAAGGAGTTTGAATGAATGATTGGGAAGAATTTGAATAATTTAATTCATTGAAAAAAGTTATTGAGGCGATTAAATGATTTTCAAGAGTATTTGAAAGATCAAATTTCAATTTAAATCTATTTACTAATTTATATCAATTTATCTAATCATATTCTATAATTTACTTATTTAATTTAAGTAACTATCTAAATCAAATTTGACTTTTAATTTGGATTTACGAATTCGGAACATAAAAACTGATATTTTAGATAAGTAATGTTCAAAATTTATGGGGATTATGGAAATAGGATTTAGTTGAAAATGGCTAAATAGGGTCATTTGAAAAATTAAGGTAATTGAACTTTTAGGATTTTGGTTCCTTTAAAATTTTAAAAGAAAATGGGTTCTAGTTAAAATTTGGTTAAGATGATGGTAAAATTTGATTTGTTGAAAAAGATAATTAAAGTGAATAGACAAATTGAAAGGAATCAAATTCAAATTTAACGGTTAGAAATGACTAAAAAATTTGATTAACGAAATGGGTACCTGAAGTAAATAAACAAATGGAGAGAGTATTTGAAATCTCAATTTCAATTAAATCTAATTTTTAGTTTGATTGTACTAATCTATCTAATTATATCTTATAATTTTACTTACTTGGCTTATTTAAATTATCTATGTTCAAATTTCTAAATTAAGTTTTAAATTCTAGCTCTAAATTTGACTGTCTATTATTCTATTTAATTATAATAACTCTTATTTAATTTAATGGAAACTTGGGGTATTTCATCTAAAGCTTGGTATGAAAGATTAAGTGAAATTCTTATTAAAAACAAATTTTCAAGAGGAAAAGTTGATACAACCTTGTTTATTAAATATTAGGAAATGATATTCTTGTAGTTCAAATACATGTTGATGATATTATATCCGATCTACTAATGATAAGCATTGCAAGAGTTTTTTTGAGATAATGTAGGTAAGTTTGCGATGTCTCTTATGGGAGAACTAAATTTCTTTCCAGGACTTGAAAACAAACTCCAAATGGAATTTTTGTGTGTCTAGAAAAATACTAAAAGCAAATGTTAAAGAACTTTGGATTTGAAAATACCAAAAGAGCTGCTACTCTAGTGTCTACTTCATTAAGGTTAGATTCATATATTAATAGGAAAAAGGTTAGTGAAAAATTATATAGAAGCTTAATTGGATCTCTATTATACTTTACTGCTTCTTGACCTTATATTCGGTTTGTTGTTTGTATTTGTGCAAGATTTCAAACAAAACCAACTGAAACACACTTAACAGCTGTAAAAAGAATTTTCAAGGATGTATCTTGCACCATTAAACTTGGAATCTGGTATCCAAGAAATTAAAATATTGATTTAATTGATTGCTCATATGCTAATTATGTTGGTTGCAAAATAGGTAGAAAAAGTACATATAGCACATGTTAATTTCTAGGGGAATAACTTAATTTTTTGTTTTTCTAAAAAACAAAACTCTGTAGCCTTATCAACAACTAAAGCTGAGTATGTTTCAATTGGAAATTATTGTGCTCCCATTTTATGGATTAAATAACAATTGTCTAATTATGGTTTTGAATGCAAAATATTTTTGTAAAATGTGATAACACAAGTGCTATTTATCTTACTAAAAATCGAGTTCACTATTCATGAGCAAAACATATTGAAGTTAGACATCATTTTATAAGAGATCATGTTAATAATGAAAATGTTTCTTTAGAATATCTTAAAATTGAAGAACAACCAGTTGATATATTCAAAACCCTTAGATAAAATAAAATTTGAAATCATTAGGAATGAAATAGGAGTGTGTAATCCTTTATATAATAAAAAAAAATATAATTTCTTATTTTTCTAGTTGGTTAATTAAGCTGCGTCACCTACATATGATTCTTCTAGATGACTATAAGCACTTAATTCTCGAGGACATGGTTGTTTGTTTGATAGCTATATTAATGACTGTAGTAATGTTTGCTTGAATGATTTTTGTTGTTTGAGACTTTAGATGTGTTTTATGCATAGATTATCATATTAAGGGGGAGAATATGCCTTTTGTCGATGATAACAAAAAGGGGAAGAAATGGATATCTTGAAAGATTTTATTATGAAATGTTTTAATAATGTATGTTTTGACAAAGTATGTATAAACAATTTTTTTAGCGAAGTGTTTTGTTACCATAAAAAAGAGGGAGAATGTTAGCATATTCCTTAGTAGTTTTGATGATAACAAAAATGTTTACCATAATGTTTTTCAGAAGTTTCATAAGATTTTTTATCAGAACCTACACAAGAAGCTTCAAACTCAAATACTTTGAATAAGGATCAAAGATCTTGATGAAGACCCAACTCCGCTTTATTAGATATATTTGAATAATGCATCTAATGCATTTCACTCAATGAGGATTAAATCCATGGGGATAACTTATTCTTTTAGGTTGGAGGTTGATTTTCTTTAGGACAAGTAAATTTCATTTTGGATTCTTATTTATCTTGTCGGAAGAATATCTATGTGAAGGAACAATTCTATCAAGATAACATTAGAAGATAAAGCTTATCTAAATTTGTTGATAAGATGTGGATAAGGAGTATATCAATGATTACTTCCAGATTTTGAGGACCTCCTTGGATCATAAAAAGATAATAAGCTTTCCTTAGATAGTTGAGAAGTTATTTAAAATTTTCAAATTGAAGCAATGGTAGCAAATTATCAAAGATCGGATCAAGTTATCTTCTTAAAGTATGTGGATAATTTCATGATAAGGATGACTAGATATTGTGAGATAATTTTTTCTTTTCAATTTTAAATGTTCAAAATATAAGAACATATAGAGGTAATCTCTTCTAAAGATATTACTGAAGAACTCTCCGAGATTTCATCAATAGAGACATTAAAAGAAGTAATTTAAAAAGGAGACGAAGTTCAAATCAAATATACAACATGTGCATTCAAAACATTCAGCTTGCTACTAATATTAGTCCAAATCTTTTTAGAAGTTATGTCAGAAGCTGCCCTATTTACATTTTTTTTTTTTTTTGCACTAAATTTTCAAGATTCTATTATATCTCATTAAATTATCTTTGCTCTTTATTTTAAGAGTTAGGTTAATTGTTAAATTGAGAGGATTATTTTTCCATATCTTGTAAGTGTGTGATTAGCTTAAGTATAAGGATTGTGAGACAGAGAAAGATAGCATTGGAGTTTGCAATATCTCAATTTGATTGGACTATTAGAACAATGTGAACGATCAGATCCCTATAGTGGAGCTGAAAGAAAGGACTGACTTACAAGGACGAATCTCCATAAATCTCGGGCCTTGTTTATTTTCTGTGCTTTAAATTTTGCTATTACTTATCACATTGCATTCATTCATCTATAGCGCACATAAATAAAAAAATTTGTAAAGGTTTACAATAACAAATAATTCACTCTTCTCCTCTTATTTGTTAGCTAGGACCTACACTTTTTTCTTGTTAGATCACAATCTATTAGTAGCAAATTCATGCCTTCATATATTTTAAAGATACGTTAATTAAAGTAATGTATTTAAATTATCGGTTTAACCGTCTTCTCTTTTTCTCCCTATGTTCTACAATTTTCCCTCTTCTTATCAACCAAGGATTTCAAATCCTTGAGGAATCCTAACAAAATTCTACCGAAATAGGTGTTGCAAATGCAAAACCTTGATTATCCTTGTATGATGTTGTCCTTACGTGGAGTGGTATAATTATAGGTAGATGTAAGTTTTCGGACTCATGGACCATGAATGTTGGGACCACCAACATCATATATGTATGTTATACTTAAGTGTAATCAAGGTACTAAGTTATCCATGTGTCGTATATTGGGCTTAAATTAAAAGGTAATAAAATGATTGTTTGTTGCATTAGTTGTATGCTTGTATATGAATATGTAGATATATGTTCATGCACCTGGCTTATGGTATACTATATTGGTTTCAACTCATTATTTTCTTCATTTTTTAGGTCATGTGAAAATCCCTTATTATTATTTTTTATCTTTCTATTATGACTTTTGATATGCCTAGAAGGATTATCAGCAGGGTGCCAAGTAACAAATAACAACTAATGGATAAAAACCTATCTCAAGATGAAATTAGGATTCACGATAAAGAAATCTTCACTTACAAAATATACATACTGACCAAAAAAAAAAAGATTTATATGATACTAATGAAAAATTGATATCATGCACATAGATTGACTCATATTTGCACTCATCACAATCGTTATTGAAAAATCCCAAGTCAAAAGGAAAAAAATAATGAAAGTAAAGAAGTCACTTGAAAGTGGCCCCAGAAAAAAATAAAAAAGAAGTCATTAGAATAAAATAATAAAATAGCTCACTAATTTGCCCTTAGAGTGTTTAGATTAGTAAGGGTATTTTGGTAAAAAAAAAACAATGTGCAATTGATTAGTAAAAGAGAGTTTGCTTAAATGCTTACAAGTTGAAGGTAATTACTCAAATCTCAAGTCAAATGGAATAAAATAAATTATGATGAGTTCATAAGACATAATAATAAAATATAAATGAAAAATGACAAATGATAATATTATATTAAATAAATTTTAAAATTTTACTAAATTGGCCCTGTGTCTAATTATTGAAGAGAAGGCTAGTTTAGTAAAATACAAATTAAGTGTGAAATATCTAAAAAGTTTATTTTACCAAATTATCCTTAAGTATTAAAACATAATCAAGTTGACACTTATATAATATATGTTTACAGAGGGATTTTGCAAGGGTATCTAAGATGAAACTCTGAAAGTTGGTCATCTCCACACAAATAAAAAGTTTAACTCTCCCTCTCACTCTCTCTAAACATGCAGTCTTTGAAGAATCTAGAGAGTTCAACATCAAATGTTGATTTCAGTAGAAAAAAAAAAACATCAAATGCTGATCTCTTAAATCAAATTTGTTTATTTAATTTAGCTTGGTTTAAATTTAAAGCTCGACAAGCTTAGCCCGTGCTCAAGCTGGAGCTTGATAATTTTTAAACGAATAGAGCTTAAGCTTTGAAAAGTTTAACTCAACTCGGCTTATTTGTAGTCTTAATGACAACTAGTGAACAACATAGATGCTATGTGTGGTTTACTGTAATGAAATAAAACTAGAAAGGAATAGTGGTTTTTCTGTTATTATTTTGTTTTATGATTGAAGGCAATATAAAATAAAAGTTATATTCTATAAGGAATAATAATACATGAAATAGACATTACTTATGGAACAACTTTTGCAAGCCAAAAATGGAATTCTATTTAATAAAAGTTATAACATCAGTTATTCAGGTTTATGGAATTTAGTATGTAATGGATTGCCGCTAGATGGTGTTTGTTGGTTGCAATACAGTGATGGAAATGGCTAATACAAGGTGATCTCCATATTATAGTAAATTTTTTTTTTTTTTCCCGAATGTTTTGGATGTGATGATTTGGTCATCTCTATCAACTCCCAATTGCCTGATGTGGTAGGATTTAGACTCCATGTTCCCAATTATACGTTTAAAGAGTCATTATGTATTCTAAATTTCTAAGACGTTGAAATCGTATTATTTGTTTTCACTAAATAATTATTTTAATGAACAATGGTCATTGTATTTTAAGTGTGATTTTTATTTCTTTGAAACAAACTGTGCATATATACTTTATTATAATCTTTGAAGTCTAAAAACTATTACTACAAATGGTCCTTTTTTAGAGATGTTTCACAAATCTCATAAAGGTTTGGAATTACATACTTTTAATGGACAAATTTAACCATGGCTTCTCTGGCCCAACCCAACCTACTTTAGTCATGGGCTAATTGAATTACAGATCTTATCATTTTATCTTTTTTTTTCTCAGTTGTTTTGACATCTTATTTTTATTATTTTCAAATAAATATTTATAAAAAAAATACAGATGAAAAAACAAACATTTTTACTTACAAACGGATTAAACAATTCAGATACAAATAAGTTACAAATATAAATTAAATATAGATAAATTACAGATAAAAATCAGACAATCCAACCGATATTCCTAGGACTCAAACTCAACCACTTAGCTAGCTGATCTATTATACCCTCTACCTATACCTAAGGATGCTCCAAAATATTTTTGATTGCTTGTTTGGGAACTACAATCTTTATCTGGTATTAAATCATTTTCTTGTCCAAATCATAACAGACTTCCTTTACCTACTTGCTAACTTTATTGATCGGCTTGGCCAATTATTCACCCCCAGTCAACTCTACTACCAAAATTTCAAAATGTACGTTAATGGTGTACTACCACTTTCACAATAAGTGCCACTATCTTCTACAATTACCAAAATATAACTCCATTCATTCCAACCATCCAAGGCTATTCCTTTATGATTACTGCATGAGACATTTCCAACGATCATCTAGTAACACTTAAGCTTATACTTTGTTGCTATTACAACTTACACTCTTTTAGACCTTGTTAATTTGAACGTCAAAGTTGCCACAAACAACCTTCCATGCCTACTAACATGTCACACATTAGTTTCACCCTTAATCTAACAACTACGAAAACTTTGGTCACACACATAGATGTTTTCAAAATTTACGTGATGTGATGTATATTCAAAATTTTAATTTTTCATCTACACTTAATTAACATATCTTTTTTTTTTTTTAATTTTCGGCTGGAGCATTTCATCAATAGTTGAAGTATATAGGTATAATACAGATAATGTTGCATATGGTATTTAAACTTTAATTAATTTTTCAATTAACTACCTAAATTTTCATAATGTTGATTTTAGTATTCTATAGAACTCTTTAACATCAATAACTACTTGTATTAACTCTGTCTAAGACCATTGACTCTAACTTATTTTTTACTAGTTATGGACTATCACATATCTTAATTACATTAAAGGTTAATGTCACAAATGGTACCTGAAACTTTAGCAAAATATGTAACTAGGTACCCAAACTTTAAAATTGATCAATTTAGTACATAAATTTTAAAGGTGTTCAATTTAATAACTAAAAAAAAAATTTATGTACGCCAACAGTATCTCTATCAAGTTCTTTTCAGTATTAAATTGATCAATTTCAAAGTTTTTGAGGTATCAAATTGATCAATTTCAAAGTTCAAGTGCCTAACTTTATTTTTTGCTAAAGTTCAGGTACGATGTGTGACATGATCCCTTATATTAATAAAGTTATTTTGCTTATAAGATGTAGTGGGAATCAATATTTTAAAAGTTGAAATCAACACAGGTGACAATCTACTATTGTCAAAATCAAATATTCTATATACAAATATTAATCAAAATAATTATTTGGAATACATAATAGTTCATAATTATCTAGGAAAACCAATTGTAGAAACAGCTCAATATGGAGTTTACACTAATGTCACATTTAGTTGACAGGAACTGAATTGGTATTTTGATTTTATTACCGTAGAATAGTTATTCTCTAGTTTGGTTTGTAAAAAATTCTACATAAGAAATATCCATTCCATGTAATGTAGAACAGATACGGAATCTCTATTCCTTTCCTTCATTGAAGGAATCACTATTCCTTATCAAAAATACTTTTTTTGCTAAAAATACCTAAAATCAAAAAACAAAAGCATTACTATTCTTTCTAACCTTATCCTATTATAGTAAATTAAATATGACATAAAAATGTTGATATCCTTAAAAGGTTTAGTTAAATATTAAAATCTGTATACAAGATTACTGATTACCATTATGCATCTTGAAATTTTAAACACCAAATGTCCTATTGTTATTCATGGGAATCACTTATGTAACATGATCTCTCGACAACCTAGATACAAAGTAGTTATAAATATAGCAATTGGACATCACATATTATCATCACTTCTAAAATCCGTTTAACACTTTTAGATTCATGTTAGTGTTTTAAAAAACATGTTTGTATTTATAAAACAAAAAGATAATGTTACGAATGGTACCTAAACTTTGAAATTGATCATTTTAATACTTAAACTTTCAAATTAATCAATTTAGTACCTGAAAAACTTTAAAATTGATCAATTTAGTATGTAAAAGAACTTTACAAAGGTATTGTTGGCATACACAAAAAAATCTCTAGGTACAAAATTGATTAATTTCAAAGTTTATGTACTAAATTGATAAATTTTAAAGTTTTAGTACTAATTGCATATTTCGTCAAAGTCAGATACCATTTATGACATTAACCCTAAAACAATATTCAATAATATTATAACAATCCTTTAGTTTATCATCTAAAATTAAATAATTTAGAAAATTTTATACAATAGATATTTTAACAAATATAAAAATATATATATGTTATTTATAAAATTCAAAATAAAGATTTTAAGGAAATGGAAATAAATAATAACATTTTTAAAAAAATTACAAAAATGCTACTGAGACGAAAATAATACCAAATTTATGCAAGTGTCTCTTCAAGAGAAGAGTTTTGCATCACTAAAATTGTAGTCCCTGTTGCTTTTTCATTGATTTCCTCAATACAATTTAATCACTTGTCAAATTGATTTCCTTTGTACAATCACCTATCAAATATAAAATATCCCAAGACTCTATTTTCCCCAATTCCACCCAATCTCCATTAGATACCAATAGTACAATCACAACTTCTCTCAATCAACCATATACAAACAAGTAAAAAGGAAAAACACATAAGAAACAAATGTATTAGATTGTTCATGCCTTCAAATAAGAGACAAAATACAGGATAGATATAATCAATATATGAGAAGAATAAAAGCAACAAAAACCACTGCTGCCTCTACCTTCCTTTCCTCCATTGAATGAATGTTCACACTTCTATAATAGGCTATGGCTATGGTCATCGCTGTGGCTACGATTGAGGATGGTCCATAGATGCATCCACCTATGTAATTTGAGTGTCATCCCAACCACCACTTGGTGTGCTATGTTATCCTAAAATCCTTCGAGATGGTTGTTTAAACATCCTTTACCCTAACATTTGAAGAATTTCGAATCTCAAGAAAATACACCTAGACATGCTAGTGGAGTTCAATTGAGAGCGATCTTGTCCAGTGATTTTATTCAAACATGTGTGTGATTAAACAAATTTTGTAATATGAAAGTACCTACCATGTTTCTTATCGCACACTCCAAGTTTCCACTTACAACCTATATTGTTGGTATCAATATATTTAATCGTTCATGACCTTGGATCCAAGTCTACTACCTTAAAGTTGTAGTGGTTCGATATATGCCACATTTTAATTGGCAATATAAGGGGATCTTTACTCTCAAACCACACTCCTACCTTGAGTTTGTCATTGAAGCTTCACTTTT